>CM046873.1:1726743-2014378 GCA_025617745.1 Heliocidaris erythrogramma
TAAACGTTGATAATGACGTCATTACGTTCTTAATGTTTATATGAGATAATGTTCCTAATAATGGATTAGTTGTGCACCAAGGGAGTATAATATATACTAATCAAGATATATGATGTAAATCATCAATAGTGATCTGTTAAATGACAGGTTTAGTGATCCAAGCAATTCATATGACAAATGTCTCTCCAAGTGCTACGATCTTGAGCCATCCATTTCATATCTCCGTATCCTACTGCTCCAACTGTAAATAAACGTAAAGAAATATTTATGTAGGCCTACATGGATATGATAGGTGTTTTCATTTTGATAAGATCATTCAGATTACCCATATCCCTCTTATGTTCTATGCTAAAACAAAGTCATCATAATTATGTACAATAGTGTACACTATGGGGTATACAGCTCATTGTATACCTGGTCAAGATTGCAATTGTAAATAAGCAAGAAGAATTAAGTCATGATTTTTGTTCATCAACATGTATTCAAAATTAGTCTTCAGAAAAACATGCAGGGTAGATAGCACACATGAAGAACATTTACCGAAATCGTTGGGTAGATGACATCAACGTGTAGTATTGACAAATCAATGAAAGTCTCGTTTCATTCTGTAAAGATGACATTAACGTATAGTATTGACAAATCAATGAAAGTCTCGTTTCATTCTGTAAAGATGACATTAACGTGTAGTATTGACAAATCAATGAAAGTCTCGTTTCATTCTGTAAAGATGACATTAACGTGAAGTATTGACAAATCAATGAAAGTCTCGTTTCATTCTGTTAAGATGACATTAACGTGTAGTATTGACAAATCAATGAAAGTCTCGTTTCATTCTGTAAAGAACATAATAGTGTGCGTGATTATAGGCCTATATAATCATATGCAAAGGGAAATGTATTCCATCTTTTGTTTAAAGAGAGATATTTAAGACTCTGTCAGAAATGTCACAGACCCCCTACCCATGAACGTCATATGGGGGAAGGGGATTTGAAAAATGTAATATAAATATGTATCACATAATGAGTTTATCTTTGCCATGTCGTTAAAGATATCGAATGTACACTTTTTTTTCCTTTGGTTTGGATAGCATGAACGAAATACTAAACGGTAATTTCAAGCTTTTATGCTTTTATGTGGGAATCCCATCATTATCATAATTATGCTTATAATCAAAACTTGTATCATGTATTTATGTATTTTTAAACTGAATGATGACAAATAAATTGAATTGAATTGGAATAATGATGTACATAATGTTAAATAGTGGATGAACAACGTCGAAAATACATATTTTGTTTCTTATTGACTGGTTCATGGTCATCTTAAGATTTCATTTCATCAATAAGCAAGGATTTAGATATTCAATACATAATTATGTGTAAATGTTTATAATAAGAGGTTATACTGTTTGCAAACTATACATTATTTTCCTGATTTTCTTTGCAAGTTTGTCTCCGTCGTTCATTTACTCATGTCTCGGAGACCAGTGAAGAAAAGAATATTTCGTAAACAGTGACGGGAGTGACAAATATCGTGTTTGACACTGGGTTATACAGATAATTGAAAAATGATTTGTTTATAGGAGGAATTTTTTGGCCAAGTCCTCTCCAATGGTTGCAAAGTATGTGTTAACAATTTCGGCTAGACGGTTGGGTTCAGAAATGACAAAACCGCTTTGTTCAATTTGTGAGATGTGAGCTCTAGTTGAGCCTTTATTCAGTACGTTGTTGATGCGTTTATTATATTTTCTGGAAGATATTTATTATACTGAGCTCTTATCATTATGTATTATCTTTTGTATTATGGCATCTGTATATTTTACATTTTGCTTTCTCATGTACATAAAAACCGATCGTGAAAACAAATAAAATAGAAATAAAAAATCAAGAAAGAAAGGAAATAAATAATGTGAAACTAAATGAAACATGACCGCATTTTACAAAGCAATGAATTCAATCTTTGAAATATTTGTCCCCCCCCCCCCCCCCCCGATTATCACTAATGTGAAAAGATCACAGAATGAACTCTTGGAAAGATACAGAGAGAGAGAGAGAGAGACAGAGAAAGAGGGAGAGATGGCGATAGAGAGAGACACGGGGAGAGAGAGAGACGGACAATGGAGTTGAGTGTATAATGCAGATAGAGAGAATGGGGAGGGGCGGAAAGTATACGGAGGGAAATTAAGAGCAGAGAGAGACGAGAGAATAATACAAAAGAAACTCAGAGTGGGAATAGAAGCAACAAATAGAGATGGAGAAAATAGTATTAAAGAGGGAGAGAGAGAGAGAGATTTATCATGACAGACAGGGAAAGATAACAGAGACTCGAAGTGGGGACAGAAGCAAATTAAGACAGAATAAAGAGATGGAGAAGTAATGGGAGAGAGAGAGAGAGAGAAGGAGAGGTAAGATAGATCAGAGTAGAGAATGACTAGGGCGACTTTTAGAAAGAGGGGGGGGGGTCCAAGAAAGAGGAGAGAGAAAGAGAAAGTGAGTGAGAGAGGGTGGGTCTACCCCCGCCCTCTCTCTCTCTCTCTCTCTCCCTCTCACACACACATGACATTGTCGGGGAATGTTTATTTCTTTGACAATATTCTATTATACAATGTTCATACAGGCTGCTGCACTCGAAAGCAAAGTAATGCAATGGTAAAATAATTGTAGAGAAATTGTCACTAGATGGCGCTCGACCACTCAACAACCATACATCAATGATCTCTACGGAAAGAGATCAAGCCATACATGTAATGACGTATAGAAACCAATGTCCCTGGAGGGAGGGCTGTTGGTTATTTATAGGGAGGGGCACCTTGGGTCTTCGCTCGGTCACCCATCATCAAAATATGCATGGATGTGAAAAAAATGAGTTCATTTTAAAAATCCTGACATTAAGCGTACTTTCTTCTGCTTCTAATTAGACGGATGATTGTTTTAAGTCGGCCTACATTTTTACGTTTTCATGTTTTTCGCTTATTTTAGGAAAAGAAGGTCGTTCCTATATGTGCATTGTATTTTATTCCTTTAGAATAAAACAAAAGGGGGGATTGTTATTTTTAAATGTTGAATTCTATTCTGTCTTCGATCATGGTGGTATGTACTTGGCATGAATAAACACTTGATAGTACATTCTTAGTTTCATTGATGGAGATGTAACTGTTCTCTCTTAAAGGGATTCGGTAACTTTGTGGAGGTTTGATTTAATAAATTGTTGAATTTTGATATCTGTCTTGTATAATGATGTTCAGAAGGATAAATAAATAGCCAGGCATGGAAAGGTTTTCAAATATATAATGCTATTATTAAGATATCTATGACTGAATGATCTATGACTAAAGCGTATGGCCATACGCTTTAGTATAACACTAAGTCTATGGGAGAAATGAGTCTGCCATTTCCGGTCACTTGCGTATGTTTCCTTTTGTGAAGCACATGATGATTTTGAAGTATTTTTTCCCCCTGGGCTTCATTTTTACACCATATTACATACACTGATAGCATGTAAGGACAGACAGCTTAGATTTTATCAAGCCTCCACAAAGTTACCAAAGCACTTTAAGACAAAGGAGAGGAAATCCACATTTGTAGGAGTCCTATTACAAAATCCATTACAAAATAGTGCTTGAAGTACTCTTTTGAAAATGGATTCCATTGTTTTTAGTGTTAATTTCCACTAAAAAATGAAGGAATCCCTAAATTTGTATGACTTCCCAAGAAGTGGATTTCCTAAACACGATCGCAAACATTATCGAGAATTACTCAAGGGTAAATCCATAGAAATCATGTTCGTATTACGTAATGTGTCATCGTAATGTTCGCATATTCAATAGGTGATAGACAATGCTGTGGAAATTGCCCTATTTTTATGATGATTTTTCAAAAGTCTTTGCCATAGAGTTTAATTTTATTTCATTTGGTTTGAAATTATGACGAAACGGGGAATTATCCAGATAAGTGGTTCTCCTCACTACCGCACAATCGATCTACCGAGTTCAATAATTATTTTGTCCACGTTTTACAAGAAAGAAACACTGGGGATTTGTCATTTCCTTTGGTCGAGGGGGGGGGGGGGAGGGCAGAACAAGAGTCCCCTTTTGAAACCTAAGTGGCATACCGTAAGTGACCTCCCCACTCTCTTGATATCCGTCTATCAAACTGTATCGTAATGCAAACAGAAAACAATTCCTTCTGCTAGACATAAACATCAATGACGTCATCACAGGAACACAAATCACTATCCTAGGAAGGTAATATTAATACATTGTTTTATAATGATTATCATTGTAATCATGTCGGTTAATATAAAATGGATGCTTTCTTTATGCCGAGGAATGGAAATCCATTCTTTTAGAAGAGAAGTCATATTAGGGAATAACTTCTTTTAAGGCTGGAATTCACTCTAAAACATAGAATAATTCCCTACAGAGTAGCTGGAATCACTCTTTTGAGAGTGAATTATAATGTCTGTGACAGTGAATTTCAACTCTAACGAGAAGGGTTCACTAACTCGTAAAAGAGTGAATTCCAGTTCTGTCCATTAAAGGGATACTCAACCGCAGATTGTTGACGTTGTTATGCCGCGAGAGCTAGGGCACCGTGATCGTTACCTGATCGCATGGCGTTTATTTGATGGCCTATGTACTTTTGTCTCCGTCGTTCTTAGCGTGACAAAAATTATAAATAAAAAGGAGAAATGACATTAATTATTAACTGTGCACCTAGAAACGTTTGCCACGTAGAGTTTTGGAATTCGTAGTGATTTTCAAAGTAATCAGTTTTAAACTGCCTTACTGCTTAATTGTATAACAATTTAACATATTTGGAAGATTGTTTCCTCAGTGCAAATTGCAGCAATGCAACACCCCCCCCCCCCCCCCTCCTCCGAATATAAATTTTACGACTTGAATGAGGTTAAAAGAAACGTAATCGAGCACCTTCTAACGGCAATGACGTCACAAATGCGTCCTTTGAGAAGACCACCGAATAAATCTTTGAAGAGATAGATGGAGTGGAGAGATTCAGCGGGTAGTCTAATACAGATATGAGATTGGGGTTGGCGGGGGGGGGGGGGGGGGGGGAATGAAAGAATAGGAATACGCTGTCGACAAAGAGAGAGAGAGTTGGATAATACGTATTAATTGAGAAAAGAAATATATCTACCAAGAAAGAAAATGACAAAGACAGACAGACAGACAGAGACAGAGAGACAGAGAGACTGAAATTAAACACGTGAAAGGTCTGATAAAAATACAGAAAGACCGAGATTAAACATTTGGACGGGCTGATAATAATCAGATAGGAACATGCTACCAAGGAGCAAAGATGAGAGCAGAAATGAGAACATGATGACAAGATATGAAGTGAAATTATTAGGACGGACCTAGAAAGACAAAACAAGATGACCCAGCAACAGAAGAATTGTCTGCGTTAGGTCTCTACCTTGCTATTGTAATATAACCCTTTATGCAATCCATAATGTAGATCTATTAGTCTACATTCAATGTAAGATGTTGTGTGTATAGCAAATGACGCCCAGTACATAAATTATATAGAGTTTTCTTGTTAACATAAATTCTATATCATCTGGATTGAGGTCAAAGGTCATGTGATCATATCCAATAAACTGCTTGAAGGAACTGAAGCAAGAACTCTAAGAAAATTGGCTCATATTTTTGTTACTGGGCGCTCGTGGTCCACAATAGCTGCGTGGTTAGATACAATTATTTATTTGTTTTACATTACCTCCTTGCAACTTTTTATCCTAAAGTATGTTAATATCATTTTGTGTATATTTTTGTTTTTCGTATGGCCAATATAAAGGATTTTCCTTGGTTGTTATCATATTTTATTAGTGATCTCAAATTTAAAAAAAAAGCAGTGCACTCTTATAGATCTGTTACAACATTTATAAAATTTCCAGTAATCACTTTGATTTCCACCGAGACTAGCTTATGTATATGGGGGTTAATTTTGCGTTTAGCATTGTGTAAAGTTCGTGTGTAGCTCAGTTGTGAAGCCGGAATCATCACTTTGAACCGCTGTTTGACGGTACATTGTTTATACATCTATTCTCCATACACATAGGGTTCTGCCTCTTTGGGAGTTTATAACTAGATTTTAAAACCGTGTTTCCGCAGAAAAAATCCGGACACAAGCATGTTTTTTTTTTTTAATTTAAATTTTTATTTAAAGGTATACATTAAAAACAAAAATGAATCTGGCCTAAAAAAAGGAGCTATACATGTATCTTTGGTCAGATAATTATTAAATAGAACAGGGGCCAGTTTCACACAACTTGCGTTCGAACGCAACTCAGGAAAATCAAACGCAATATTATTTTCAGCCAATCAGAAGTGCACAGGACTTGCGTTTGATTTTTAGGAGTTCAGATTATGTTTTGTGCAACAGACCCGAGTTGTCACTTTTGTGCGTGAGTTGATGAACGATAAGGTTGAATGTAAGAACTATTGCATTTAATAGTGTCAAGTTATTGTTTCTCAATAGTCTGAATGCAGATTACAGTAAGCGTTAGTTTGTCAGACAAGCCGATTTTTTTTTAAATCTTTACAACGCCTTGTGTATGAAATCTGCAATTTGAGACTTGAAGCTAAATATTATTACTCGGAACAGGTCAGTAGTTTGTCTTGAGGGGGACATGCATACACTGGAACACATATTACAGAAATAGTCTGAAGTGTTCGATAGAAGCAACTCATTGGAAACAGAATAAGTAGGGACTGTAGACAAGTGGTCTTTCTTCTTAATGGAGACGATATAGGGTGCCCTCTATAGGCAGGTGGTGTTAATTGAGAGGTATATGATTCGTGGCATTAACATTTGAAATAAAATCGATTTAAGAATTTAAGCCATTGCCTACTGGAATCTGGTGGTCCATGTATTAAGCCTATGGGAGTTAGAGAATACAGTAATCATCGGGCTAACGTTGTGTGTAATAACTTGTCTCAGTTTCAACCGAAAGGTAGATTTTATTTTTTTAAATCTAGAAGTCAACATTATGGTTAGGCCATTGTTAACTGTCATCGAATGTTGTGATGTTTAAAGGGGACTCCTGTGTTTCTATCAGTGAGGTGGGGCAAACCTTGAAAAATAAATATGCAGGCATTTTTGTTTGTGCCCTTGGCAAAATATGTAGGAATCTTTCTTTTTTCTGCTTGTCAGAGTTTTTCAGACTTTGCCCGCTCCCCATTATAAGAGGATTCTCATATAATGCAAATCCTGATATAATATGAAAGATCCATGGGCGAAAATCCAAACAGGAATTCTATTCAAGTGGGGGGGGGGGGGGGGGGGGGTGGGGGAACACACCTGGATGCAACAATGGGGTGTCCCCCCCCCCCCCCCCCCCCCCCCCACTTGAAAAGAATTCCTGTTTGGATTTGCGCCCATGGAAAGATCCAATAGACCGTTTCTCTAATGTATACACATTAATTTATGCACATATTATATTCTCTGAGCACCGAGTGACGAGCTATTCCATGAACCTGATTTTATTAAAATAAGCCTCAATGCTTCGAATCCAGTTTGAATACATTATTTGTAGCAATGTCCGGCAAGGCTCCGGCAAGCTTTCCGGTTGTCAAGAACAACCTTTGTTTGAAAGGTATGCATACAATACATTACCGAAGCGGTCTATAACCCCATCTCCCCCTATACGTATCGCTAGCCGAAGGTGGCGTGTTCCCAAATGTCTACATAGGGGTGATGAATATTGATGGCGAGGAAATAATCGATTTTGTCCTCTCCGTTACGAATTTGGGAACACGCCACCTTCGTCTTGCAGTAGGTAGGTGGAGATCGCGTAATTGGAGATTATGTTAAAGATCACATTGCAAGAAAATTCCATCAAAATAAATATTGGCTTAATACTTATTATTGCATAGATGGCATAAATTATACAAGGTTATCCAAATTCAACGCTTGGAAACATTTGAACTAATGATTATTATCAATTATAAAACGGTAAAATACAGCCCCCGATATAGCAGCTGAAGAGCTCCTTGAACGCTGCTGAGATGTGTGACGACACACGAAGGACCAGTCCTGTCTAAGCAGACGATGTCCCATAACATCTTACACATTTTTCAGTGCCTGTTTTGCCATCTCCTCTTCACTTATTTCTCTTACTTGACTAGCGTCAGTCTTAATGTTAGTCTGTTGCCTCACTCTTAACTTCGTGTATGGTATTATTTTGATGAAAAATGCAGCGTTAAAAAAATAAAAGAATCAGTCACTTGTAAACAAAATAAGACGCCATTGTATTTTCAGCTGCTTGCACCGGGGCATGTTCGGCGTTTCAAGAGGGAACGAATACAATCTGTGATATTATTCGGAGGGCTTTTCAATTTGAAAGTGGGGTTTATTTCATTGATCATTGACCCTTCTCCTGTGTATTTACTATCAAACGGTTTTAGTTATCAGAATCAGTTCACTTTCCCTTTTAGAATGGTGTGAAATAAGGTCATGTTAAATATACCAAACTCTTTATAATTTGATAAATAATTGCATTGCAATTACGTTCATTCATTACAGGACGTCGTCTGCTTAAGCAGGATCGATCCCTAGTGTGACGACATCAAAACATCGCCATATTTCTGGCGAATCCTCGGATATTCCAGATGCTTAGAAGAGCTTTTATTTATGTTGTTTTTATAATCATCAGATACGCAGTTGACATAAAACTTATACGATTGCCATCTGTAAGCTTCCCAGTTTCTAGTGATACATTAATTGCCATATTTGTGATTTTCTTGCAATGTGATCTTTAACATTAAATCGGCCAAATTCTGGACTCTGAAATGTTATGCACAACTGTATATCATAGAGCCATGCTCAGGTCCTCAGTAAAACATGTAAGTTTCCCCACACTACTCCGGGTCTCAAAAGTTTTCACCGGCTACCAGCAAGCAAAATAATAGAATTTAAAATCTTACTCCACACAGGAAGGAAGTTAATGGTCTTGCTCCACAATATTTGCAAACTCTTGTCTTAGAATTATGTCCCAGGAAGAAATTTGAGCGCTTCTAAATGCAAACAATTAACGGGACAAACCCACTATGTCTAGTCTAGGAGAAAAACAGAAACAACTTTTGCAACAGCAGCTCCATCTCTCTGAAATACTTTCCTTCTAAAAATCCGACTCCATGAGAAAAATTAAACATGATGAAACTTCAGGTCTTTCCCAAAATACTGTGATATATTTATTTTTAGATTGTTGGTTTGAAAGCCATGGAAAATATTACAATAAGGATGTTATTTAGTGATACTCTGTTGTGTACAGCGCTTATTGCATTATGATAATACTCTTTATAATGTCTTTAATTATGTTTTGCATCACTTGTTATAGGTGTAAAGATGTTTGGAGAAATTATTGTTTATTTTAAGTGAATTAATGTTCTTGATGCTGTTATGTATCCTCGTTCCTATATGTCACGGTAAAACTGAAGTCGTAAAATAAAATGACGTACGTGTAGTGCCCTCACATTCCTGGTTCTTTAAACACACAGATACTCGGTTCACACGAGGCGACATTTCCATTGCGTCATTACCTGCGCTAAAGGACCCTAAAATGAAATTAGCTCATATGCCAGTCATTAAAAGCACCGTTTACACTGTTCATGTTACGAACACTTTTTAAACGATATCACTCTTACAAGACGCTTAAAGTAGAACACTCAAGAAAATCACAAATATGGCAATTAATGTATCACTAGAAATTGGGAAGCTTACAGATGGCAATCGTATAAGTTTTATGTCAACTGCGTATATGATGATTATAAAAACAACATAAATAAAAGCTCTTCTCAGCATGTGGAATATCCGAGGATTCGCCAGAAATATAGCGATGTTTTGATGTCGTCATACGAGGGATCGATCCTGCTTAAGCAGACGACGTCCTATAATGAATGAACGTAATTGCAATGCAATTATTTATCAAATTATAAAGAGTTTGGTACATTTAAACATGACCTTATTTCACACCATTCTAAAAGGGAAAGTGAACTGATTCTGATAACTAAAACCGTTTGATTGTAAATACACAGGAGAAGGGTCAATGATCAATGAAATAAACCCCATTTTCAAATTGAAAAGCCTTGCGAATAATAGCTGGATGGTATTCGTTCCCTCTTGAAACGCCGAACATGCCGCGGTGCAAGCAGCTGAAAATACAATGGCGTCTTATTTTGTTTACAAGTGACTGATTCCTTTATTTTTTTAACGCTGCATTTTTCATCAAAATAATACCATACACGAAGTTAAGAGTGAGGCAACAGACTAACATTAAGACTGACGCTAGTCAAGTAAGAGAAATAAGTGAAGAGGAGATGACAAAACAGGCACTGAAAAATGTGTATAATGTTATGGGACATCGTCTGCTTAGACAGGACTCGCCCCTCTTGTGTCGTCACACATCTCAGCAGCGTTCAAGGAGCTTTTCAGCTGCTATATCGGGGGCTGTATTTTACCGTTTTATAATTGATAATAATCATTAATTCAAATGTTTCCAAGCTTTAAATTTGGATAACCTTGTTTAATTTATGCCATCTATGCAATAATAAGTATTAAGCCAATATTTAAAATCATTAGTGTTCTACTTTAAAAGACAGTACCAATCACTGACGCCATCCTATGCTACGTCAGGTAAATGACGCCTTGTTTGCACAGGCGTAGCCAAGATTTTTCAATAAGGGGGGCTAGACGTGAATTAAGGATCCAACCGCATAGCCAGGATTTTATTTTAGGGGAGGGGGGGGGGGGGGGGGGTTGTGAGCACGCGAAGAGTGCGAAATTGGTGATGAGAACGCAAAGCGTGCTCCCCAGGGGAGGGGTGCAGGGAGGGGAAGTTTTACCCCTCCCGCTCTGACGTTTTATGGCAAATTTTCGAGAAAGATAAAACGGCTAGTAGCAAATATGAGAGAAAGATAAACGGCTCGTAGCACCTTCTGTTTAGGCGAAAAGTTATTTCTAGACTGCTTTTCAGTTATTTGGACAGTAATACTACACTGTAACAGGGATGGGTGCAGGGAGGCGGGGGGCCTTCCCGCGAGAAGCCCGAATGCTCTGACGTCTATCAAATTTGAAAGAAAGATAACGGCTTGTAGCAAACAATTTTTTTAAGCCAAAAGTTATAGTTCTACGCCCCGACTACTTTTCAATTACTTGGACGCAATACTGCACTGGATGTAACAGTAGTGGGTGCAAGGAGGGATTTTCCCACTTCCTGCACGAAGCGTGACAGCTCTGACGTTATAGCAAATTTGAGAGAAAGCTAACGGCTTGTAGCAAAAACTTTTTAGGCGGAAAGTTATAGTTCGAAGCCCAAATTTCAAAAGCTTGGACGCAATATTGCACTTTTTGTTACAGGGATGGGTGCTGGGAGGAAGGGGGGGGGGGTGTCCCCTTCCGTGCGAAGCGCGAACGCTCTTACGTTTTACAACACATTTGAGAGAAAGATAACTGTTCGTAACACATTTTTTTGGGCCGAAAGTTAGTTCGACGTCCTGGATGCTTTTCAGTTGTTTGTACGTAATACTGTACTGTATGAAACAGGGTGGGTGCAGAAAGGGGCAGTTTCCCCCTTCCCGTGCGAAACGCGAAATCTCTGAGGCTTTAGCAAATTTAAGAAAAAGATAAACGGCTCGTAGCAAACAATTTTTTTAGGCGGAAAGTTAAAGTTCGACGCCCGGACTGCTTTGCAATTATTTGGACGCAACATTTCACTGTATGTACCAGGGGTTGGTGCAGGGAGGTGATAGTTATGTCCCCCTTATTTGACGTTTGAGTTAATTTTGAGAGAAAGATAACTTCTTTTAGCGCTTTTGGGCCTTTTTCTCTCACTTCCCCTGCTTTTTCGCTTTTGCTTTTTTGGTGGCTGAATAGGGGGGGGGGGGGGATGCCCCCTGTCTACGCCAGTGCTTGTGTGTATCGGGCTTTGCGGGCTCTGGATATACAAAGATATGTTGTTTTTTCTGATTTGCACGTGAAACAGTTTTCATTTTGTTGTGGTTTACCGTGTTTACCGTGTCATATTTGACACAGCCTTGACAATTATGATAGAAGTTATTTGTCTTGTAAATACTCTAACCAGGACATTGAGTTGAATATGTTTTATTTATTATCATGTCTGTAAATTTGAAAAAAGTAGTTTTGGATCTTTTATGTAATGCCAAACTTTTATAATTTAACGCGCACATGGATGTGGTTTACATTTATTAATCCCTGTCAATTGAAAATCAAAATTCTTTTTTCCCCATCAATTATGTTAAAGTTTTGTTGCTTGCTGTAAAGTCTCCCTTGGTTAATGAGCATTCATAAATGTTATCACCGTTTTGTAGATGAGTGCAATGGACGTATTTTGGTAGCAAAAAGGCAATTGGAAAGGAACGTGTATAATTATAGTCTCATGTTGTTCTCCTTGTATAAAAAGATATATCTATGAGATATTTCATGATTTCTGGTGACTTGTAGAGTAGGACCTATATCCGTGAGAAACGCTAGATAACAGCTATGCACTAACTGCCTAACATTAGGACCCTTCCACCCCGACGGCTGCCCGTATAACAACCTCGGTGTTCCGCATAGATATAGCGTGTATGACATGTGTAGCATACACCATGTACACACAAATATGTTTTTACACTGTCTTGTGTATACGTTGTAGTACAACTTGGCGTTGTCTGAGTACTGTCCCGGTATCTAATTTAGTCTTCACCTCACACTTGTTTAATGTTTAACTTGAGTAGGAAAAGACTTCACAGCAGCTTAGTTTTATTAGTACCTTGTTGTTTATCATCTAAAATCAAAGAAATGTGACGAATAGTTTTTGAGGGTTTACCAAAACTGTACAATACATGTAAGGTAAATACTAATACGTCATGATGAATAATTCCTCATTCTCTTAATCTAGTTACAATATGATCAAACCCAGAGTGAACATGTAACTGAATATTCAAACATTAACATAAAAACAATTTTTGGAGAAAATGTCAGAAAAAAAAAATCCTTCAAGTAAACTTTGCAAACTGATCCTAGTTTAAAACTTTGTGTTAATAACACTCTGAAGTGTCAAATTTGCTTTTACTAGCTCCTGGCATAGTTCAGTGCATTATATTAGTAGCGTTAGTGTAAGTTGTTTGGCATGCATTTTTAAAGTAAATAATGTTAGCATCGTATTTTAAACGTAGTATGGTTTGTAAATAAATATAAACTTGGTAAAGGTTGAAACATGATGTGACATAATGTTAAGTGACTTTAAGAAGATGATAAAAGAGAAGGGAACCGGGTGAAACAGAGGAGAGAGAGAGAGAGAGAGAGAGGGAGAGAACCAGAGATTAAAGAAGGACAGTGAGGAGGAGAAAAGGGAGAGATAGATGAGGGAGGGGAGAGAGAAAGAGAAGGGTATAGGAGAGAGAGAGGGGGGAGAAAAAAAAATGAGAATGGAGAGAGAGAGAAAGACAAAATGAGTGAAAATGGAGAGAAATAAGAAATAGAGATAGAGGGAGAGAGAGAGACGAGAGAAAGAAGAAGAAGAGAGAGAGACGGGGGGGGGGGGGGGGGGGGGGGGTGATTGAGTGAGATATTGTCATTTTCTTCACTCTTTTTTCTTCTCTTTCATCGTTTCACATTTGTTTTTCTCTCTTAACCTCCCAGCCTCCCTCCCTTCTCTCTCCCTCCTTCTCCCTTCATCTATCTTCCTTCTCACCAATGTATTTGTAGTAAATTGACATCGTGGTTGTTGATGTGCGTAGGTATTTGTACGTTGGAAAACACTGGGTGGAATACTTGATTTGTTTTAATCGGATATTATTTTGTATGCAAATAATTCTAAGGTGAAAACAAAAGAAGTAAAACTTTCTGTATGATGGATGCTCATTTGCATAATAGAATGTAAACTTTGGACATTAAATGTGGCATTGAAGGTAGGATTTTGTATGATTTCAGTCTGGTATCTCGTGAAGAGTTCTAAAACAAAAGAAGAAGAAGATAATTATTCGTGGTTGATGTTAATATACATATTAAACAAATTGTCCATCTTAATATTCTGAATATGGTTATTCTTTGAGTTTGGTATTATCTTTAGTAGTGCTAGTCATCGTCGTCATCTATAGTAGTAAAGGTAGTAGTAGTAGTAGTAGTAGTAGTAGTAGTACTAGCAGCAGTAGTAGTAGCAGCAGGAGTAGCAGTAGTAGTAGCAGTAGTAGTAGTAGTAGTAGAAGAAGAAGAAGAAGAAGAAGAAGAAGAAGAAGAAGAAGAAGAAGATGCAGAAGTAGTAGAAGAAGTAGTAGACGTAGTAGTGGTAGTAGTGGAAATAGAAGCAGTAGAAGCAGTATAGAAGTAGTACTAGTAGTAGTAGTAGTAGTAGAATTAGTTTTAATACAAGTTGTTGTTGCTGTAGTTGTAGTAGTAGTAGTAGTAGTAGTAGTAGTAGTAGAATTAGTCTAATAATAGCTGTTGTTGCTGTAGTAACAGTACAGTAGTAGTAGTAGTAGTAGTAGTAGTAGTTACAGTAATATTAATAGTAGAAGTACTACTAGTAGCAGTATAAGTCTAAGGTGGTTGGTGGTTGTTGTAGTAGTATTGCTGTTATATAGAAGTTGAATAGTCGGAAATACATGGCATGTTTAATCCATGCTGTATTTCCTTCCGAACGTCAAATACACATTTACTTATTAAAGCACGTCATCAAAGTTAACGGCTAACGCGGATAAAAGACAAGTCACGGTCATTTTAACATGAAATATGCTATCTTTTGTTGGGTTTCTACCAGAAGAGGAACAAGCCAGCTAATAATATCACTGTGTTGAAAGATACGCATTTTTTCATAGAGAGTACTAAGAGATCAAACGTTGATTGAACTACCTTGAGTGTAAATGACCTTGGTTACAAATATATATAGGATCAGTACTAATTCTGAATATGGTTATTCTTTGAGCTCTTATGAGTTTGGTATTATCTTTAGTAGTCCTAGTCATCGTCGTCATCGTTGTAGTAAAAGTAGTAGTAAAATTAGTAGAAGAAGTAGTAGGATTAGAAAGTGGTAGTAGAAGAAGAAGAAGCAGTAGAAGTAGTAGTAGAATTAGTTCTAGTAGGAGTTGTTGTTGCTGTTATAGTAGTAGTAGTAGTATAGTAGTAGTAGTAGTAGTAGTAGTTGTATTAGTGGTATTAGTGGTAGTAGTAGTAGCAATAGAACTTGTTATTGTGTAGTAAAGAACCTTACATAACATTCCCTTATTTTCCCCCCTTTTTTTATTCCAATGCTCACACCGACCATAATGCATTCACACATTATTACACGTCATCTATGAAAAATGTTGCTAGAAACATTCTAAGGGTTTTTGTATTTTCTTTTTACCAGAAATGGAACAAACCATCCAGTGATTTCACTGTGTCGAAAAGTTTTTTTTTTTCATAGAGGGTACAGAGATCAACAGCTGGTTAAATTACTTTGAACATGAATAATTTTGGGTTCTATTATAGTAGCAGTAGTAGTGTTAGGAGGTTTAGTAGCAATACCAGTAGTAGTAGTAACAGTAATATTAATAGTAGAAGTAAGGAGTAGTAGTAGTAGTAGTAGTAGTAGTAGTAATATTGATAGTAGAAGTACTACTGGTAGCATCATAAGTCTACGATGGTGGGTGGTTGTTGTTGTAGTAGTATTGTTGTTATATAGAAGTTGAATAGTCGGAAACACATGGCATGTTTAATCCATGCTGCATTTCCTTCCCAACGTCAAATACATGATTACTGATTAAAGCGTGTTATCACGGTTAAAGATTAACGCGGATAAAAGACAATTCACAGTTACTTCATCTTGACATTTGGTATCATTTGGTGGGTTTCTACCAGAAGAGGAACAAACCATCCAATAATATGTGTCGAACATTACACATTTTTTGCTTTGTACCAAGATATTAAAAGTTGGTTCAACTACTTTCAGTGTAAATGATCTTGGTTACAAATATAGGACAAGTATTAACTGCAAGAGTTATACAGTCTTAATATTAGTAGTAATAGTAGAAGTACAACCGTGGGAGGGGGGGGGGGGGGGGGGGAGAGACAGCTCCACTGCAGGGCATAAGCAATGTTAAGTACATTATTCATGGAGCTAACAAAATAATACAGCTAATTCATAATAAATCGACTTTTACTCCCATGGACAATTACCTCAGAACAAACGGCGGGCACCTACAGCTTACATTAATGAGCTTTAACAGTATTGTTCTTTTATTAGTGATCTCAGTACAAAGAGGTATGTACAAAGCAGTATAGTTAGAAACTCAAGCATTCAACCACAAACTTTAAGTGCTAGAATCAAAGTTCTATTAAACACCTTTCTATCGAATATGACAGGATTTTAAAAATTGTCCCATGGGTAGCTTTTTGTGTACTCCCACTCCCATAAAGACGACAGAAAGGCAAAGAAATATGTTCAGTGGAAGTTGCTTATAGATTTCTGTTCACACTCTCGTAGCCAGGATTTTATTTTGGGAGGGGTTGTCGGATCACGCGCGCAGAGAGGTAAGGAAGTCCGGGATCCAATGTCCTTTCATGTGCTCCCAAAATGATTGATCTTGATTGATTTGATAAATACTATTTGTAGAACACATTTTCAAATATCTTTAGAAAGAAAATATATCATGCCACTATAGTTTAATGCCATCACTTCTGTTACATTTTTTTTCCCCTCTAAAATCACAATTTGGGCACCTGACAAATATATCAAAGTAGCCATTTACTGAGCTTCTATTAACTTGAGAAAGGTATTTATAGCTCTGTTTTCGACTCTAGTGAGACCATTAAGGATGAGTTTGCTAGCAGAAATCATATTAAAGTTCCATTACTGATGTAGTAAAAAAATTCCTGTATAGGCACTAAAAAAAGAACCTTTTTCCAGGGTTGTAGTAGTAGTATAAATTATTGGTAGTAGTAGCAGCAGTTACATAGAACGTGTTTTTGTTGTTATATAGTGGTTGTGAAGTAAAGAAGAAGCACGTTAAAATCCACCTTGTATTTCTTTCTTATGCGCATCTCCAATAGACGTTTACACATTATTACACGTCACCATTATAAAAAAGTTGTATTCCATAATATAACATCACTGTCATTCATCGTGAAATGTGTTACGATCTGTTGTGTTTCTACTAGAAATGGAACAAACCATCCAATAAAATTCACTGTGTCAACAATTTCAAAGTTTTTCATAGAGAGTACAAACAGATCTTTTGCAAAAGAAGCACTTCATCAGCAAGCCTATATACTATATAACAATGAGAAATATAAGGAAGTATCAAGGAATTGTAAAACATGTATAAAATACTCAATGACATACTATGCTTTAGTTTAGTGGTGTTAGGTGTTGAAGTAGTTGTGGTGGTGATGGGTGGTGGTAGTAGTAGTTTTGCTAGTAAATACATGGCATAGTTAATTCATGTTGTATTTCCTTCCACAGTAAAAAAAACATGTTTACTGATTATTAAATTACGTCATCAAGGTTAAAGGATAACGCGGATAAAAGAAAATTCAGGGAACGCTTTATCATAAAATATGTTGCCCTTTGTTGGGTTTCGATCAGAAGCGTAACAAACCATCCAATAATCCAATAATATCATTCTGATGAAAAATCACACTTTTTTAATGGAGTGTCCCCAAGAGATCCAAGTTGGTTCAATTTCTTCGAGTGTCAGTGTTTTGTATACGAATATAGGAGTAGTTTAACTTAAACCATGGTTTAAATCTGTGGTTTAACTATGGGTAGCCCAAAATGTCAAAACTTTGTTTACACTGTATGTTCCCTATGTTTACTGGATTCTGGTATCATGTTTATATTGTCAAGAAAACTATTGCACTTATCATTCCCACACAGTTTTTAAAAGTTTGAGTACCAAAAATGCTGAAAAATTGAATATTTACTGTTAGAGGTTTGTCTCACATTTGGCTGCCCATAGTCAAACCACACATTTATACCGTGGTTTAAGTTAAACCGGAGTTCAGAATACGGGCCATAATCTTTAGGCCCTGTTCACATTTGAAGCGGCAATCGTACTGGGTATATGTATACTACATCTCTAAATGAAAGAGAGTGAATTTTAACTATATTTTCACTCCCAAGGAGAGTGACTTCAGTGATCACTCGATTTTTTTTTTAATTTTTAGAGAGAGTGGTATAACAGTATAACAGTAAACAATTATTATTTTGATTATGAACAATTTTGGGTACGATTACAGTCGAAATAGTAGTAGTAGTAGTAGTAGAAGTAGTTTTGTTGATATCATTTTTTATTCAAGAAAACTAGAATACAATACACGAGGTAAATAACATTATCTGTCCAACAAGGTTTGACAAAGAAAAAGACAAATATTACATATATATATATATATATATATAGAAAAGACAAATATAAATCAAAAAACCGTAGAGATGTCAATTATCCGATATTTCGGGCATAGCCCTTTGTCAAGGAATGACAAATTTATTAAGCGTCAAGCAAAAATAAGGGCAAATAAAAGACGCGCAAAATGGTCGCGTAGAAACAAGATGTAAAAGACGCGCAAAATGGTTGCGTAAAAACAAGAAGAACGCCCCAGAAGTGACGTAACAATACATCAATTTTTCTTATTCTTTTGATGTATTGTTACGTCACTTCTGGGGCGTTCTTCTTGTTTTTACGCAACCATTTTGCGCGTCTTTTACAGTACATCTTGTTTCTACGCGACCATTTTGCGCGTCTTTTATTTGCCCTTATTTTTGCTTGACGCTTAATAAATTTGTCATTCCTTGACAAAGGGCTATGCCCGAAATATCGGATAATTGACATCTCTACGGTTTTTTTTATTTATATTTGTCTTTTCTATTTGTATTTTACCTAAACCGACGCAGAACACTTTCTTTATATATATATATATATATATATATATATATATATATAGTAGTAGTAGTAGTAGTAGTAGTAGTATTAGTAGTATTAGTAGTAGAATTAGTAGTATCAGTTGTATAGTGGCAGTAGTACTACTATAGTTATTGGAAAGAAGTTCAATAGCAGGAAATACATGGCATATTTTTTCCCTGGTATATTCCCTTCCCAATTTCAAATACATATGTACAGAATTAAAACACAACATCCAGCAAAGCAATTCACGGTTGATTTATCATAAGATATGTTGCCTTTTATTGGGTTTCTACCATGCAGAAGGGAACAAACCATGATATTACTGGGGTTAACTTGACTGTAAGCTTTTGTGAGTATCGTTAGTGTAAGAGGTTTATATTCTATTTGTCTGAAGGATATGGTATACATGATGGGGTGACCATATTTCGCGCACATTCAAATTTTTATTAGAATGTGATATTCGATACTTGATTTCTTATTTTCTACAATAATTTATTTATAAAGTTTTATACCAAACGGAAAGCAAAATTCTGGACTAAAACTTGATTCAACAAGAACATTAATCGGCGAAGAATTTCGGAAATATCGCGATCTCAAAACCCAGTGTCGGATCGCAACACACTGAAAAAACAAAAAGGGCATAAAAACCACGAGACCTAAGTTCGCGCACGTAAATTAACATCTAAGTTATCCAACGTAGCGGTCCAGCAAAGGGAAGATAATTGCATCATTAGTAAGACAAAATATCATACAATCATTTGGTATCACGTTTTACCTACAACTTTGATGACATCTTCTATCAAAATGAGGATTTCTGGACCGTTTTGTCGGTAACTTCATATTTTTCGGAAACTGACGCAAAAAGTAGCAAAATTGCCGATATTTTGTCAATATCTTCATAATTTCTCACCCAACTTAAAAGAAAATATAGTCCATATGTAATTTTAGCTTCCTCTATCTAATAGCGCTATCAGATTTTCGAAATCTTTTGTCGTTTTTTAGATATTGCCCTGTGCGCGAACTTAGGTCATGCGCGAAATATGGTCACACCACCACACTTCACGGATGTGAAAGGTCTGCTGAAATACAACAATGGACTGCACGTATATGATTAATAGTACGGTGTATGACTTTGAGTTCCTATCAGGCAGTGAGGCAGTTTAGACGACAATATGACCTCTATTAAATAACACTTTTGATCAACATCAATTTTGTTCATAATCTATTTTTCTATCGGTATAAAAAGCACAAACCAAAAGCCAAACAAAATCTAACAAGCAAGGCTACAAATAAAAACATAACTCAACAAAACCTGTCACAAAAAAAATAGAGCGAAACCAAAAAAAAATTTTTTTAATCAGTAACCCCATCCAAGATGGAATGAATTTATATATTACATTAAAATGATACGTTGAATTTGCACTAGGAAACTTTCTATTTTTTATTTTTAGTGATATTTATTTATTTTCATTCCACTCAATGAAAATACATGAATCATTAATCAACATTTCAATGAGGGTATATACAAATTAAAGCACATATCATGTAAAATATTCAGTAACTGAAATTCAAAACTGTAAAAGAAATTCGATTGCTGTAAAACATGTACAATTCAGTTTGTTTGCTGCTAATCGTGTTTTGACAAACCTTTATTGAATTGCATTGAATTGAATTGACAGGAAATTAAACAAGAAATATCTCAAAATATAAATCTCTAGTCAATGCTTGAATTGTAAAAAAAACTGACAAAAATAAACAACAACAACACCTGTCAAAACATGCTTGCAGTCAAAATGAAATGAGGCCCAAAAAACGTTTCTGTGCTGTTGCTAAATGAAACCATGCAAAATGGGAAAAAAAGGGAAATAAATAAAAATCCTGATTTGCAAATTATGAATAGATGCATGGAGTAACACGGAACGTCCTATCCATCGCAGTAGTTGTGATTGTAGTTATTGTAGTGGTAAAACGAGTAGTAGTAGTAGCAGCAGCAGCTCTAGAAGAAGAAGCTGAAGTTGGAGTAGTAGGCCTAGTAGTAGTAGTTGTAGAAGTACTAGTAGTAGTAATAGTAGTAGTAGTAGCAGCAGTTTTAAAAGTAGAAACACTAGTTAGAGTAATAGTAGTAGTATTATTATTAGTAGTAGTAGTAGTAGTAGTAGTAGTAGTGGTAGTAGTAGTAACGGAAGTAGTAGAAGTAGTAGTAGTAGTAGTAGTAGTAGTAGTAATAGAAGTAGTAGTTGTGATGGTAGTAGTAGTAGTAGAATAAGTCTTAATATTAGTTTTAGTAGTGGCAGTATTAGTAATAGTTTCAGTTAGTATAGTAGTAGTAGTAACTGTTGTTGTTGCAGAAGTAGTAATAGTAGTAGAAGAACAAGAAGTAGTAGTAGTATAAGTGGTAGTAGTAGTAGTATTATATGTTGTTATTGTTGCTTTGGTTGTAGAACTAGTAGAAAAGTAGCAACAGCAGCAACAACACTAATAATTGCATTAATTAATGTGGCATAAGTGGTAGTAGCATAGATAATAATATTTATAGTAGAAGTCGTGGTGACCGAGTATTATAGTGGTGGCGGCGGTGGTAGTAGTAGAAGTGGTATTTTCTGTACAGAATATAGAAAGTAATACATTGGCATTCGTGTTCCTTGCTCTCTTCTAATGCCTGTTTACAATTAATACACGTCATCAAGGTTAAAGGTTAAAAAGCACAAAAGGATTTCATGGTCTCTTCATAATCTTTTGTCGGGTTACCACTAGAGGCGGAACAAACCATTCCAAAATATGATATTGCCTTTTGGAGTCAGTTTGAAATTTAGTTTGCGTTTGAAGGGGCGACAGATACACATCAGGAGCTCTGAATACTAGATTTAAGCGCAGACCAGTGACAGATTTGAAAGTGCAGAATTATACTTTTTAAAGAATTGGGCAGTTATCTCTTAAATATCCGAACTGATCTACTTGTATTCCTGATGAAACCTCTTTTCTACGAAGACAATAAAAACATACACTCTCCTTGGGAGGAATATAGTTTTTATATGACCTTGGATTCATCAGTTCTTGGACCAGGAAACTATTCGTCATTTCTTCATGCAGCACTGTTATTCATCGAAGTAAAAAAACAAAAGCCTTCTCTATATCCAGACGCAGAACGTGGACTTTAAAGGGACGTCTGCCTTTTAGCTAAATTGAATATATGTCCTTTAAAATAAACTAATTTTGGAACTTAGTGATGTAAGTGGAACTTTCAGTCGGATCTCTCCAACTATAATCTTTTGAATTTAGTTGGAGTCATCAGTTCGACGACATACCAGGAAACCCATCATTTCGTTTTGCAGCACAGCTATTTATCATACTATCCTGGAGCAATGGCCGCTGTAATTTGACCATTATCCTCAGAAACAAATTTTCATCGGATAAGAAAGCAGAAAGTGGACATTTTGATTTGTACACCTGTCAATACTAGACAATTTGAAAGTAAGTATACACTTATCGTTTTCCTTGTAAATTCTTGGATAGCATCTAACGTGTTTAATGTAAGAGGAACACTGGCAGCGATTGATATGAATATTAATAAAGACCGAGTCAACTATCACAACCTTCGATGGTGACGTTATAGGTCAGTCCCAGACTTGATTCATGTCTGTACAAAAACAGATCTTCAACAAACAAGAAGCACAGGGCGATTCTAATATATTAAAATAAATTATCCGCATTCACATGCAAATCAAAGGGTGCGGCAGCAGACATGGCAAAGGCGACGTAGCTGATTGGTGTATATAAGGAGACAAATGACGACGCTTATTTTGAATATTCATGAAGATTTCTAGATGTTAAACTACAAAGGAAGTTGTACACATTCATATGCAAATTAAAGGGTTATTTTTTTGTAGATGCGTGTTGATTGGACAAGCTGCAGCATCGCTCATGTTGACCTGGGAAATTAGTCTAGCCGAGTAGTAAACTAACTGTGCACTTATTCATTAAAAAAAAACATGGAATTTAGCTAATTCTGATGTTCAACTGGGCGTTGTGGCGTGCACCTGTAATCCAGCTAACAGTGGACGTTATAAACTGATTTAGCGGACCCAGGTTCGAGACTGAGTCACGTGTTTCGGATTGATACACGTCTTATTGATTGATACAGGTTTTATCTGATTGATACACGTCTGTAAAAACCCAGTTACACACACACACGTCTATTCTGGATATATGGCCACCTATTATTCGGGCCTTGACGTCAGTTATGCCCATTTAAAAACAAAATAATGTCCACCACAGGGTATATGTTCAATATGATTAGCTCTGGAACTCAAAGTTCGGACAAGTGCTTTAGATGCCCATGTTTTCAAATAAAGTTGCATTCCATATATAAAGTTATTAGGAATTATTAGGAAACCGCGGTCTAAATGTGGTTTAAACCCAGTCTAAACCTGCCCTTATCATGCCACTAATTTGTTTTGAGTACAGTGCTTCTAATAATTATCAGTAAAACTTTATGGCCCTTATTCTGAACTTCGGTTTAAATTAAACCACGGTCAACGTGTGGTTTAAACCCAGCCTAAACATGCCCTTATTCTGAACTTCGGTTTAAATTAAACCACGGTCAAAGTGTGGTTTAAACCCAGCCTAAACCTACCCTTATGATGCCACTAATATGATAAATGTACAATGTTCTAAGTATGATGTGGAGGTGTCGTGGTATAGTGGTTCATTCACTTGACTCTCAATCCAAAGGTTGAGGGTTCGAATCTCACCCTGGCACTAGCGTCTTTTGGCAAGACATTAATCCACATTTGCCACTCTCCACCCAGGTGTAGTAAATGGGTACCTGGCAGGATTTATTCCTTGCAATGCGCTGATTACGGCTGCCGGAGCTAAAGCCAGGTTAATAATATCCAAAACCCTTTGGAAGCGCATAGCGCATAGGGACGTTATATTATAATGTGATATGCGCTATACAAGAACAGTGGTATTTTTATTATTATTATGATCAGTTAAACATTATGGCCCTTATTCTGAACTCCGGTTTCAATTAAACCCAGTGTAAACCTCCATTTTAAACCGGAGTTTAAAAAAAAATATTTTTGAACTTCAGCTTTATATTTAACGCCAGTCTAGCATGTCCAGTGTGGTTTAACTTTGTACAGATATTTAGACTGGACTTGCTGTGTAAGTCAGTTTTAATTCAAGCTCTATTTTAACGCAGACTGGGGTTTAAGTCAAACAGGCGTTTGCAATACCAGCCTGAATAGTTCAAATCAACAAAATACATAGCGCAGGTGCCCATTATAAAATAGCCCTAAAGATTCCGTGGGCCTATATGCATAATAATATCTATTTCAAATTTGTTGTCAGGGCAACAACTGTTCATTCAATCCGTCTCTTCATCAATTGTAAATTATGACATTGATTGACTTTTACTATTATATATTAACTGAAGTGTCATTAACACCGCTACAGTGAATTTATAGATACTTGCAAGTGAGAGAAGTGAGCGAGCTAACAAATTGGCCTACGTTAGTCTGGATTCAATATTTTTATTTTTGCTCTTTTTTATAATTCATACATAAGCTAATCATGCTAAAGGCTTTTATGTTTGAAGGAATTTCCAATATAATAAAAAAACATACTTTAATAATGGCGTTACACTCTATTGACCTTGATACGTGGCCAAATATTCCATTTGATAAGGTTGGCTTCACAATTTAAACTTAACAAGAGATTTTAACAGGAAAATATTTGAAAAATCAATCATAATTCATGATGTTTAAAGAGCAATATATTTTAATTTACCTTGGAAATAACTCGTCACATTGAATTGAAAAGTCAGTTAATATTGTCATGCCTGACAATTTGTGAGGTTGGATAAATGTACCATTGCACCCCTCTAAATAGTCGAATGGTTCGCTCTGATAGGATGACAGACAAAATAGGATCATCTTGAGCTGTACAGTTATCAGTTTGAATGATTTTGATAATACCAAACTACGCATTCTCAGTTTAGGGCATGAAATATCAAAAATGTCGTTATCTACTTATGTTCCTTTGTTTGGACATATATGTGATCATGCATGTAAATTCATATTTCTGTATGCATGCCATGTTTTAAAGACCACCCTGCAATGATACCAAACTCTGAAATTTCATCATTCATTCAAGTTGGAAATAAATGCTGTCCAAAATAGGTCTTCTGTTTATAATGCCACTATGCTTATTCTCAACGAATATAAAATACAAACCACAGGAGTTACCAAAACTTGTATATCGTACCCGAAAGTTCCCCTAATCTACTGTTAAAAAAAGAAACCAAGGAGACCACGTTCTTTCATGTTTTTTTATTTCTTTCTATCATTACAAATATTTTTAACACTATCACCATAATAACAGTTTTTTAAATAAATAAGTTTAGAATCAATAGATCTACAAAGTCAAGGGCTGTTAGAGTTCAACAATAGATGCAAGGCAGTGTATAAGCAAATGATATGTAAGCTTTTGTAGTGTTGTCATGAAGTAAGCACAGATAAGTTTTAACGGTAGAACTGCTATTTGGGTCTCAGTTTGGGAAGTGCATTAATTCAGGCAGTCTAGTATGTTGTAACTACAACGTTAAGCGTAGTAGTAGTAGTACTAGTAGTAATAGTAGTAGTAGAAGTAGTAGTAGAAGTAGTAGTAGTAGTAGTAGCATTGTTAGCAGTAAGGAGTAGTAGAGTTCGTCATATCAATAGCAGCAGGAACAGTGTTTCTATTTCACTGAAATTCCCAGGTGTAAGTTCTGATAGTAAATTATCTTGGAATGGTGACATTGACTTTAAGCTGTACCAAATTATCAAATTATATAGGAATATTATACAAACTCAAGTAATTTCCACCAACAATATTATTAATGGTATAGATCTGCATTGCTTTAATACTGCAATGTTGCCTGGGGGTTCTTCAACTAACCATTCAGTGTCTAGCTTATTCTGATTGCAGAAAATGGCTATTAGATATTGGTTATTTCCCATGCCAGTAACCTTGCTCATACTAATCAATTATTTTATCATTTGAAAATATTAAACGTATCCGATCTCTCCGATTATAATTTAGCAGTTTGTATTGTGGTTAAACTAAAGTCTCTCTGGTAACTTTTGTATCAATGCCTACACGAAGTTCTCAAGAACTAATGTAGCATAAAACTCATTTATCTTCTGCAAGGGGCCCCAAAATCTGGAAAAAGACACCTTTCACATATCAAATGAAGTCCTTATCTTAATGTTTTAAAAAGGAGGTTGGATCACTGATACTGTATACTTATAATACTTAGTTTACAGTTTGTGTGATCAGGCTTTAATCTTACTTTTATATTGTTTGATTTGTGCTTTGCTTTGGTTCTCTGTTCTTATTTATGTATGTATATTTTTTTGGTATCATGTTGTTTATACACTTTTATTTTTTTTTCTATTTATTTTTCTTCTGCATTCATATAGGTACCACATTTTTCGGTAACATATTATATAAAATTAAATACAATTTGGCAATGAATCATAAATAAACAAGTATATGTAACAATCATTTTTTCAAAAACAAACACGAAATGATAAATTGTCATATTATTGTAATTCATCAAATATAAAATCATTAACGTAAGAAGGACTGCCATTATAAGCAATTTGCTTGAGAATATGGCAGCCCAAGACAAATATTATGAAATAGCTAAAGCATGTTTAAATAAGCAGAATGGATAAATAATTGAAATCCTAAGTTAAAAGCATATTGATGAAATGATGACGATGATGATTATGATGATGATGAAGAGTTGACACAGAAATTTTACCTTGTATATTCCGATAGTAATATCGTTTTAACTTTGACTTTAAATGAGTAAAGGGAACAACAGTTTTTAATGAATTCTGGGAGAGAAATTCCATTCTTTGGTGGCAGCACCAATATTTCTATGCTGTCTCCTCATTCATGCACCACTTTACTGTTATTCTTACATATTTTGTGTAAATGTAGCTTTTTAAAAAATTATTGAAAAAAATTGAATGAATTGAAATTGAAAATATCAATAGTAGCAGTATAGGTCGTGGTGATGCTGGCGATATGTATGGGGTTACACTGTTAAAAATATTTGTATTTTTACAGGGGAAAAATACAGATTAGTTCTGTATTTACTCATAACAGCTAATCTGATGTTATTTGTACATCAATGGCATAGGAAAAGGTTACAACTAATCTTTTTTTTTTCACATCAGAAATTATGGCGACTCTGCTGACACCAGATTTGCTGTAAAATTACACAGTTTTTTTAACAGTGTAGTAATAGTGATTTTTGGAGTTGTATTGGTGTGATAAATCACTAAACTAAACCTTCCAAATAATTTGTAAACAAATCTTTCGGCATGTTACTCCCAGTGTTAAAGATCGTATGCTCGATCTGTAATGAAAAACACAAGTCAGAAAAAATTGGAACCAGCGGGATTCGAACCTGTCATCTACTGCTTGCCGGGCAGCGACTTAACCACCAGGCTATTCTGGTTCACGGCCAACACTGGGAGTAATATGCCGAAAGATTTGTTTACAAATTAAAAATTCCTCCCCAGTCAACCTTTATTCGTTTACTTCCAAATAATGTTCCAAAAATGCTATGTATAGTCAGTCACTACTGCTAAATCCAACTGAATGATGGACTAAGAATCGGAAAAGACTAGCAGCGGTGGAAATGTGATGTCAGAGAAGGTTGTTGAGGGTACCATGTTTGAAGAAGATCTCAAAAGAACAAATACTAGACATGATGGGGGAGAGGTGCAACCTGATTCCTACCATCATACAATGCAAACTGAATTTTGTAGTGCACATCATCAGAAAAGGATTGAACATAAATATTGGCCATTGATGGTCGGGCTGCTAGAAAGCGAGCAAGTGGACTTTCGTTTAATTTTGGATAGTAATAAATACATTGCACTTTAAGTTCAGCTTCGATTTCTGTCTCTTACTTACTCCATGGACCCTACTTACTTCAAATTCCTGTTTACCTGCACCTCATCGAGGTTAAAAGTTGAAACGCACAAAGAGAATTTCACGGTCGGTATGTCATTAAACACGATAACTTTTGTAGGGTTCCCTCCAGAAGAGGAACAAACCATCCCATAATATCATTGCAGTTTTGTAGACGTACGTTGATTGGACCGCTACTCAACGCAGCTTATTAAGTTTAGGCGGCAGCAACGCCCAGGACCTGGGAAAATAGTCGAGCGGAATAGTGGAATAATTGTGCACCTTTTCGCAAAAAACATGTAATTTGGCATATACCTAGAGGCTTTGATGCTGATTAATTCTGGATATAGGGCAGGGGCACCAATAATTCGTGGCCTGAGGTTCGTTGTGGCCTCTCTAAAAAGAATATATATTTCCTTCATACTTTGTCCAAAATTCTATTAATAATTTTGATATGTTAAGAATTATGAAAGATTTTTTTTTTTAAAAGCAATTCCATCTATTTAATTATTATGAAGTCAATGAGTTAATATATATTAGTAAGATGCTTCCAATTGTAACCTTATCTCATTTTGCACATATTTATATTTTGTCATTAAGGGCACCTGCACCATATACATTTGGTTGGTTTCAGTGACGTAATGTTGTACTGGTCACAATTAGAAGTATTTTACTTCTTGCAAAGTTAAAAGATAAAGATATTGATGTTCATAACGAAAGTTCATGGTTAGAAATGTATGAGTGAATAACCCCAGATATCACAAGAAAATAAGAGATTCGAATTAGAAAAAGGAGCTCGTAAGTCACATGTCATTGTTATTATCATTATTCCAGGTTTGGCCTTAATAGCTAGATATCAAAGTACATAAATTATAATTGTATAACTATATTGCCGTTCTAAAGCTAAAATCACACTTACATCGCTAGGAATGTGTACACTTAAGTAATACGCCCGTTATGGGTGAATCATATGTATCTATTCAAACTTTAAATAATTTAAGTGAAATTTTATAACAAGAAACTACCCTTCATGATTTAAACGCCTTTTATTTAGTTTCTGGTTAAGATGTAGAGTATTTCTGTTACGTCCATAATGAGTTATCTTTCTAATACTGTTGGAAGATATACTCATTCAGAAAATTAGGACAAACCAAAAAAGAAACATCGAATTCTGCTTATCTAAAGTATCCATTCTGGCGACGAATGTTCCTTTTAATCTTTCTCTTCATGAATTGTAAATTATAAATTATGAATTTGGTTGACTTTTATTATTTCTATCAATTGTGGTGTCATTAACAACAGTACAATGAATATACATATATATATATATATATATATATATAGACGTGAGCGAGAAACAAAATTGGCCTACTTAAAAGGTTTTGATTGAAATGTTATTTCTTTATGCGTAAGCTTTTGATTAGTATATTTAAAGATAGATATTTGAGGTTTTGAGAGCGATCGATTTTAATTTACCTTGGAAATACCTCATCAGATTGATTGAAAAATCGTTTTCATTTTTTGTTTCATGCTTGAAAATTTGTAAGGGGATGGGGTGGGGTGTGCCCCTTGCTCCCATCCAAATACGCAAGTTGTCCTCTCCAAGAGGATTGTAGATAAAAATATGATTAAATATTAACTACTTGAGCTCTACCAGTTATCACTATAAATCAATACCATGACACCTATATGTATCCTAAGTTCAAGGCATGGGATATCACAATAGACCTGTTTACTAATTTTATGCATACTTTTTGAACAAAAGTTTCTCTTGACCACTCAAAAGCTTGCCAGAGGCTTGCCCGACATAGCAACAACTAATGTATGCAAAATGGATTCCATCTATAGAGATGCCATTATGCATAGCAGGTGCACCAAATAGTTGGTAACTAAGGATTCTGGAGAGAAACATGCATAAAGTGCAGTAAATTAGTAAACAGGTCTATTGCGCTGTGTCAATTGCATTAAAATTATCTCACAACTGATGTTCTTTCGATTGGTTATCGATGTCGTTATCTACTTATCTTCCTTTGTTTGAACAGTCATAGGTTTGACCGTGTATTTAAATTTGCATTCCTATGCCATGTTATAAAGACCGCCCTGCAACGATACCAAACTCTGTACTTTTATCATTCATTCAAATCGGAAGTGCCGTCCAAAATAGGTATCATGTTCATATTGCCATCATACATATTTTCAACGAAAATAAAATACAAACAACAGAAGTTAGCGAAGAGATATATTGTACTACCGTACCGTAAAGTCCCTAATCTCCAGCACACAAGTTACCAAGGAGACAACGTTCTTTCATATTCTTGATTTATTTTTATGATTAAAAATATTTTTAATAATATTTAATATTATCACAGTTGTTTCAATACAAAATTTTGAATCAATAGCTCCGCCAAGTCAATTAGGGGTTTTACAGTTCAACAATAGATGCAAGGCATTGTAAGCAAGAGGTATGTAAACTTTTGTAGTGTTGCATTCATGAGGTAGGCACAACTGCTTTTAACGGTAGAACTGATATTTGGGTCTCAGTTTAGGTAGTGTATAAATCTAGACGGTGTAGTATGTTGTATCTATCAAGCGAAGCAGAGTGCTAACACTGTAATACGTTAGTTTCGAACTTTGATTATTTTTGGTTTTCCTTCTTCACTATCACAAAAAAACTTTTAAAAAATTATTTCAAATAGCAGTTGTAGTAGTATTAAAAACCAGTAACAGCACCATAGTAGTAGTAGTAGTAGAATCAGCAGCAGTAGGAGTAGTACAATACGTAGAGTAATAGAAGTAGAATAATATATATTTCTGTAGTAGCAGAAGAAGTATGAGTAGATGTAGTCGCATTAGTCGTAGTAATAGAAATAGAAGTAGTGGTAGAGGTATTAGTAGTAGAATCAGTAGTAGTGGAAGTAGTAGTAGCAGTAGTAGGTGTGGGAGTAGTATTTGTAGTAGTAGAAGTAGTCGTAGTAGTAGTCGTAGTAGTAGTAGTAGTAGTAGTAGTAGTAGTAGCAGTAGTAGAAAACACGAGTAGTCATAGCTTAGGTAATAGTAGTAATGGTGGTGGTGGTAATATTATTAGTAGTAGTAGTAGTAGTAGTAGTAGTAGTATCAGCAGCAGCAGTAGTAGTAGTATTAGTATCAGTTGTTGTAGTAGTAGTAGTAGAAATACTTAAATGTTTTGAATTTAGTTGGAATCATCAGCTCTACGACACACCAGGAAACCCGTCAATTCGTTTTGCAGCACAGCTTTTAATCATACTATCCCGGAGCATTTGCCGCAATAATTTGACCATTATCCTCAGAAACAAATTAGCATTGGATCAGAAAGCAGAAAGTGCACATTTGAATTTTCACACCAATCAAGACTAGACAACTTGAAACTAAGTATACAAAAATAATTTTGCTTATTACATTCTGGTATTGCCTCTCCAATTAGTGGTGATTTATTCACAATGTATTTATTTATTTATTCACAATATTTAACCAGGGAACCAAATCAACAAATGCTGCTCCCCTTGGGGTCCTGTACAAAATAGAAATAAAATGCGAGCATCATACATGAATATTTAATAAATATCATTATGTGTAATATCATTATGTGTAATAAACACATTATAAACATCTTATTCAGCAATGACATAACACATGTTTGCTAAAATTACAAACGCAATTGATAAACAAATTGAATTATAAGGAAGGCAATTATAGATTATTCTGCAAATATTGACGGAAGGATGCAAGAGATTGTATATTTTGACAAGAGGGTTCCAAACTGTTCCGAAGTGAGACTGCTAAATAGTGAAAAGAATGTTTGAAGGACTCTGTATTACATTTGGGATAATGTAACTTATTTTGGGACGATGATCTACTTCCATGTGTATGAAGTTCTTTCCTAAAACTAAATAACTTCGACAAACATGCGGGGGCAATTATGATTTGAAATAATCATTAAAATGGTTTGCAATATACACCGGGTCATCAAATTCATTTCCCTCAACTACAACTTTATTTAAAGAAGGTTTATCTTAAGCAGGTTGTATTTCTTTAATACATTTCCATATTTCACTGTTATTATTTTTACAATCGAAAATTCTTTTATGAAAATATTTCTTTTTACTTGACTTAATTAATCTATTAACTTATTTTCTAAGTTTTTTATACATGACCCAATCAACTTCAGCATTTGATTTCATGAATTTCTTCAACTTCTTATCTCGCTGCATCATAATATCCCGTATATCACTTGTAATTCAAGGCGTATGTTTTTCTTTAATTTTACTTGTCTTTAAAGTTATTATATCAACAATATTTAATGAAGATCTTTTCCATTTCTCCCATAGAACATCAATATCAATATTTTGACCCCAAAAGCTGCAATCCATATTGCATAAATCTCGCTTAAATCCATTTTCATTAAACCTCTTAAACGACCTGTATTTTATACATTTAGATTCCTTCCTTATCTTTTTACCAATGGTGGTGGTAGTGGTTCCGGCGTTGGTAGTAGAAGTGGTACTTTCTCTACAGAAGATAGAAAGCAATACATTGCATTCCTGTTCCTTGCTCTCTTCTAATGCCTGTTTACATTTAATGCACGTCATCAACGTAAGGATAGAAAGGACAAGAGTATTTCATGGTCTCTTTATAATCTTTTGTTTGGTTAGTAGTAGAAGCGGTACAAACCGATCCAAAATATTGTCTTTTGGAGTCTGTTTGAAATATAGTTTTCATTTGGAGGGGCGACAGCTACACATGAGGAGCTCTGAATACTAGATTTAAGCGCAGACCAGTGAGACTTTTGAGAGTGCAGAAGTAGATTTTTAAGAATTAGGCAGTTATCTATTAGATATTCGAACTGATCTAAATGTATTCCTGATTAAATTTCTTTTCCACGAAGACAATAAAAAGCATATACTCTCCTTGGGAGGAATATAGTTTTATATCATCAATTTTATACGGACCAGGAAACTATTCGTCATTTCTTCATACAGCACTGCTATTCACCGAAGTAAATGACAAAAGCCTTCTCTATATAAAGACAGAGAACGTGGGATTTAAAGACACGTTTGCTTTTGAGCTAAATCTAATATGCCTTTGAAATAAACTAATTCTGGAACTTAAAGGGAAATTAACCTCAGCGTATGAATTAGCTTATTTTGAATGGTGTAGTATATGCCTCTTATTTGATACATGCAATTTCATGTAAAAACACAGGATATAGATATAAATCACTATTTTCCAGCCAAGTTATCGTCTGCTAGCAATAATAAGGGGGCTGCCATTACTTTATGTGTACACGAACATATTTTTCATCCCAAGTAAAATTTCCTTCATCGTTAACTTGTAATTGATTTTTAGAGGACAAATATATATTAGATAAAGTCACATATTCTGAAATGTAAGTTTAGTTTTATATATTTTTTAAAAGGTCTTAATTTGTGCATAAAAAATATACTTCATAAAAAATATACGTCAAGGACGGAGAATTGACGTCAAGGACGGAGACAATCGTAACAATACCAAAACAAAGCGAGGAATCTGCTTTACAGGATGGCTATTAGAACTCATGGGTCGTCAATTATCTAGGCCCATGGCCAATAACAATCGTAATACAATCAGAACAAAGCGACGTATCTGTTGTAAAGGTAGGCTATTATCAATGCATATGGTACCTAATGATCCGTGTCATGCACAAAATGGCAGCCTCCATGGAAAGACGTAGCAGACAATAGGTGCATCTAGAATATCACGTGGGGTTAATTGTCCTTTAATTGTGTAAGTGGAACTTCCAGTCGGATGTGCAACTAAATCTTTTGTGACTCCGTTTTGCAGCACAGCTATTTATCGTACTATCCTGGAGCATTGGCCGCAGTAATTTGACCATTATCCTCTGAAACAAATTTGCATTGGATCAGAAAGCAGAAAGTGGACAATTTGATTTTTACACCTGTCAAGACAAGACAATTTTAAAGTAAGTATACACTCATATTTTTCTTCTTAAATTCTTGAATAGCATCTAGATTTCTAACTAACGTGTTTAATGTAAGAGTCGGCGTACTTCCAACAAGGCTTCTGGATCATATAGTCGTGACGCAGAAGAAAACATGCGAATCAAAATGTGCGGCTGATTAAATAACACTGGCAGCGTTTGATATGAATATTCATAAAGATTGAGTCAACTATCACAACCTCGGATGGTGACGTTATAGGTCGGTCCCAGACTTGATACATGTCTGTAAAAAAAAAAATCTTCAACAAACAAGAAGCACAGGGCGATTCCAATATATTAAAATATATTGCAATTTATTCGCATTCACATGCAAATCAAAGGGTGTGGCAGCAGGCGACGCAGCTGATTGGTGTATATAAGAAGACAACTGACGACGCTTATTTTGAATATTCATGACATTGGAGTCGTCTTGCATGGAACGATTTCTAGATGTTAAACTACAAAGGAAGTTGTACACATTCATATGCAAATTAAAGGGTTAAGTTTTGTAGATGCGTGTTGATTGGACCGCTCCTCAACGCAAATTGGGTCGACAAGCTGCAGCATCGCTCATGCATATCATGTTGACCTGGGAAATGAGTCTAGCCGAGTAGTAAACTTTAACTGTGCACTTATTCATAAGAAAACCCATGGAATTTACCGTATACATAGAGGTTTTGATGCTCAAGTGGGCTTGTGGCGTGCACCTGTAATCCAGCTAACAGTGGTAACAGTGGAAACAGTGAATATATCAACTGATTTAGCGGACCCAGGTTCGAGACTGAGTCACGTGTTTCGGATGGTGACGTTAAAGGTCGGTCCCCAGACGTAAATAATCATATCTGATTGATACACGTCTGTAAAAACCCCAATAGTCCGCTTCGGTAATATATGCAAATTTTATACAAACCTTTCAAACAAAGGTTGTTCTTGACAACCTGAAAGCTTGCCGGGCATAGCAACAAATAATGTATGCAAACTGGATTCCAAGCATTGAGGCTCATTTATAAAAAGCATAATGGAATAGCTCGTCACTAGGTGGTCAGAGAATATATGTGCATAAATTTGTATAACATGACAGAAGCGGTCTATTACACACACACATCAATTATGGATATAGGGCCACCTATAATTTGGGCCTTGAGGTCAGTTATGCCCATTTAAAAAAAAAATGTCCACCACAGGGTATATGTTCTATATGATTAGCCCCGGAACTCAAAGTTCAGACAAGTGCTTTAGATGCCCATGATTTCAAATAAAGTTGCATTCCATATATAAAGTTATTAGGAATTAAACCGCAATCTAAGTGTGGTTTAAACCCAGTCTAAACCTGCCCTTATCATGCCACTAATTTGTTATGAGTACAGTGCTTCTAATAATTATCAGTAAAACATTCTAGCCCATATTCTGAACTTCGGTTTCAATTAAACCCAGTCTAAACCTGCCCTTTAAACAGGAGTTTAAAAAAAAAATATCCCATTTTGAAATTCAGTTTTATATTTAACTCCAGTCTAGCATGTCTAGTGTGGTTTAACTTTGTACACATATTTAGACTGGACTTGCTGTGTAAGTCAGTTTTAATTCAAGCTCTATGTTAACGCAGACTGGGGTTTATTAAAGTCAAACAGGCGTTTGCAATACCAGCCTGAATATTTGAAATCAACAAAATACATAGCGCAGGTGCTCATTATAAAATAGCCCTAAAGATTCCGTGGGCCTAAATGCAAAATAATATCATTTTCAGATTTCGGTTTCAATTTGTTATCAGGGCGACAACTGTTCATTCAATCCGTCTCTTCATCGATTGTAAAGTATGACTTTGATTGGCTTGTACTATTTATATTAACTTAAGTGTCATTAACACCACTACAGTGAATTTATAGATACTTGCAAGTGAGAGAAGTGAGCGTGCTTACAAATTGGCCTACGTTAGTCATGATTAAATATTTTTAGACATGCTCTTTTTTATAGTTCATACATAAGCTAATAATGCTAATGGCTTTTATGTTTGAAGGGATTTCCGATATAATTTTAAAACATACTTTAAGAATGGCGTTACACTCTATTGACCTTGATACGTGGCCAAATACTCCCTTTGATTCATTATTGAAGGTTGGCTTCAAAATTTAAACTTAACAAGAGATGTTAACAGGAAAATATTTGAAAAATCAATCATAATTCATGATGTTTTAAAAGCAATATATTTGGATTTACCTTGGAAATAACTCGTCACGTTGATTGTTAACTTTTTCATGACTGAAAATTTGTGAGGTTGGATAAATGGACCATTGCGCCTCTCTAAATAGTCGAATGGTCCGCTCCGATAGGATAGCAGATAAAAATAGGATCAACTTGAGGTCTACCAGTTATCAGTTTAAGGCATGAAATATCAAAAATGTCGTTATATACTTATCTTCCTTTGTTTGGACAGAATTATATGTGATCATGTATGTAAATTAATTTTTCATTTCATTTCATTTATTTCCATTTCCAACAAATACAATACGTCGTTTAGTGTTGTACATCAATATACACAATAAGTATAAACACCATAGAAAATATTACGTACAACTTATAGAAGATAGTTATGTAATAGGTTGGTAATGGAGGAGACTGCTAAAAAGCAGAGCTTGTAGGGTGCAGCCTCCTTAAAAAAATCATTCTTTAAATAGCATATTAAATAACACTTAAAAAAAGAGAGAAAAGGGAAAGAAGATAAAGGTCTCCAGAATCTAGCACCGGCACGTCAACAAACCCACGGATCAGCAGGAATACAGAATGCAATATTTAGAGAAAAAATACAACTTTCAAAATGGCGTCAACATAATACTAACCGAAATAAAAGTAGCTGAGTGATGAGTGATGAGGAGCTATAAAAATTGGAATTGTCTCTAAGAAAAATTTTGAGCTTAGAGTTAAAAGAGTTTTTGCTTGGAGTCCTTGATATTATTATCGAGGATGCCCCAGAGCTTAGGTCCTTCAAATGTGAATATTGATTTAGAAAGGATAGTTCGAGTTAGAGGTAGATGAAATTCATCAGATCGTCGTGTGGGGTATTTGTGAATATCTTTGTTTTTGTTAAATAAGGTGTTGAAAATTGACGGTAGCATATTGTTATTTAATTGATACATGAATTGACCTAGGCTGTATCTATATAAATCTTTAATTTTCATAATTTTATTGCTAATGAACAAGTGATCTGTATGAGATCGCCAGGATGTATTAAAAATGACACGCATTGCCTTCTTCTGGAGAAGTAATATCCTATCAAGGTAAGTTGTGTGTGTATTCCCCCAAACAATAATTCCGTAGTTTAAATATGGTAAGATTAATGTTGAGTAAAGCATTTTAAGTGAAGAGGATGGCAATAAAAACTTAACCTTGTTAATGACACCAATATTGCGCGAAATTGTACGACATATAGAGTCAATGTGTATTTTCCATGATAATTTGTTGTCTATTATCAGGCCTAAGAATTTAGTTGAATTAACAAGTTCAATGTCAGTATGGTCTAATTTGATGTTGTATGGTAATTCTTCAATAGAATTGCTAAAAAGCATATATTTTGTTTTTTGAACATTAATTGACAATTTATTAGCTCTTATCCAATTTACCAATTTATCTAATTCATTGTTCAAAACATTAATCAGAATGTCAGGATTAGGATGCGAATACAGCACATTCGAATCATCTGCAAAGAGAATATACGATAAAATATCAGAAGAATTTTGAATATCATTTATATAGATTATGAATAAAAGAGGGCCCAGTAGACTACCTTGAGGAACACCACAATATACATTTTGCAGAGAAGAGTTTTGACCGTTTATGCTTACAAACTGCTTGCGATTTGTTAGGTAGTTTCTAAACCACTCCAAGGACCTTCCACGAATACCATAATGTTAGATCGTATATATGAGTATTTCATGATCTATGGTGTCAAAGGCCTTGGAGAGGTCCAGAAAAACACCTATGGTATGATTTTGCTTAATAATAATAAGAATAATAAGATGCTTATATAGCGCAAAATATAAAATAGTCTCTATGCGCTTAACAAAGTAAACATAATATAGGATTTGAAGGTTTGCATGGTGAAGTTGTAATTCAGAAAAAAGGTTTGCGGTACGTGGAGTTATTCCAACTCACATGGTTGTACCGCAAACCTTTTTTCTGAAAGTAAACATAATTTATAAACATAACAACTTAATGTACAATAATCATATAGTGATATCAGAATTGAAACTAATGTAATGACAATAATTAGAACATGATAGATGTATTCATAAATTATCTTAACATTTCAATAACCATAATTAAAATTATTTCATTATGGTAAACATGTATGTCTTCAGAGATTTCTTGAAATTGTGAACAGATGGTGCATCCCGGAGCTGGAAAGGAAGAGAGTTCCAAAGTGTCGGCGCAGCGTTGCTGAAAGCCCGGTCCCCGTAGAATTTAGTCCTAACCTTGGGAGTCTGGAGGAGGTTCATGTCCGTGGATCGAAGGTTTCTGGTAGGGGTATATTCACTGATGATATTTGATATGTAGGACGGGGCAGTACTTTTTAAGGCTTTGTACACCATCAGCGATGCGATGGTGGACTGGAAGCCAGTGTAAATGCAGAAGAAGAGGTGGGATATGTTCATGTTTGCGTGTCCTTGTTACGATTCTCGCTGCAATGTTCTGGATGCGTTGTAATTTCTTGATCTCCACGTCTGGCAGGTTTCCGAGAAGAGCATTACAGGTGTCAAGCCTAGAGGTGACAAACGCGTGAACTAGCATTTGTGTTGTATGCTGGTCCAAATAATCTCGAATGTGACCTATCTTGCGTATTGCCCCCATTGCTGATCGACAGGTCTTTTTTACGTGAGACTTCATTGTGAGGTGTTGGTCCATCATGGCTCCAAGGTTGCGAACAACCTCAGAAGTTGTTACAACTTGCCTTCCCATACATATCTTGATGTCAGGGCTACATCTCGGCAGAAACTTCGACGTGAAATGGACCACCTCTGTCTTGGTGTCATTTAAGGTGAGTCTGTTCCTTGTAGCCCAGATTCGGATGTCTCGGAGGCATTTGTTTACGTTTCTGATGGCATTGTCACGGTCGGCGCTGTTGAAGATGGTGTAGACTTGTGTATCGTCGGCATAGAGAAGGGGTCCTATTACTGACCCTTGAGGGACTCCGCAGACATCATTAACAGGCTTAGACACAGAATTGCCGATCTGCACCACGTGGCTGCGACCATGTAGATAAGAGTTAATCCAGTTGAGAACATTGCCAGCGAATCCAAACCGTTCAGATAATCGCTCGATGAGGATGGAGTGGTCGATGGTATCGAAGGCAGATGAGAAATCCAGAAGAACAAGTATAGCTTCTTTCCGTTGATCGAGCGACAGGAGAATGTCATTCTGTAATCGGACAAGGGCTGTTTCAACGCTATGATGCCGTCGATAAGCAGACTGTGTCTCAGCATACAGGTCATGTTCCATGAGATGGTCTTGAACCTGGGAGACGACTGCCCGTTCGACTACTTTGCATAGGTATGGAATATTTGAGATTGGTCGGTAGCTGGAGGGTACCTGGCGTGGCAAGTCCCGTTTCTTCAGCCGTGGAGTCATGATGGATTTCTTCATCTCTACTGGGACGACACCTGTCTGGAGGCTTAAGTTCACTATCGCTGTGATGGCGGGAATGAGCTCAGGAAGACATTTCTTGAGGATCGGGGTAGGTAGGGCATCAAGTTCACAGGATGATGACGAAGTAGACTTTATGATGCGTTTAATCTCCTCTTCTGAAACCAGGTCAAACTCTTCCATTTTGCAGCAGAATGTCGAAGGGATGTCAACTGACAGGTCTTCATAAGCTTCTTCGTCCAGCTGACTCTTTAGGCGATCAATCTTTTGTAGAAAGAAATCGGCAAACTCATTCGCCAGCATTGTTGGACAGTCATGGTCGGGAAGGATTCTGGAGTCCGACGGAGATGTTAGGTTATCTATTACATGGAATAAATTCTTCTGGTCTGAGTTCAGTATCCTGTTCTGGTAGTGCTCGACTTTGGTTGCCTTCAGTAGGTCATTGTATGCCTTGCATAGCTTTTGTAATTTTTTCAACAAATGAGAGAATAGCATGGGATGTACTATGCTTTTGGCGAAATCCAAATTGAAAATCAGAAATTATGTTATATTTCTTTAAAAAATTTAAAAGTCTTGTGTAGATAATTCTTTCCATAACTTTTGAAAGTGTAGGTAATAAAGATATTGGTCTATAGTTGCATACATTGTTCTTATCTCCTTTTTAGTAAATTGGTATAATCTTTAAAATTTTCATGTTGTCTGGCACGACACCATTATTTAAAGAGAGGTTGAATATGTGTACTAATGGATCGAAAATATATTCAATAATATTTTTTAATAAACTATTATCTATACCGTTGTGACCAGAGTTCTTTCTGTTTTTTAAGTTATTTACTATATTAATTACTTCATTTCTATGTACAGGTACTAAAAACAGAGAATTGGGATTTTGATGGTGAATAAAGTCAGTAAATTTTTTTTGTGTTGGCGGAATATTTTCAGCAAGATTTTTTCCAATTCCCGAAAAATATTGATTAAAAGTTAACCCTAAATGGATCATGAATTTCAACATCATTATGTAAGATTATGTAAGATTGTTGTTATGTGTGATTTTACTTTGTGCTTGTTTATGGCATCGTATAGTGTTTTCCATGTCCTATAAATATCATATTTAAAACGTGTTAATTGGGTCGTGTAGTAATTGCTTTTTTCCCCTCGTAAAACTTTGGTAAGGGTATTTTTGTATGCAGTGTATTTACGATGGGACTTCTCAGAATGATTTATTTTATCTGCGTAGTATAAATTGTTTTTAGGATTTATTGACCTTAAAATTGATTTTGATATCCAAGGAAGTCTTGGACTCCTTTTATAGTTTAATTTTTTTTTTACTAATGGTACGTGTGTATCTAAGTTGGAGGTAAAGTTTTTCATAAATATATTATATTATGCTGTATTTGTATCGTGTGATCTGTACACTTCAGTCCAGTCAACGTCTTCAAGACCTTCCTTCAATCTTGTTATATTATTTGGTGTTAGTCTCCTAAATTGTTGCTTTGGAATATGTTTATTAGTTAAAGTATAAGGGGTTCTTGAAAATATTGGGAAATGATCCGATATATCGGACACAATTATTCCAGATTCAGGTAAGGGAGTAGTATTACTAAAAATATTATCAATAAGGGTTGCAGAATGGTTAGTAACCCGAGTAGGTTTTGTAATCAAGGGTAGAAAGGAAGAGGATAACATGATATCCAAAAATTCTTGTGAAGTACTGTGATTCGAGGATTTAGAGATGTCTATATTAAAGTCTCCTACTATATAACAATCTTTATTAATAAAAACCGGATTTTGGAGCAAATCTTGTAAATGTTCAAAAAAATGTTGAGTATTGGAGTTAGGTGGTCTATAAAATATCGCTATTATAATATTTTTAGATTTCGGAGATCTAATTTCAATGATGAGGGATTCAACAATTTCAGTCATAAAGCTAAGATCATGATGAATAAAAAAATAATTATTCATTAATGTACACTCCTACCCCTCCTCCTCTTCTGTTACCTCTATTATTTTCTATGAAGGCATAACCGGGAAGCGAATAAAAACTCTCCGATTCCTTAGATAACCATGTCTCAGTTAATGCGATTACAGATAAATCAGAGTGTAGTGGTGAATCTGTTAACAGGCGTAAATTATCAAAGTTACAGCTTAAACTCCTTATGTTCATGTGCATAATTGAAAAATGTTTGTCTGAATTTTCAAGGGATTTAAATTGTTTTACAGTAATGTATTTAGAACTTTGATAAGTATTAGTATTATTATCGTTTAAGTCAGAAGCTAGAATATTCATTTCATCCGATACAAGATTATCAAAAAAAGTGTAGTTGTAATTACTATTTTGAGTGCCAATGTTTGGTCTAAATAAATCATAAAGCTCCTCATCATTCAAAGTTGTAAATGGTGCATTTTCAGCCATTAGGGAATTTACGGGAAAAACACGAAATGAAATACACCGCATCCCGCCGAGTCCATTTGAATGTGGGCGTGGGCGAGGCAGAGACCTGGAGAGAAAAAGAAAAGAATAGAGAAAAAGAAAAGAATAGAGACAAACCGGTAAAGTACATACCAAACAAAAAAGGAACTACAAACAAAAGATTTAACTGGTAAACATTTACACATACATGTATATACAAATTCAAGAGCAACGGCGACAAAAGCCAGTGCATTCTTAAAAGAAACATGTGAAAACAAGGGTGAGCTCCCATAATAAACCCAGAAAGCCACTCCATGACAAGACTTGAATAATTAGGTTTTACAACATCAATTCAGGGCAGGCTTCCCGGGTAACTGAAATAAAGGTGATAATGTAAATATTCAGAAGAGATGTGTTTTGCCTAATTTAAATTCCGACCAGTTGTCTACCAGGCCTGTACCGTACCGAATGTAGGCTCTACATTTTTTTAAATTTAGTTTAAACTACAAGTGAAAAATAGGAAAAAGGGTGCATCTATGGATACGAATGATTCAAGAACTAAGTTTAATTAATCAATTATCGTAATAAAATCATCTAAAGACAATTATTAATTATATTTTATTAAAGGCGATTTCACTCTTTTCCCCCTGTGAAAGCCATGCATTGTATATTTTAATGATAACTCAAAGAGATAATAAGCAGGTAATGAAGCGTACAGGAGTAAATAATTACCAGGTTTTAGTTAAATATAAGAATGTACAAGTTTTGACAATACAAAGTTGCAAACAAAAAATTAAATGTTTCATCTCTTTAAAAAACTAATACATTCCTTCAATCCTTTATTTATATTTCTCTAAAACAATATGGATTGACCCTCCAATCACAAGGGGTGAAAAGACAGCATAACGATGAACACAAAAATATTATTCAAGATTATACCCTTTCAAAAAGAAGAAGGTCCACCTCGACTGTTATGCAGCTAAATAAATGCAATATACTTGTTTTGTAAACGAACAAAAAATATTTCCTGGCTTGGCACTATAAGGAGCATAACAAGACTAATATCCACATTAATTACAAAAAGAGAAGAAAATACAAACTCCCCTAACCAAACCAGTGTGGTTAGAATATGTTAAATTATGCATACATAATTATACAAGAACGTAGCCCATTATAATATGAATGCAACTAAATAAAATACTAAAATTAGACTTTTCCTGTTAAATTTTGCTTAAGGATTAAGAATATAATGAAGATGATTCTTGGGATCTTCCTGTGAATGGATAGATGAATATTCATATAAGGTACATTTAAAAGACTCTAAAAAATGATCGGTCAAAACAACCACTCCGCCGGCGAACATATATACGACCAACGAAACCGGTCAACATGAACAAAATTTTGGGAAGATTTCACCAATATTTTGGTAAATTTAAAAATTAATTTGGTTGATCCCGACCAACATCATCAGCCGGACACACACTCACCAACAGAATGGCTAACTCGACCAACCATCTTCCAGAGTATATAAAAATACATCGTTGATAATCCTCTGATTCTAAAACCTTGCAGTTTACTATGCTTGGATATACATGAAGATAAAAAACTTACTATTTTGTTATCAGTGTGCATGCAGGTATAAGTGACTGGTGTAAATAAGAAATTTCCTCTATCTTAGCCTTGACAGATAATAAATACCAGACGACTCTTGTAATATTCCATTTTACATCAATTAATACAACAGTGAATATAATGGCCTGATAATGAGAGAGCATATACCATGTTTAATATGAACGGTAAATTGAATAAAGTTATAATAATCCCTAGTAATGTTTAGTAATGGTATACATAAAAACATTTTAGCGGTGGAGTGAAGACCTGACATGCACGTAACAAAATTCTAAAGCTGGATATGTATTTACTTATATTGAATACAGAGGAAAAAAATGACATTATCGTGATTGTCTAGGGAAAAACCCAAGAAGTTGCCTCCTTGGAATGGAGAAACAAAGTACAAGTTATGGAATTATGTAATTGATTTTCAGGGTCATACAAGTATAAAAAAGTTGTCTTCTGCAATTTTGCAATCTACAAGCATTACAGGTGAGTTTGAAGGTAGAGTATGCCACACTGAAGAACGTCACAAACAAAATGAAGATCACAAAAGTCACCAGCATTTCAAGCGTATATACCCAAGTTGGAATGAAATAGATGTTACTAGTCTTGTTAATTGAAAAGTTGGTTTAATATTAACGAAAATCACTCCGACTCCGACTTTCGTGAGATAAATTATGAATTGTGTAAAAACAAATTACAGGTAAGCAGATTATAATGCAGCTCGAAATCTGAAGTTGAAAATGCTGGACGGTGTGAACAAATTAAAAATGTTTTCGCCGATCAAAACAATAATGTACGTTACTTGTAACATAAAGTATGGGAGAAAATTACCCTTCTGTATTTCTCGTTTCAGACCATAAAGACCACTTCTCAGGCGTAGCTCCATTCCTCGTGATCTTTCGCGTTTGAAGAACTACTTTAGATCCTATGATTTTGATTCTTGTTGCTAAGTGATCCTGTTTGCGAAGAGTGTATGCAACAGCAGCCAGTCGTCCTCTCTCTCTCTTCATCTGTGGTGGCAGATCAGTGCGAATTGTCACTCGGCTGAAGGGGGATGATGTAGAATGCTGGTTAATACTAGCGCTGGTCGACTGCTGACGTGGTCTTCGTTCAAAGCCGTATAGCAGGCGATCACGATCGATCATCCTCACGAACCTGACGATGATTGCGGGAGGTTGGGAACGAGAAGCTGCATCTCCACGGGTGGGTCGGGGTAGCCTGTGAGCATTAGCCAGAGGTATACGTGAAGCCTCATCTTTAGAAATCTCGAGGAAATGGACAAGTACCTCGTGAACAACCTCATAGATATTTTCTTTTTCATTTCTTTCTTGCACACCATAGATGAGCAAATTTGGCTTTCTATCGTGAACTTTACTTAATGTAATTTTTTTCTTGCAATTCGTCAGTTTTTTTGTCGATTAGTGACCGTAATTGAGGAAGATCTTTTTTTTTCGATGTTAGTAACCTTTTCTGAGGTGTAAGTAAGACCCGCTTCAATATCCGATACATTCTTTTTGGTATTTGATAGGTCAGCTTTTATGTTAGTTACTTCATCCATTAATTTATCCAGCTTACCGTTCAACTGCTGAAACGAAGCCCTAAATTCATTCATACAAGAAGCGAATTCAGTGTGGATCATCGCCGCTCCCGTCATGCCCAGCATGGCGCTACGATCCTCATGCAATGACGTGTCACTCAAGGCTGCTCCCGTGCTTGCAGACTGCTCACTCTCACTAGAAATAACATCATCGTTTTTGCCCTTGCTGGCAGTAGTTTGATGAGATTTACCCTTCTGCTGGGTCCTCAGATTATATTCTCTGGATCCATTCTCCATTATCGAAATTATGAAATCAAAATTTGTATATTATCACCAGATTTGTAGTTGATATGTCAAGAGCTCAAAAATCAGTGCGTTTACCAGGAGGCCATAACCGGAAGTTTTTATTTCTGTATGCATGCCATGTTTTAAAGACCACCCTGCAATGATATCAAACTCTGAAATTTCATCATTCATTCAAGTCGGAAATAAATGCTGTCCAAAATAAGTTTTGTATTTATAATGCCACTATGCTTATACTCAACGAATATAAAATACAAACCACACGAGTTGCCAAAACTTTTCTACCGTACCCGAAACTTCCAAGTTACCAGGGAGACAACGTTCTTTCATGTTTTTGATTTTTTTATATGTTTACAAATATTTTGAACACAATCACCATGACCACAGTTCGTTCAATACATACGTTTTGAATCAAAAGCTCTGTCAAATCTAGGGCTGTTAGAGTTCAACAATAGGTGCTAGCAGGGGCAGCATGGGAACGATTTTGTTACTGGGGGTGCTGTGAGCAAAAAAAAGGTCCTCAGCATTTTAGTGTCTATTTTTAAGTCCAAGAAACTCTGACAAGAAAAAACAAACAAACAAAAAAAAGGTCCTCAGGTTTTTAGGGTCTCTTTTTAACTACTTGTTAGCTACAGCACCCCAGCTCCCAGGCCCCTGGATGCAAGGCAGTGTATAATCTTTGATTTTGATTTGATTTATTCGTCAGGTATACTGCAATACAAACATAACCAGGTACCATGACAGGATAGCCCATGAAAGCCGAAATGGCTTATTTCCAATGGGGTCCAATGGGGTCCAATCAAGAGGTATGTAAGCTGTTGAATGTCATGAAGTAGGCACAAATGCGTTTTAACGGTATAGAACTGCTATTTGGGTCTCAGTTTGGGAAGTGCATTAATTCAGGCAGTCTAGTATGTTGTAACTAGTAGGAGTAGGAGTAGTAGTAGTAGTAGTAGTATTGTTAGGAGTAAGGAGTAGTATAGTTTGTCATATCAACAGCAGCAGGAGCAGTATTTCTATTTCACTGAAATTCTCAGGTGGAAGTTCTGATAGTAAATTATCTTGGAATTATTGAATTTAAGCTGCACCAAATTATGAAATTATATAGGAATATTATACAAACTCAAGTAATTTCCACCAACAGTATTATTAATGGTATAGATCTACATTGCTTTAATACTGCAGTGTTGCCTGGGGGTTCTTCAACTTTAATATTCAGTGTCTAGCTTATTCTGAATACAGAAAATGGCAATTAGATACTGGCTATTTCCCATCCCAGTATCCTTGCTCATACTTATCTGTTATTTTCTCATTTGAAAATATTAAATGTATCCGATCTCTCCGATTTTAATTTAGCAGTTTTTATGTATTTCTGCTTTATCAAAACTATCCCCCTTAGTCTCTCTGGTCACTTTTGTATCTCTTCTGCAAGGGGCCCAAAAATCTGGAACAAGACACCTTCACATATCAAATAAAGTCCTTATCTTAATGTTTTAAAATCACTGATACTGAATATACTGTTTGTATGATCAGGCTTTACTCTTACTTTTATATGGTTTGATTATTGCTTTGCTTTGGTTCTGTTATTATTTATGTATTTTTTTTTATTTTTCGTATCATGTATGTTTATACATTTTTTTGTGGCAGCTGTCTCCTCCTTTCATGCACCACTTTACTTTCATTCTTCTATAATTTTGTAAATGTACTTTTTTATGAATGAATGAAATAAGTTGAATAAATTGAAATTGAAAATATTGTAGTAGAAGTATAGGTCGTGGTGATACTGGTGATATGTATGGGGGCAGTACTAGTGATTTTTAGGAGTTGTCGTGTAATGTCAGAGAAGGTTGTTGAGGGAACCATGGGTGAAGAAGATCTCAAACGATCAAATACTGGACATAATGGGAGTGAGGTGCAACCTGATTGCTACCATCAGAAAATACCAACTGGATTTCGTAGGGCACATTGTCAGAAAGTATGGACTAGAAATATTGGGCCTTGATGGGCGGTTTGATGGAAAGCGAGCTAGCGGACTTGCTCGCTTGTGCGCTTGGAAATTCTGGCATTGGCAACTGGTTTTACGGTGGTGTATGGTATAGGGGGCTAGAGATAATATGAGAAGAAGAAGAAGACAAAGAAGAAAAAGAAGAAAAGAAGAAGAAGAAGAAATGGCGGCGGTGGTATTATGAGTAGAATTAGTTCTTTTACAGAATTTGGAGAGTAATAAATACATTGCACGCTAAGTTCACGTTCGATTTCTCTCCCTTCAAATACCTGTTTACCAGCACCTCATCGAGGTTAAAGGTTTAAACGAACAAAAAGAATGTCATGATCGCTTTGTCAATCAGAGGGTGCGGCACAAAACCGACGCACCTGATTCGTACCATTTGTAGTGTTCCCTCCAGAAGAGGAACGAACCATCCCATAATATCAATGCGATTTTTTTTTTATTGCATGCAATTTAGTTTGCATTTCAGGAAGCAGAAAGTGGATAATTTAATTTTCACACCAATCTAGACTAGATAATTTGAAAGCAAGTATACACTCATCATTTTGCTTATTAAATTCATGTATATCCTCTCCAATTTACGTGTAAAATGTAAGAGTCGATTTATTTCCCAAAAAGGTCTTCCGATTCATTCGATTATAGTCATGATGCAGAATAAAATATGAAAATCAGAGGGTGCAGCACAAAACCGACGCACCTGATTGGTCTATGTAAAAATATTACTGGCAATACTTGGTATGAATATTCATAAAAAGTCAACGAGCAGTAGAAAACAATCTATCCGCATCGGCATGAAAGGCGACGCAGCTGACTGATGTATGTAAGAAGAAAACTGACGACGCTTAGATTGAACATTCCTGATATTCGAGTGGCCATAGAACGGTTCCGAGATATGAAATTACAAAGGAACTTGTGCACATTCATATGCAAATTCAAGGGTGAAGTTTTTTAAGCGCACGTTGATTGGACCACTGGCTCCACAATGCAAATTGGATCGACAGGCTGCCGCACGCTCATGTGGACCTGGGAAAATAGTCCAGCGGAATAGTTTAATAATTCTGCACCTTTTCACAAAAGCATGAAACTTGGCATATACATATTTTTTTTAAGCTGATGAATACATTGCACGTTAAGTTCACTTTTCATTTTCCTCGCTCACTTCAAATTCCTGTTTACCGACTGATGCACGTCATCGAGGTTAAAGGTTAAAACGAATAAAAGAATCCCACTGTCGCATTATTCTATCTTTTGTAGGGTTCCCGCCAGGAGCGCACCAACCCATCCCATAATGTCAATGCGATTTTTTTTTTATTTTTTTTTATTGTATGAAATTTAGTTTGCATTGGGCAGAGTGATCTAAAGATACACTTTTAGAAGCTCCGATCGATTAAAAAATACTAATATGCATATCAGTATCAGTTTCAGTAGTGCAGGTTTCGAGTTTCCAACAAAGATATGATCAGTGATCTACATGTATTCTAGAGGAAGAGGTATAATCTTTTCTGTCAAGACAATAAAACAATATACTATCGTTTTATAGTTTTATGTTGAATTGAATGAATTGAATGATTTTATTCACCCACAATAATGTGTACAAGATTTGTCCTACAGTAATATTGTTACAAGATTGAAACATAATAGCAGGTAAATGGGACCAGAAAATAGCACAAGTGATACATTGTAGTCGAGCCTGGCCCCACTACAAATTTTACATAGTAAATGATATTAACTCCATTAATGTGACATTGGATTTACCAGCTATCTTGGCGAGGAAACTATTCGTCATTCATTCATGTTTTTTTACTGAAATAAAGAGATAAATCTTATCTATATCCAGAAACAAAAGAGTCGATTGAAAGGTGTATTAGCCTGTACGACCAACATCAGAAATGAGCCAAGTTAGTATGATATCATAATTATGTTCTATCTTCTGATTCCAGTTGGAGTGTTCAGCAAACCCCTTTTGGAGCACTCCTGGTTCACCACGGCAACAGAAGCACAAGCCGCTTTAATTTGACCAGTAGGCCTCTGACACCAATCAAGACAATTTGAAAGTAAGTATACAGTCATATATACATATATTTAAAATAAATCAATTTTCATTCATGTATAGTACAGCCTCTAGAACTAACGTGTTCAGCGCAATAGTCGCCATATTTCCTAAAGGGCTTCTGAATCATATAGTCATGACGCACAAGAAAAATATGCAAATCAAAAAGTGAGTCAGATAATTAGACTATGTTAAAAGAACAATGGCCACGCTTCATATGAATATTTATAAAGATCGTGTTAACTTGCACAGGACGATTCCAATATACATGTACACGTATTAAAATAAGATACAAGTTATCCGCATTCATATGCAAATCAAAAGGTGCCGCAGCAGAAGCGCAGCTGATTGGTGTATGTAAGAAGAAAACTGACTACATTTAGTTGTAATATTCATGATATTCGAGTCATTTTGCATAAAACGCTTTGTAGATATTTAATTACAGGAACTTTCGCACATTCATAATATGCAAATTAAAGGGTGCAGTATATATTGTAGACGCACGTTGATTGAACTGCCACTTAATGCATATCGGGTCGAGAAGCTGCAGCAACGCTCATGTTTACCTGGAAAAATAGTCCAGCCAAATAGTAAAGTACCTTTTTCATAAAAAACATGAATTTTGGCATATACATATAGTTTTTGATGCTTATTAATTGTGGATAAGGAGCCACCTATAATTCAGGACTTGAGGTCCCTTGTACCCATTTTTTAAAATGACCACCACAGGGTGTATTTTCTACATGATTAGCTCCGGAACTGAAAGTTCGGACAAATGCTTTTGATGCCCACTTTTTCAAATACAGTTGCATTCCATATAATCAGCTTTAATTAAAGCTCTAGTTTAACGCTGACTGGAGTATTAAACCGTACTTCGGTATACCGGCCTGAATAGTTGAAATCAACGAAACACATAACGCAGGGTCCATTATGTTAAAATATTCCTAAAGATGGGCCTATATGCAAAATAAGATTATTTTCAAATTTCAGTTTTAATTTTTGTTTAATGAGTTTTGAAATCAAAGTAATAACGAAAAACTTATTTTAGGGACCCATGGGTTCTTGCAATGAGATAAATCTTGTATATCATGTCTATTGATTCGATTTACTTCCTTTACTGCATGCTGTAAAGATAAAATGCAAAATTATAATAAGCATATTCTAACAATCCGACAGCCATTTTGAATTTGATGACCATCTTCTGGATTATAGCAAATAGAACCAGTCAAATACAAACAATTTCTTTAATTTGCCATCTCGTGGGCCGATGTGCCCCTATAGTGGTCTTTGTTTTTCATATGACTTTGCTTTCAAAAGTGTAGTCTACCGTAAAATATTAACCCAAAGATTTAACGATCTTATGCGCACATATATATTTGGAGGCTTTTTGTCATTATGGGCACCTGCGCCATACATTTCGTTAATTTCAAGGATGCAATATGTTGCACTGTTTAATGTTAGAAGTAGTTTACTTCATGCAAAGGTAAAGCATACAAGATTTATTGGACAAGTGAATAATTCCACTTCTCGCAATAAAATAGGGATAGAATACGAAGAATGCAGCTCACAAGCATGACTTGTCATCGTTATTATTATTCCAGGTTCCGACTTTGCCAGATTTGAAAACATGTATATTGCGATGCTATAAATTACTGTTTGGAAGCAAATATCACACATATGCCCCTAAAAATGCGCCCGTTAAAGGGAGGGGTCCGAGTCAATGGTGATCCAGCATGAATATTACCCGTCAAGGCCCGAATTTGCATTAGGGGAGGGGGGAGGGGGGGGGGGGGGGGGTCAGGGTAACGACTGTTCATTCAATCCGTCTCTCCATCAATTGTAAATTATGACTTTGATTGACATTTAACTATTTCTATTAAATGGAGTGCCATTAACACAAGTACAGTGAATTTATAGATACTTGCAAGTCTTGATTCAATGTTTTTTAGACATGCTCTTTTTATAATGTATACATAAGCTAATGGCTTTTATGTTTGAAGGGATTTCTGAATCGGATGTACTTTTAAAGCGTATGGCGTTACACTCTTTTGGCCTTGATACGTGGCCAAATACTCCCAAATACTCCATGTTCACTATTGAGGTTTGGCTTCAAACTTTAAACTTAACAAGTCATGTTAACAGGAAAATATTTGAAAATATAATCATAATTTATTTTGTTTTAAGAGCAGTACATTACCTTGGAAATCAGGGGCGGATCCAGGATTTAGTAAAAGAGGGGGCACAAAAATGAAAGTTTGTGAAAAGGTAAAGGGACGATAAAAAAAATTTTCGCCAAACCTTCATAAATCGCTTAGTAAGGGGTTATGGGGTCCACTTTCCCTCCATAACTCCCTGACAAGCAAAAAAAAAAAAAAAAAAAAAAAAAAGTCTTCACTCTAAAAGGGGGGGGCACAATCGCGAAAATGGCGGATCGTCTATGGTAAAAATTCATACTTCTCTTCCACGGGCCGGCTGTGCCCCCCCCCCCCGGATCCGCTAATGTTGGAAATAACTCTTCACGTTGATTGAAAAGTCGGTTAGTTTATCATGCCTTTTTTCATTTGTGAGGTTGGAGAAATGCCCCCTTGCGCCCCTGCACATTGGCTAGTGGTCCGCTCCGATAGGATCGCAGAGTGTACAGTATGTAAAAAAAGTGAGTACACCCCTAACATTTTGACAGTCATTTTATTCTATCTTCTAAAGGGACAAAGCTAGAGAGGTGAAACTTTGACATCATGTAGAGTAGTTAGTCTACAACGTATGTGATGGCATATAATCACTGTACTGTGAAAACAACTCAGTGAATACTTCATTGTTTCTGAAAGGGTGGCCAAACAAGTCAGTACACCCTTTGTGATGCAAGGTGATAAAGTAATTGACAAAACCCACAACCCCAGTGCTCATACCCATACTGGTCATTGGCTGGCCAACATGGCTCCTCACGGCAAAGAACTCTCCACAGACCTGAGGAAGAGAATAGTCGCTCTCCACAAAGATGGCCTTGGTTATAAAAAAAAATCAGCAAGACCCTGAAAGTGAGTCCTAGCACCGTGGCTAGGGTTGTCCAGCGATTTTCTACGACGGGATCCACCCAGAACAGGCCTCGTCAGGGTCGTCCAGCCAAGTTGAGTTCACGTGATCGTCGTCATGTCCAGAGGCTGTCTTCTGCAGACCCACGTAGAAGTGCTGGCAGCATTGCTGAAGAGGTTGCTTCAGGTGGAGGACCATGTGTTACTGCCCAGACGATCCGGAACAGCCTGCACCAAGTTGGTATGCATGGACGTCGTCCAAGAAAGAAACCCCTTCTTAAGGCAGCACACAAGAGAGCCCGCAAGCAGTTCGCAGAAACCAACAAAACAAAAACTGGAACCTACTGGAACCATGTTCTATGGTCTGACGAGACAAAGATCAACTTGTTTGGCTCCGATGGTGTTCAACATGTCTGGCGGCGTCCTGGTGAGGAGTATAAGGCTAAGTGTGTACTACCTACGGTCAAGCATGGTGGTGGCAGTGTCATGGTGGTGGCAGTGTCATGGTGGTGGCAGTGTCATGTTGTGGGGTTGCATGAGTGCATCTGGACCTGGTGAACTACGGTTCATCGAGGGAATCATGGATTCTACAATGTACTGTGACATTCTAAAGAAAAATATGATGCCTTCTCTCAAGAAACTGGGTCGCCAGGCTATTTTCCAGCACGACAATGACCCCAAACATACCAGTAAGATGACTACAGCCTTCCTCCAGAAGCTCAAGGTCAAGGTGATGAAGTGGCCAAGCATGTCCCCAGATCTCAACCCAATTGAGCATCTGTGGGGCATCCTCAAGCGGAAGGTGGAGCTGCGCCAGGTTTCCAACATACGGCAGCTCCGTGATGTTGTCCAGGAGGAATGGAAAAACATCCCTGCAACTGTCTGTGCACGTCTGGTAGACTCTATGCCACAAAGAATTAAGGCAGTATGTGAAAACAATGGAGCCCACACCAAATACTGACACTTTAATAGGACAAGTTCATAACAAAATCTCCAAAGGGTGTACTGACTTTTTTGGCCACCCTTTCCGAAACAAAGAAGTATTCACTGAGTTGTTTTCACAGGACAGTGATTATATGCCATCACATACGTTGTACACTAACTATTCTACATGATGTCAAAGTTTCACCTCTCTAGCTTTGTCCCTTGAGAAGATAGAATAAAATGACTGTCAAAATGTTAGGGGTGTACTCACTTTTTTTACATACTGTAAGAATAGGATCATCTTGAGTTCTACCAGTTATCAGTATAAATGATTGCAATAATACCAAACTATATATCCTCAGTTTAAGGTATGAGATATCAAAAATGCACAATGTCAATTTAATCTAAATCATCTCACAACAGTTACTGACCTTCGTCCATCGATGTCGTTATGTACTTACCTTTCTTTGTCTGGACGTATATTTGATCATGTATGTAAATTCATATTTTTGTATGAATGCCATGTTATGAATGCCATGATCATGTATGTAAATTCATATTTTTGTATGAATGCCATGTTATAAAGACCTCTCTGCAATGATACCAAACTCTGAACTTTTATCATTCATTCAAGTCGGAACCAAATGCCGTCCAAAGTAGGTCTTGTATTTATATTGCCATAATGCATATTCTCAACGAAAATAAAACACAAACCACAAAAGTAAAAAAAGAAACAGAACTGTTCTACCGTACCCGAAAGTTCCCCTAATCTACGGGAAAAAAGGTACCAAAGATACAACGTTCTCCATATTCTTGATTTCTTTCTATGATTACACATATTTTGAACACTATCACCATGATCACAGGGGTTTCTTCAATAAATAAGTGTAGAATCAATAGCTCTGCCAAATCAAGGGCTGTTAGATTTCAACAATAGATGCAAGGCAGTGTATAAGCAAGAGATATGAAAGCTTTTGTAGTGTTGTCATGAAGTAGGCACATATACGTTTTAAAAGTAGAACTGCTATTTGGGTCTTAGTTTGGGAAGTGCATTAATCTCGTTAAGCGTACTAGTATTCAATTCAATTCAATTCAATTCAATTCGGTTTTATTGATATCAAAACACATGACAAAAGTCAGAAGACTAATGCTGTCATATTTACAATAGTTACGATAAAAACATCAAAAATATTAGAAACATACAAATTATTAATTCACATAAATAAATTGTAAATGATTATGGGCTAAAGGAAATATCAGAAGGCATATCAGAATAGCAAATAGAAACATTGTAGAATTTGTTCTGAACTTAAGAATAACAAAAATTACCAAGAGTAATAAAATAAACTAATTGAAGGTAAAATTATACTGTGGTAATATTAATTCTAAAGAATATTCATGCAGCACAAAAAAATATGTATCAATTCAAGTCATATGCTAGAATACTTGGGAGTATTGGGAACAAATGAGTAAAAGAAGTTGAAGAATATACACCAGAAGGCATGTTTTGTTATAGCGCTATGAAAATTGAAAACTTTGAAGGAAATGTTTAGGATGCTACTATTAATGCTTAAAAGTAAAAAAAAAAAATATGAGGGAAATATACCAGTAGTAAAGGCATCCAAAATTATGGTCGTGAAAATTAAAAACTTTGATAGAATTGTAGGATGCTGCTATTAAATCAAGTACTAATATAAATACATATAAAATGGAATGTAACAACACATATGCCGAGAATTGAGCAAACAGTCTAAATAATGACTAAATACAATGTAAGAAAAAAAATCAGTCAATATTTTATACATATTGTACTTTTAAGATTAAAATTAAGTAGCATTACATTACATTGCAGAATTCAAAAGTTGGACCAAATGAGGTATTGGAGATTGTTTGTATCTAGTAGTTCTGGTGCGAGGTATTTCAAGGTGTTGGGAGTTGCGAAGGCTACGACCGGATGTCACTGATCGTATGGGGGGGGGGGGGCAAGAGATGGCGATGTCGATTTGATAGAAGCAATGAATTAGCGAACTTGCTGACGAGTTCTTTGCGTCTGTCCTCAAGTGAGCTGACATGCATCGTGCGTAGGAATTCGCTGTACTAGTAGTAGTAGTAGTAGAATATGTAATAGCAGTGTTATTGTTAGGAGTAAGGAGTAGTTTTTTTGTCATACAAACATCAGCAGCAGCAGTATTAGTATTTTTATTTCACTGAAATTCTTAGGTGTAACTATTGATATTAAATTATCTTGGAATGATGACATTGACATAAGCTGTACCAAAATATCAAATAATATAGGACTATTATACAAACTTAAGTAATTTTCACCAACAATATTAGTAATGATATAAGTCTACAATCCACATACCTTCAATACTGCAATGTTGCCTGGGGTTCTTCAACAAACTATTCAGTGTGTAGTTTATTCTGATTACAGAAAATGGCTATTAAATACTGGTTATTTCCCATGCTAGTATCCTTGCTCATACTAATCTATTACTTTTCTCATTTGAAAATATTAAATGTATCCGATCTCTCCGATTTTAATTTAGCAGTTTTTATGTATATGTGGTTAAACTAAAGTCTCTCTGGTAACTTTCATGAGTCTGGTATTAGGGAGTTTTCGAATGTGTCAACGTGAACGCCGTCCTAGATCCTCCCAGCTACAATAGACTGCCTTGTTATAACTGCATACCGCGCTTTGTGCAAGAACGCTCACCCGCCCGCGATTTTTTTTTCCCTGTACCTTTGGGGCTATCCAATATGAATATTCATGAAGAGACTAAAAGTATCGGACTTGTATTTTCTTACTCAGTTTCACCTTATTTTTAAATCAGCAAAAGTACATTTCGTAATATATTCCTCTGCCAAGATTCGAACTCGCGGTCCTTTCATCGATAGCGCACCAGATTATCCGACTACTCCACACAGAACAGCTGCTCAATGGCCTTGCTCGTTTTATCATATCCCTAAAGTTCGTTTTCATGAATATTCATGCCGACTAGTCTTGACGGAATAAACCGTATTACTGGTCATGCGCATGCGTACTCTCATCTCTAAGACCCAAGTCATGAATATTCATATTGGATAGCCCCAAAGCAACCCCCGCCCACTGGCTTCTCCCTCGTCCACCAGTCAGATCGAGAACGCGTCCAACAATGGTATTGCCGTCTTCTCTAAAACGCGAACCTCGCTTCATCTCCTTTGTATGCAGCTAACACGAAACAGGCAATTGTAGCTGGGAGGATCTAGGACGGCGTTCACGTTGACACATTCGAAAGCTCCCTATTATCTTTAGTAGTCCTTGTCATCGTCGTCGTTGTAGTAGTGAAAGTAGTAGTAGAAAAATTAGTAGTAGTAGATGCAGTAGTGGTGGGATTCGAACCCCGGACCTCGTGGTTCACAGTCCGAGGACTTATCCACTGATCCACAACACCTGTACAATGAATCCACATGAGTTTTTTTTTTTTTCTGTCCAATGTTCACTTCAGCCATATACATTCATGCATTATTACGCATTATTATGTCATCCATGTAAAATGTTCAGTTGCCTAAAAATAAAGTTACGGTTGATCATTGAGAAACATGTTATTGGGTTTCTACGAGAAATGGAACAAACCATCCAGTGATTTCACAGTGTCGAAGATTTCAACGTTTTTCACAGAGGGTACCGACAGATCAAAAGCTGGTTAAATTACTTTGAACATGAATAATTTTTGGTACAATTATAGTAGCAGTAGTAGCGTTAGGAGTAGTAGTAGTAGTAGTAGTAGTATAGTAGTAGTAGTAACAGTAATGTCAACAGTAGATGTCAAGAGGAGTAGTAGCATCAGTAGTAGCAGTAGTAGTAGTAACATATATTAATAGTAGAAGTACTTCTAGTAGCAGTATAATTCTATGGTGGGTGGTTGTTTTTGTCGTAGTATTGCTGTTATATAGAACATGTAGAAGTTGGAAAGTCGGAAATACATGGCATGTTTAATCCATCCTGTATTTCTTTCCCAACGTCACTTTCATATTTACTAATTAAAGCACGCCATTAAGGCTAAAGGTTAACGCGGATAAAAGACGATTTACCGTTACTTTGTCATGAAATCTTTTGTTGAGTTTCTACCAGAAGAGGAACAACCATCTAATAATATATATCACTGTGTCGAAAATTACACATTTTCTTTTCTAATATGGAGTACCAAGAGATTAAAAGTTGGTTCAACTTCTTTGATTGTAAATTACATTGGTTATAAATATATGACCAGTATTAACTACAATAGATAGTCTTAGATTTAGCAGTAGTTGTAGTAGTAATAGTAGTAGCAGCAGCAGCAGCAGCAGTAGTAGTAGTGGTGGTAGCAGTAGTAGCAGAAGTAGTAGTACATGTAGTAGTAGTAGTAGATGTAGTAGTAGTAGTAGTAGTAGAGGTATTAGTAGTATATGTAGTAGTAGTAGTAGTAGTATTAGTAGTAGTATAGTGATAGTTATAGTAGTAACATCAGTATCATCAGTACTAGTAATAGGTGAAATGATACAGAAGGGCTACAGCCTAAGCAAAGTTTGCAACCCAGAAATATTGAATTCATAACATTCAAAATAAACAAAGTAGAAACAGGGGTGACTTGCTGTAGGGAGAGAAAGTGAGCGAGAAAGAAATAGAAGGGGTGGGGTGGGGTTTTCAGCTATATGTTGACGTGCACATTTGGTATCATTATTGTTTTATTATACACATGTAGGACACGGTTCAATACGTTAAATATAGCATATGATTATTTCATTGATTGTACTAGACTGAAATGACATATAAGTATATCTACAAATAAATGTTCAGCTAAGTAGAGTTGTCAGTATTTGCTTAGTATCGTTTAATTTACAGATTTATTGATATAATAATATATGGACTTCGCATTGCGAATGCCAAGAGAAAGTGAGTTTAAAATATCTGGACCAAAGTGTTTATTGGATTTCATATGATAGCCCATGCGGGTTTCGGATTACTTTTACTTAAGTGATATATATATATATGGATATGTTTCTTCAATCTGAATATGGGTGGGAATCAGAAAAGCAACCAACCGTTATAACGGTGGGAATTATGATTGCCTTGTGGGATGAACTTGAACTTGAAATATATTTATCCGATAACCCCCCCCCCCCCCCTAAAAAAAAAAATAATAATAAATAAAATAAATAAACAAATAAATAAAAAAAAAATTAAAAAAAATAAAATAAATAAATAAAATAAAAAAAAACAAAAGCAAAAAACAAAACAAAACAAAAAACTAAAACTAAAACTAAAAAACAACAAAATAAAACAAAAGGTATACACATTTAGATAGAACAGAGTAATGAATAAAAGGAACCAGAAAATAGCATGAATTCTAATCGAGTCAAGTACCTTTAAATATTAGAAAAAAACGTTTGGTAATAGAATAAACAACACAATATGTAATGGTAACTATGAAGAAGATTATAAACAAACCTATGATACAAATATAAATGGTTGAAAGGTCAGTATCAAATACCTAACGATTTTCATCATATACTTAATATATAGAAGTTTTTACCAGTCATTCATTAAAAAGTATTAACTAGTGTCTTTCTGAAGCAAGATATGGATGGCTTAGTATGCACAGCAAGTGGTAGTGCATGGATATCTTTATTTAAATTGAATAAGGTTGGGAATTAGAAAAGAAACCAACCGTTATTTAACGGCACATAAACAATGCCTTTTGTATAAAGTTTGTATAAGTTACTTTGAGTGTTTAAACTTCGCAAATAGAGGGTCCGAATGTTGACGATAACAAGCATTGGTAAAAACAAGAATTTGCTTTCTTTTGCAAAAGAAGCACTTCATCAGTAGGCCTATATACTTGTAGTCTGCCCATAAGCTATAACAATGAGCAATTTAAGAAAGTACAACATGTATAAAATATTGAACGGCATACAATGCTTTAGTTTATACGATAAACCAACAGTAGTAGCGCTAGGTGTTGAAGTAGTTGTGATGGTGATGGGTGGTAGTGGAAGTAGTAGTAGTAGTATTGCTGTTGTATAAGTGGATAGTATATAGTAAATACATGGCATGTTTAATTCATGTTGTATTTCATTAAAGGTTAAAGGTTAACGCTGATAAAAGAAAATTCAGGGACGTTTTATCATAAAATATGTTGCCCTTTGTTGAGTTTCTATCAGCGGAACAAACCATCCAATAATCCAATAATATCATTGTGATGAAAATCACACATTTTTTTTTTTTAATGGAGTGTCCCCAAGAGATCCAAGGTGGTTCAATTTCCTCGAGTGTAAATGTTTTGTATACGAATATAGGAGCAGTATTAACTGCGGTAGTTATAGTCTTTAGGCTCGTTCACATATGAAGCGGCAAACCGCGCTCAAAAACTGCGGCGGTTTTTTGTGTATTACATGAGAGTTGCAACCTGATTCCTACCATCATAAAATGCGAACTGAATTTTGTAGTGCACATCATCAGAAAAGGATTGGACAGAAATATTGGCCATTGATGGTCGGGCTGCTAGAAAGCGAGCAAGAGGACTTTCGTTTGGATAGTAATAAATACATTGCACTTTAAGTTCAGTTTCGATTTCTGTCTCTTACTTACCCCATGGACCCTACTTACTTCAAATTCCTATTTACCTGCACCTCATCGAGGTTAAAGGTTGAAACGCACAAAGAGAATTTCACGGTCGCTTCGTCATTAAACACGATACCTTTTTATAGGGTTCCCTTCAGAAGAGGAACAAACTATCCCATAATATCATTGCAGTTTTGTAGACGTACGTTGATTGGACCGCTACTCAACACAACTTAAGCTTAGGCGGCAGCAACGCCCAGGACCTCGGAAAATAGTCAAGCGGAATAGTGGAATAATTGTGGACCTTTTCACAAAAAAACATGTAATTTGGCATATACCTAGAGTTTTTGATGCTGATTAATTCTGGATATAGGGCAGGGGCACCAATAATTCGTGGCCAGAGGTTCGTTGTGGCCTCTCTAAAAAGAAATATATATTTCCTGCATACTTTGTCCGAAATTCAATGAATAAAATCGAATTTTGATATGTTAAGAATTATAAAAGGTTAAACAAAAAAAAATAGCAATTCCATCTGTTTAATTATTATGAAGTCAATGAGTGAATATATATATTAGTAAGATGCTTCCAAGTAACCTTATCTCATTTTGCGCTCATTTTGTCATTAAGGGCACCTGCACCATATACATTTGGTTGGTTTCAGTGACGTAATGCTGTACTGGTCACAATTAGAAGAATTTTACTTCTTGCAAAGTTAAAAGATAAAGCTATTGATGTTCATAAAAAAGTTCATGATTAGAAATGTATTAGTGAATAACTCCAGTTATGACAAGAAAATAAGAGAAAATAAGAATTAGAAGAAAGCAGCTCATAAGTCAGATGTCATTGTTATTATCGTTAATCCAGTTTGGCCTTAGCTAGATATCAAAGTAAATGAATTATAATTGTATAACTATATTGCCGTTCTAAAGCTAAAATCATACTTATATCGCGAGGAATGTGTACACTTAAGTAATACGCCCGTTATGGGTAAATCATATGTATCTATTCAAACTTTAAGTAATTTAAGTGAAGTTTTATAGCAAGAAACTACCCTTCATGATTTAAACGCCTTTTATTTAGTTTCTGGTTATGATGTAGAGTATTTCTGTTACGTTCATAATGAGTTATCTTTCTAATACTGTTGGAAGATTTACTCGTTCAGAAAATTAGGAACCACAAAAAATTTCGAATTCGGCTTATCTAAATTATAAATTCTAAACTCTTTTTCACGTATTTTAGATCACGTGGGGATTTAATCTTTTTCTTCATGAATGATAAATTATGACATTGGGTGACTTTTATTATTCATATCAATTGTAGTGTCATTAACAAAAGTACGTCGGCAGCGAAGTGATCGAATATTCAGCCTACCTTCGTTTTGATTGAAATGTTTTAGGCATGCTATTTCTTTATAATTCGTGCATAAGCTATTGATTAGTATGTTTAAAGATGGATATTTGAGATTTTGAGAGCGATTGATTTTAATTTACCTTGGAAAAAGCTCTTCAGATTGATTGAAAATTCGTTTTCAATATTTTTGTTTCATGCTTGAAAATTTTTAAGGGGGGGGGGGGTGCCCCTTGCTTCCCTCCAAATACGCTAGCTGTCCTCTCCGATAGGATCGTACATAAAAATACGATTCAATATTAACTACCTGAGCTCTACCAGTTATCAATATAAATCAATATAAAGACACCTATATACAGCCATGGAAAAAATTATTAGACCAAGAATGGTTACTGATGTGTTATTTTTGTGGTAAGAAGGGAATAAAAAATCATAAAACCAAGGTATAATTGCTGGAATTTGGTATTAATTCAATGAAATACAAAGACAAATCATTTTTATAATTTTTTTTGCATATTATAGTACCCTTATTACAGAAGCTTGGTCTAATAATTTTTTTTCCAGGGCTGTATATCCTAAGTTCAAGGCATGGGATATCACAATTGCGCAGTGTCAATTTCATTAACATTAGGTACGTTCACACGTAGAGCGATAGCATCGATGCTATCGAGGTGTCGATGCTATTTTGGTGAAGACCAGATAGTGTCGAGACCAAACGCTGTCTGAACGCAGATAGTCACGAGATAGAAGCGAGTTTCCAAACTATTCTTGCAGCGAGTTTAGCAGGAGTAAATCTCAGGATCCAGCGACATAGCATCGACGCTTTGCGGTAGACCACCCACCGCGCTTGTGACTATTTGTAATGTGAGCGCAATCGCTGCTATCTTCACTCGCTGCTATTGTAATTCTGTCTGTTTCATGTGGTGCTATAATATAATGCAATGTATGTATTCATGTGATGTACCCTCTTCCCTACTTTTTTCTATTATCATTCTGTTTCATCTGGTATTATAATGTAATGTGATGTATATAGGGGTAAGTAGGCTAATGTGTATACTGTGTGGTAAGGAAGGGGGTTGTTTTGTTGTTTGTTTGTTTTTTGGGGGTTCCTTCTTTTTATCTTTTTCTTTTTTTATATATTATGACCAGGCACCACAAAACCACCCAAAAGTCGCACTGTGTGATTTTCAGTTAGAGCTCAATCAATGTGTTTTGGTTTGCATGCATGGTCAAATTTTAGTTTTGGGTATTTCCTGAAAGAGTATACTTTTTTCTAAGTAATCTAAAATGTGGAGGCACCAAACAATCTAGAAGTGGTATTTTTGACAGCTTTTTATCAGACTTATGTGTGTCTTCTCTGGATTTTGTTGTATTACTTTTCTTTTTCACGACCTTGAATACTTGTCTCATTTTAATCTCCCATAAATCTCCCGGAGTAAGTTTTTGCATTGATACTTGTGCACTATGATAAACAGGATATGTCTATGTAGTATGCCAAGTTTTAGGACAATCTGATAATCCCTTCATAGAAATTTTCATTGAGTTCTAATCCTCCATTTGTCACCTTAGCACAACACTTTGCAAGTCAGAGTGCTTCAATAGACTGCAAACTTTAAACCCTTATTAAGAAGTAACATTATGAGGGACTGTGCATTCTTCTCTTTGCAGTTATGAACATCCAATGGGTTATATATCATTTTAAAGCTGAGAATCTGCTCTTTCAGAATCAGACCTTAACTAAAGTATGATGTGGTCTTTAGATATTGATTTACATGTGCTTACCAGAGAATGTAGTGTGCATGCATGTGTTTTATTTTGGCATAAGATTGGAGTTCAGTCAATTTTGACATGTACAAGGTTTATTTAAAATTAAGTATTATAACACATGTATTTGCTACTTGATTGTATTATCGATATTACAAATGAATTGTTATTGTGTTATTATGTTGATTTATGAAGACAAATAAAATATTCAAAACAAAAGCTTCGCATCATATGACCCCTGTACACAAACTTCCGCGCGTTTGACCATGCATACCAATTATACTCCGGTCACTCTGTGTGGCGCAGTAATTATTGTTTTGACAGCGGGTGAGCGATGAATAGTCACGAGTGGGTGATAGAAGCAAGTCGATCACGGCCTGTCTGAACGTACTGGAAATATTTTTGAAACTTACATAGCATCGATGCTATGTACTACGTGTGAACATAACTATAATCTCACAACTGACGTTCTTTCAATCCGCCATTGGTGTCGTTATCTACTTAATATCTTCCTTTGTTTGAACAGTCATATGTTGACCGTGTATTTCAATTTGCATTCCTATGCCATGTTAGGAAGACTGCCGTCCATAATAGGTATTATGTTCGTATTGCCATCATGCATCTTCTCAACAAAAATGAAATACAAACAACAAGAAGTTAGCGAAGTACGGAAGCGTTAAAGTGCCATTCGACTTGACGACTTGTCGAGATATTTTATCTCGACAAGTCGACTTAATATCCATATTTTGTCGACTTGTAAAGATATTTATCTAACCATGTCGACTTATAATTTTTGGGAAGTCGACTTGGCAAGATAATATATCTCGCCATGACGACATGTATTTTTGTTAAGTCGACTTGGTAAGATAATTTATGTCGCCATGTCGACTTATAATTTTTGGGAAGTCGACTTGTCAAGATAATATATCTCGCCATGACGACATAATTTTTTTCTTAAGTCGACTTCGTAAGATAATTTATGTCGCCATGTTGACTTATAATTTTTGGGAAGTCGACTTGGCAAGATAATATATCTCGCCATGACGACATGTATTTTTGTTGTCGGTTCAAGTCGAGGGAAGTCCACTTGTCAAGATAATATATCTCGCCATGACGACATAATATTTTTTGTTAAGTAGACTTGGCAAGATAATTTATATCGCCATGTCGACTTATAAAAGTTATTAAGTCGACATGGTTAGATAAATATCTTTACAAGTCGACAAAATATAGATATATTACGGAAGCGTTAAAGTGCCATTCGACTTGACGACTTGTCGAGATATTTTATCTCGACAAGTCGACTTAATATCCATATTTTGTCGACTTGTAAAGATATTTATCTAACCATGTCGACTTAACAACTTTTATAAGTCGACATGGCGATATAAATTATCTTGCCAAGTCGACTTAACAAAAAAAAATTATGTCGTCATGGCGACACTATTATCTTGACAAGTCGACTTAACAAAAATACATGTCGTCATGGCGAGATATATTATCTTGCCAAGTCAACTTCCCAAAAATTATGAGTCGACATGGCGACATAAATTATCTTACTAAGTCGACTTAACAAAAATACATGTCGTCATGGCGAGATATATTATCTTGCCAAGTCGACTTCCCAAAAATTATAAGTCGACATGGCGACATAAATTATCTTACTAAGTCGACTTAACAAAAATACATGTCGTCATGGCGAGATGTATTATCTTGCCAAGTCGACTTCCCAAAAATTATAAGTCGACATGGTTAGATAAATATCTTTACAAGTCGACAAAATATGGATATTAAGTCGACTTGTCGAGATAAAATATCTCGACAAGTCGTCAAGTCGAATGGCACTTTAACGCTTCCGTAGCGAAGAGATATATTGTACTACCGTACCGTCCGTCCCCTAAGCTCCTGCACACAAATTACCAAGGAGACAACGTTCTTTCATATTCTTGATTTCTTTTTATGATTAGAAATATTTCCAACTATTACAGTTCATTCAATACATAATATTTGGAATCAATAGCTCCGCTAAGTCAAGGGCTTTTACTGTTCAACAATCGATGCAAGGCAAGCATGAGGTATGTGAATTTTTGTAGTGTTGTATTCATGAGGTAGGCACAACTGCTTTTAACGGTAGAACTGATATTTGGGTCTCAGTTTAGGTAGTGCCGTGTAGTATGTTGCATCTATCTAGCGAAACGGAGTGCTAACACTGTAATACATGTACGTTAGTTTCGACCATTGATTATTTTTGGTTTTCTTTCTTCTCAATCTCACAAAAAATAAAAACTGTCATATTTCAAAGTGCAGTTGTAGTAGTAATAAAAACCAGTAACAGCACCTTAGTAGTAGTAGCAGCAGTAGAAGTAGCAGCAGTAGTAGTAGTAGTAGTACAATACGTAGAGTAAAAGAAGTAGAATAATATATAGTAGCAGAAGAAGTATGAGTAGTTGTAGTCGCACTAGTAGTAGTACTAGAAATAGAAGTAGTGGTAAAGGTCTTAGTAGTAGTAGAATCAGTAGTAGTAGTAGTAGTAGTAGCAGTAGTAGCAGTAGTAGCAGTAGTAGGAAGCACGAGTAGTCATAGTTTAGGACTAGTAGTAATGGTGGTGGTGGTGGTGGTGGTGGTGGTGGTGGTAGTAGTAGTAGTAGTAGCATCAGCAGCAGCAGCAGTAGTAGTAGCAGTTGTTGTTGTAGTAGTAGTTGAAATAGGGGTGGTAGGAGTCAGGATGTCAGGATGTCCAACTTAATCTTTTGAATTTAGTTGGAGTCATCAGTTCTACGACATACCAGGAAACCCGTCAAATCGTTTTGCAGCACAACTTTTAATCATACTATCCCGGAACATTTGCCGCAATAATTTGACCATTATCCTCAGAACAAATTAGCATTGGATCAGAAAGGAGAAAGTGCTCATTTGAATTTTCACACCAATCAAGACTAGACAACTTGAAACTAAGTATACACAAATAATTTTGCTTATTACATTCTGGTATAGCCTCTCCAATTAGTGGTAATTTATTCACAATGTATTTATTTATTTATTTATTCACAATATTTAACCAGGGAACCAAATCAACACATGCTGCTCCCCCTTGGGGTCCTGTACAAAATAGAAATAAAATGCGAGCATCATACATGGATATTTAATCAATATCATTGTGTAATATCGTTATGTGTAATAAACAAATTAAAAACATCTTATTCAGCAATGAATTTTCACACCAATCAAGACAACTTGAAACTAAGTATACACAAATAATGTTGCTTATTACATTCTGGTATAGCCTCTCCAATTTCCGTGTTAAATGTCAGAGTCGACGTATTTCCAAAAAGAAAGGCTTCCGCTTCATTCGATTATAGTCATGACGCAGAATAAAATATGTGACCTTCCACCACAAAACGACCAATAAGTCGGAAATCTGGGTTTATTAAATTTCAACATATTTTGAAAGCTTAGATTCTAAGCTCAAAAATGATATATAACTTGTCTTGTATGGACTAAGCAAACCCTTGTAAATTACAGTGAGAGCGCCAACGTGTCAGACAGGCTAATGACCAAAACAATAGAGAAAACGGGCTCTAAAGAATAGTGACCATTTAAGAGCGCCTAATCTGTGTCCTATTGTTTGTCGCACAAAAGGTTGAGTCAAAACTCCCTAGCCTACACTGTGAAGTCCTAATTGGATTTGGTTGAAACTTTCCATATCTTTAGAATAGATATATTTCTTTGTTTCTGTAGATTTTGAATATCAGACAGTGCATAGTTTTTGAGCTATCCCAGAAAACCGATGTGAAGTACAATCCCAGCAAGCTGACACACAAAGTTTGAATGTCCAGGAAAAAATGGTCATTTTGAATGAGAGTAAAAACATATTTCAACATGGTATTTTACCCTGAAATTTTGTCAGATGGTAGATTAATAAATGAACTTTCAGAAAATACAAAAAACTTAAAATCAAAATTTCCACCCCAACCCACCTTTTTCAGCTGTTTACTCTAATACTCCCATTGCGACTTATTGGTCGTTTTGTGGTGGAGGGTCACATATGCAAATTAGAGGGTGCGGTACAAAACTGACGCACCTGATTGGCCTATGTAAAAAGTTCACTGGCAATACTTGTATGAATTTTCATAAAGAGTCAACTTGAAGTAGAAAACAACCTATCCTCATTCATATACAAATCAGAGGGTGCGGCAGCAAAGGCGACGCAGCTGACTGCTGTATGTAAGAAGAAAACTGACGACGCTTAGATTGAATATTACTGATATTCGAGTAGCCATAGAACGGTTCCGAGATATGAAATTACAAAGGACCTTGTGCACATTCATATGCAAATTAAAGGGTACAGTTTTGTAGACGCACATTGATTGGACCACTGGCTGCTCAACGTGAATTTGGTCAACAGGCTGCCGCAACGCTCATGTGGACCTGGGAAAATAGTCCAGCGGAATAGTTAAATAATAGTGCACCTTTTCACAAAAGCATGAAATTTGGCATATACATGGAGTGTTTGATGCTGATGAATACATTACACGTTAAGTTCACGTGTCATTTGCATGCTTTGATCACTTCGAATACCTGTTTACTGACTAATGCACGTCATCGAGGTTAAAGGTTCAAATGCATAAAATAATTCCACTGTGGCTTTGTTCATTTGTTGTGTTCCTGCCAGAAGCGCAATAAACCATCCCACAATACCATTGCGATTTTGGTTATTTTGATTGTCTGAAATTTAGTTTACATTTCGGAAGAGTAATCTATAGATATATTTATTGAAGCTCCGATCTAGTGAAATAGTTTATATGCATATCAGCTTGACTAGGTCAGACTTCGAGTTTCCGAGAAAGATATCATCAGCTGATCTACATATATTTCAGATTATTATGTATAATATTTTATATCAATACAATAAAACCCTTCACCATTGTTATAGAGTTTTATGTGACATTGGATTCACAACCTATATTGGCGTTAAAAGTATGCGTTATTTCTTTATACAAAACTGCTTTTTACCGAAATAAAGAGATATAGCCTACTCTATATCGAGAAAAAAAAAAAAAAGGGATTGAAAGGCTCATTTACTGTAAGGCCAACCTCAGATATATCTTGTGAACCAACTTAGTATAAGATCATATTGTTGAAAGTAAGATTTTCAGTTGCACTATCTTCTTATTCAAGTTAGAGTGTTCAGCAAACCCATTAATCCCCTTTGGAGCGCAGCTATTCATCACAGCTCCAGAAGTACAAGCCGCTGTAATTGGACCAATATCATAACAAATTTGCATTGGATCAGAGTGCAGAAAGTGGATATTTTGATTATCCACACCTATCAAAACGTTTTGAAAGTAGTCGCCTTCGAGTCGCCTTGTATAGAATGGTTCCTAGATGTGAAATTGCAAAGGAACTTATGCACGCTCAAATGCAAATTGTAGACGCACTTCAAATCTGTCCTAGACATCGTTATGTATTTATTATTTTATCATTGTTTTGATATATGTTTGACCGTGTATTTAAAATGTGTATTTCTCTGTGCTTGCCATGTTATAAAGACAACCCTGTAATGATACTTTATACTTTTATAGTTCATTCAAGTTGGAAATGCCGTCCAAAATAGGTCTTGTATTCATAATGCCATAATGCATCTTCTAAACCACAACAGTTAGCGAAGAGATATAATAAGCCAGTTCGGGGTTAGCGCATCGTACAAATGACCCCAAATATCCACAGATATTTTAGACATGGAGGGTCCCTTTATGTGCACTTCAGAAAAATAACTCTGGGAGTGATAGAGGTGCCTCATGAATAGCTTTTGTTTCCCCCTTTAAAAAGAATACTTCCACCTGGATATCATGGAATGCACCATTAGTGCATAATTGAATAATGATTACATGACATTCATGAGCACATATCGAATATTAGTGTCAGTGGGTTTTAGAATTTGGTACAGATGACCTTTATCTGCTCATGCTCAGATTGCATCTCCGAAGTGGCTTATTGTACTACCGTACCGTAAAGTTCCACTAAAAAGTTATCAAGGAGACAACGTTCTTTCATATTCTTGAATTTTCGTTTATGATTCTAAATATGTTGAACTATCACAGTTCTTTCAGCACACAAGTTTTAAATCAATAGCTTTGCTTTGCTTTGTTAAAATTCAACAATAGATGTAAGGCAGTGTATAGGCAAGAGGTATGTAAGCTTTTGTAGTGTTGTCATGGAGTAGGCACATATAAGTTTAAAGGGAAGCTTGAGTTCTGGGAAAGGTACAAAATAATTGTATGAGCTTTCTCATTATTTTTATGTTAGTTTGGAAGATTATCATAGTAGCAATGTCCCTTGAAAGTGGTTGCTCTTCGAATGCCCTCATATTCAAAATATGACAAGAAACGGCTGAAATGTTCGGGCCGAACATTTGTGTTCGGCCTTTCTCAATGGCTTTAGACAGTTTCTGTCACAATTGAATCTCATGACCAGAACTCAACTTTATCTTTAACGATGGAACTGCTATGTGTGTTTGAGTCCATTCATTTAGGTCTAGTATGTAGTAGTAGTAGTAGTAGTAGTCGTATTGTTAGGAATAAGGAGTGGTAGATTTTGTCATATCAACAGCAGCAGCAGCATTAGTATTTCTATTTTAATATTTATATAAAAAAAGACATCATTGTTATATTATTGTTGCTATTGTATTCATTATATTTCACGTACTACAGTCAATAAAATCTGAATATAAATCTGACTAGAAATATTGGTCATTGAGGGGCGGATAGATGGAAAGCGAGCAAGAGGACTTTCGTAAAATTTTGGACAATAATAAATACATTGCATTTTAAGTTCAGGTTCGATTTCTCTCTCTTACTTACTCCATGGACCCTACTTACTTCAAATTCCTGTTTACCTGCACCTCATCGAGGTTAAAGGTTGAAACGCGCAAAAAGAATTTCACAGTCGCTTCGTCATTAACTATGCTACCTTTTGTAGGGTTCCCTCCAGAAGAGGACCCAGCCATCCCATAATATCATTGCAGTTTTGCAGACGTACGTTGATTGGACAGCTACTCAACGCAGCTTAAGCCTAAGCTGCAGCAACGCCCACGTGGACCTGGGAAAATAGTCCAGCGGAATAGTGAAACAATTGTGCACCTTTTAACAAAAACATGACATTTGGCATATACATGTACATAGAGTTTTTGATGCTGATTAATTCTCGATATGGGGCCACCTATAATTCGGGGCCCGAGTTTGCTGTGCCCTCTTTAAAAATAAAACATATTTCCTACATAATTTGTCAAATATTAAATGAATAGAATCGAATTTGATATGTTAAGAATTATATAAGATTTCCAAGATTCAAAGTTCGGAAAAATGTTTAGGTGCCATTTTTTTTTTAAATGAATGGTAATTCCATGTTTTTACTTATTATGAAGTCACTGAGTAAATATGTATTGGTAAAATGTTTCCTATTGTATATTTATCTTTTTGCACATATTTATATTTTGGGCCCTTTTGGCAATATTCATTTTGTTGATTTCCGACACATAATATTTTACTGGTCCCAATTACAAATTTATTAGTGAATAACTCCAGTTACCAAAAGAAAATAACATATTCGAATTCGAACAATGCAGCTAACAAGTCACATGTCATTGATATTATTATTATTTCAGGTTTGGCCTTAGCCAGATTTCAAAATAAATTATTTGTAATTGTATATATTACCGCTCTAAAGCTAAGATTACACATGCATGGCTAGGAATGTGTATACTAATGTAATACGCCCGTTGTGGGTAAATCATATGTGTCTATTCAAACTTAAGTGAAGTAAGTGAAGTTTTATAGCAAGAAACTACCCATCGTGATTTATACACATTTTATTTAGTTTTTGTTCCGATGTACAATATTTTTTCATGTTACGTTTCTAATGGGTTTCCTTCTAATATTGTTGGAAGATATACTCATTCAGAAAATTGGAACTGACATAAAATGTCGAATTCGGCTTATTTAAAGTATCCATTCTAAACTCTGCTTCACGTTTGGAGCCAATAAAGCGAGCAACAAAATTGGCCTACTTTCGTTTTGATTGAAATGTTTTATTCATGTATATAAAGCTCTTGATTAGTATTTTTGGAGATAGATGTTTGAGGTTTTGAGAGCAATTGATTTTTATTTAATTTGGACAGAACTCTTCACATTGATTCAAAAGTCATTTTTCCTTCTTTTTTTCATGCTTGAAAATTTGTAAGGCGGGGGGGGGGGGGGATGCCCCCTTGCTCCCCTCCAAATACGCTAGCGGTCCGCTCCGATAGGATTGTAAAGAATATGATTAAATATTATCTATATTATATATATCTATTATGCAATAAAAACAAACTATGTATCCTAAGTTCAAGGCATGGGATATCACAATTGCGCAGTGTCAATCTCATTAGAATTATCTCACAACTTTCATTCTGTCACCGATGTCGTTATCTCCTTATCTTCCTTTGTTGGACGTATATTTGATAATGCATGTAAATTTATATTTCTGTATGCATGCCATGTTATAAAGACCACCATGCAATGATACCAAACACTGTACTTTTATCATTCATTCAAGGTGGAACCGAATGCAGTCCAAAATAGGTCTTGATGCATGATGCCATAATGCATATTCCCAGCAAAAATGAAATACAAACCACAGAAGTTATCAAAGAGATAAGACTGTACAATACCGTACCCTCAAGTTCCCCTAATCTATTGCAAAATGGTTACTAAGGAGACAACGTCCTTTCATATTATTTTTTTTATGATTACAAATATTTTCAACTATCACAGTTCTTTCAATAAACCAGTTTTGAATGAATAGATCTGCCAAGTCAAGGGCTGATAAAGTTGAACTATGCAAGGCAGTTTTATCAGCAGGGGATATGTACACTTTTGTCAAGTTGTATTCCTGCATGGGGTACAAAAATACCTGTTCTTCAGTAGAACTGCTATTTGAGTCTCAGTTTTGGCAGTGAATTAACATAGGAGGTTTAGTATGTTGTTAATATCATGTAATATCAAGCGGGGCGCTATAGCACTGTAATAGGTTCTAATCGGGTTTTGATTATTTATCGTATTCCTTCTTAACTATCACAAAATCAAAAACAAATCTTACTTTTTGATATAAAGCCACGTTGATTACATTTAAACCGTAAGAACATTGACCCGTATAGATAAAGACTATTAAAGGCCTAGCAAATGCCTTTTCTAACCTCTTGCTTGTATTTTCAGATATTCCAACCAAGTAGTTGCTAGCAAAAAAAAAGAGCAGAAGCTTGTTTTCTTGCCAGCGGTCGCTTTCCCAGTCCAGCGAACGCTTACATTCCTATTCGAATTTTACTCAGCATCAATAGTAAAGGTTTTGTCCTTGTCCACAAAAACTTGCCAGATTAGTAAATGTCTATTTGAAAAGGAGGAATTTTCTTTCATCATCAAGCTTTTACTTGGTATTTTGCAAGCTTCTCTCCTTCTATATTACTTGCATAGACACGATGGAGATTAAAAAGTGATATTTCGTTCACATAGCACTGTCCTCACTATTTAAAGCCAATAGATAGCTGATATTATAATATAATATATAATTAGTGATTTTAGGAGTTGTAGTCTCAAGGAGACAACGTTCTTTTATATTCTTGAATTTTCTTTCATGATTCCTAATATTTTGATCTATCACATTTCATTTCGACACACCAGATGAGCATGAACAGCCCTGCCAAGTCATGGGCTGATAAAGTTCAACAACATATGCAAGGCAGTTTAAGAAGAGATATGTTAGCTTTTGTCATATTGTTTTCATGCATGGGGTGAAATTGCAATAATACCAAACTCTGAAACCTAAATTCAAGACATGGTATATTACTAATGCGCACTGTAAATCTCATTGACATTCTTTCAAATCTGTTATGGACGGCGTTATTCATTTACCTTTCTTTGTTTAGACATAATTATGTTTGATCATGTATACAAATTCATATTTCTGTATGCATGCCATGTTATAAAGATGATTCTTCTATGCTATACTTATATCATTCATTCATTCATCTCAAAAGCAAATACCGTCCAAAACAGGTATCGTATTTAGAATGTCATAATGCATCTTCTCAGCGAAAAGGAATTACCACAGAAGTTCCCAAAGAGAAAAAAAAAAGTTTCCCTAATCCCATAAGAGTTCCCCTCATCTACTGTATAAACGTCGCCAAGTTGAAAACGTTTCTTTATATGCTTCCATATTCGTTAATAATATTCTGAACTCCCACAGTTCTTTCGGCATACCAAATTAATAATTAATTCACCTACCATGTCACGGGCTGATAAAGTTCAACATTAAATGCAATGCCGTGTAAACAAGAGACGTGCAAGATTTTGTCATGCTGTATTCATGCATGGGGTACGAAAACCTGTTCTACAATAGAACTGCTATTTGGGTCTCAGTTTTGGCAGTGCATTAATTATGCTGTAATTACCAAGCGAAGCCAAGTGCTAGCGCTGTAATAATTTATGTTCCTTTCGAGTTTTGATTAGTTTTGGTGTTCCTTATTTACTATCACAAATAATAACAAGAATGATAAAATTATTTATTTTGCACAAAGCCACATTAACTACTTTAAGCCGATAGAAAAGTATATCACTTGTATCAAATACAAGGTTAAAAGTTTCGTGAAATTTTCGTGGTAGCACATGTATTTCATCGAATTACATTCACCAGGTTCATGATGTTTAAAAAAACGATTTACCTGGTAAAAAAAAGCTTATCTCACCCTTCACACTCACACACAAAGGAGATAAAATAAAGCCAGTCTGATGAAATCAAATGCACCCAACTAGCCAGCAACCTCTTCATATTGATTGAAATCCAATTGACTTCGATATGAAATTGCTCTGAAAGAAAGCAGAGAAATCAGATAACCAGATGGGTGAAAGTTTGAACGAAATCAAACAAGTAGTATGAAAGTTAAGTATGTTTCACAGTTACCTGGAAATTCTAGCCAAAGCAGTAACGTCACTGTGATGTAGCAGTTGACAACAAATAGACTATTAAAACAATCAAAGTATTTTACCCGATGGGATCTCTTTTTTATGCTATCTTCAATCAATTTTGAGGCCGAGGGGAAAGGCTCTTAGGAGAAAACCGGAAATTCATGTTTTTGCACGAGAACTGACGAGTTGACCGTGCATATGTTACAATCTACAAAGCAAATTGCCAATTTAAGATATGTATAGGTAACGATCCCATTTTTCAAAAAAATATTACTTTCCTATTATTTTTCTTAATTTTTTTTTTCAAACATTCACATCCTATTTTTTCAGACAAATCAACTTATTACAATGGTTGGATTGTCATTTAATTAAAGAGATCGTACCATTATTTCACATTTCTTTTTACCGAAATAGCAAATAATTAACTTCAGAGTTTCATAGGGCAACACAAGTCATTCTCTTTTGATTATATTGCTTTGTTTGAGGCCTCTGTCACTCGATCTCTTCCAATTCATAAAAAAAAAACACCCCAAAACAATGATTTAGTGTGAATTTATACCTCACTTTGAAAAAAAAATGTTCCGCCGTGTAATCATAAACGTGTGATAAACCTGAGGGATTTGTGCAGCAGGCGGATTCTCTATACTTAATATGAGCAGTATATATGTTTGAATCTTAATTTGTTTTTATTTTGGTGCACATATTTCTTCACTTCCCAAATAATTATTCAAGAAGCAAGAGCCTATGAAGAGTATGAAATGTGTCGCTTTTAAGTTAAGCTTCGATTGGAATGAAATATTACTTGTAGCGATGGAATATATTATGTGCATTTGGCCTTTTCAAGGTAACAGTTCTTGAATCATATATCATAGGAGGACAACTACGGCGTAATATATTGTATTTATGTCATGATCTTTTCCACAGAAAGATGGAGCCTTTACAGGATATCGAATTGATGTCACTTGCTGATAACATAGTACCTGACAAATACGAAACACTCTGCGTTGCTCTGGGGTACTCATTTGCAGCAAGTCAATTAAACCTCGCAAACCATCTTAAAAACTACAACAAGGCTATGGCGGAGATCCTCATCAAGTGGAAGACCAATCAAAGAGACATCACCCAATCGCGATCCATCCTGGCAAGCAAGCTCCATGAAGTGGAACTTGGTGAACTGGGTGATAAACTATCCAAAGGTAAAATGTTGCTCGAATGAAATTCACTGTAAACATGTAAAATCATTATTATTTTCTTTTATTATTTCTTTATTTTTGAATGAAAAAAAAAGAAGAATATTATGAAAATCACTGGACAAATTAGCAACGTGTTTGAGTTTGTGACGCCATTCCCTCACTATCTCTTCAATTGCTTGTACATTATTTTTGATACCATTAAGTCCCTCTTCATATCTATGCCAAGGTTATAATATTGTACAGTCATTGTGTATACCGATGTGCATGCACCTACTAAATTTTTGTAGGGAACTTCATTTATAAATCATTCACTTGTACATATTTTCTGTTGAAATTCCCCATTTCCATTTTTCATAATATTAACAGAACAAAAAAGCTTCGTTGGATATATATATATGACATTGGTAAAAGTATAGGAAATCTCTCTGGGGAAAAAAAGGAAATATATGCTCTCGATATTGAATTGTGAATTGTGAGAGGATGACGTCACAAACCATGAATAAATCGCCTGTTACACTGGGAAAATGGACAGCGAGCCGCCCCGAGCTGGGTGTAAACAGACAGAATGTGTCCAGTCCCTTGCTGGCCCAGTCTGAGAACCCACCAGGGCCTGCTCAGTGTAAACGGACAACGGATCTGAGGTCGGACCCGAAAACCCCATGACGTGCACGCAATTTTCTTTTGAATTTCTTTTTTATGTTTTCATTCATCTTACATTTCCTATGTATTATTTTGTTTTCCTCATGTTTTCGGTCTCTCCTTTTGTGTTGGTTTTTCTTCTTCTTATCTTCCCTCTCTCTTTCTCTCTCTCTCTCTCTCTTTCTCTATCGTACCTCATGTATTTCCTTGTTTTTCCCCCTCTTTCTATCTTCCATTAAGCAACATAGAACGTCATATTCTCTCCGATCTACACCAGCTCCTGTTTTTTGGTCATTCCCAAATCCCATAAACAAACTGGCTTTAAATGCTTTCAGTCCCTAGCCCCACGTCTCTGGAACAATCTCCCATCATTTCTAAGAAACAGTGCTTCACTAGACATCTTCAAGAAACACGTGAAAAATTACCTCTACAACTCTGTAAAATAGACTTGTTGACAAGCGCATTAGGAAAAGGCGCTATATAAATCGAAGTATTATTATTATTATTATCTAATATAATTAATTTGCTAAGCCACGTAGGGGGTCCCGCGTGCGCCCCGATTGACTTTGCACGCGCTACAGGAGGTGGTCCGATGGACTCTATAAAATGTTTTCCCGCTGCCCGCCGCGAGCCGCCTTCCGTCACGACCGGTCGGCCTGGCCGCCCGCATGTGCAACGTCGCCTTCGCGTTGCACGACGACGTCGTGTTAGCAGCAGGTGAGCGATCTCCTGACCGACCAAATCCAATTGGCCCGCGTGCTTTGCCTTGCCGTCGACCGAATCAGACGACGATTGCGCGTGCGTCCGGCGAACGGTAAGTAGTGCAGACTCTGTAGCTCTCACCGGGGGAACCCACGTAAGAAAATAATTATGCCATGGGTATGTTCAATAGAGGTCCGTGATACGTACGTACGATTTGTATCATAGTCCGCTTTGTGATTAGTATATCATGTAGGAGCAGCACCCACCAGACTGTAGCCTAGTTCTGGACTCTTTTTATTGAGTTTTTTATTCGCCGACTATACGCGATAAGCCGAGTGATGACGCGATCCCGAGAACCTGTTGGCCCCGAAAAAAAAAGAGTCCAGTGCAATTGCTCCACGCTGACGTCAGGGGTCCAAAGTTCACACACAAGTGATCCTAAATATTCATGAATCACCGTCAATCAAACAGTTCGCTTTGCGAATTGCGTTGTTTACGTTTTGCACGTGGTGGGATCCCTGATCTGATGTATCGCATATCAGCTCAGCTCGAGCTAGCTGTACACATTATGATGTACTGTATTGTGCATGCATTCGAATTGGATATTAAAACTCTCTGAGATTTGCAAGAAACAAGCCGGGAAACGAGGTGCTGAAAACGGAAATAATTGGCATTTAGGCCTACATTTGCAACTTCTTACTGGTAAAAGTTGTGTGTGAAAATGTAGTCCTGGTCGTGGCCCAATCAATGCGAAATGGCCATGGCATCGCCATCGCTTTCGGTGCCAGTTCAACGCTCTCGCTGGTGATGATGATGATGATGATGCACATCACTTGTATAGCCCCATATATCTGTTAAAAAAACATTCAAAGGGGCTTGCTCCATAAAAAAAAAAGTTACTTGTCACACACTTGCTGAAATAGGTAAGTTTTGAGGCCTGATTTAAAACGATCAAGTCCAGTAATGTTTTGGAGATCATGCGGAAGCGAATTCCAGAGCCGTGGAGCCACTGATGAGAATGCACGGTCCCCAAACGTCTTGAGTCTAGTCCTTGGAACCTGGAGGGTAATTTCTGGAGTCCGTAAGCAAGGGCGGCGGTGACGTTCTTCGATGAGGGAAGTGATGTACTTTGGCGCCAGATTGTGTATAGCCTTGAAGGTTAGCATCAATATCTTGAATTGAATTCTTGACCGTATCGGCAACCAGTGGAGCTCAGTCAGGATAGGTGTAATGTGGTCAAATTTTCTGCGTCCGGTGAGAAGTCGTGCCGCTGCATTTTGAACAGATTGTAGCCTGTTAAGTGAAGATGTCGAGAGGCCTGCAATAAGACTGTTGCAGAAATCCAATCTAGATGTAATAAGAGAGTGGATTAGACTTTCCGCAGCGGCACGAGTGAGGAATGATCGAATCGCTGCCATCTTGCGTAACTGGAAATAAGCCGTCTTGCAAACATGAGAAATATGCCGGTCCAAGCTCATGGAGTCATCAAAGTAGACACCAAGATCGCGTGCATTTTCACCGGGGGACACATATACGTCGCCAACAGTCACATTAGTTGAGATGATCTTACTTCTCATTTGTGAAGAACAGATGATCAAATACTCTGTTTTGCTTTCATTTAGCTTCACAAAGTTTCTTGTCATTCATTGTCTTGTTTCACGTATGGAGGCATTTATCTTTGCTGCAGCCGATACCTCTCCATCACCATCCTTAGGATCAAAGCTCACGTACAGCTGAGTATCATCCGCGTAGAAGTGGACATTAAGTCCATGATGTCGGGCAACGTGTCCAAGTGGGGTGGTGTACAAGGTGAAGAGGAGCGGTCCGAGGACTGATCCCTGAGGTACACCATACCGTAGAGCTGCTTCTTTGGAGACAGTGCCGTTGATGTTGACAGGTTCTCGTCTGGAGTCCAAATAGGAGCGAAACCACTCAAGAGCTGATCCGTTGATCTTGAAAACATCTTGTAACCGCTGTAGCAGTATGTCGTGGTCGATAGTGTCGAAAGCAGCAGATTGGTCCAAAAGAACTAACATGACAGCTTTCTTGTCATCTACTGCCCTAAGGATGTCATCGGTTATCTTGATTAGAGCTGTTTCGACACTGTGGTATTTCCTGTAGGCAGATTGTAAAGATTCACACAGTCCATTCTCTTCAAGATATGTTGTTAGTCTTATTGCCACTATTTTCTCAATGACTTTGGCAAGAAATGGCAGATTGGAGATTGGTCTGTAGTTGCTCAACACATCTTGGTCGAGTGATGTTTTCTTCAGGACAGGGGTTACATGGGCTAATTTGAGCTCATATGGAACCAGTCCTTCCCGGAGAGATGCATTGGCAATAACTGTTATAGGCCAGGCCATCACATCGGCATTCTGCTTTATGAAAATAGTTGGTATTGGGTCAAGTGCACATGTCTTTGTTGTAGACATCTTAATGATGTCCTCTATGGTGCATGATTTGTGACACTCAACTAATAACATGCAAGGCATACATAAAGCTTAACTCGGCCAAAGCCATCAGAACTGAACTGGCAGCAACATTAGAACTTATTGTTGGAGAGAATAATGCATATAACACAGTAGTTTATATCTACAAACCTTATTGTATCTTTAGCGAAAATGAGGTTAAAAGAGGAAGTTTTAATGGTCATCAGTTTAGAGATTAATTTTGATGCAACATAGCACCTCGTTAAGGAATATAAAATCATTTCATCACTAGATCATACCATATTTCCCCATTACTACTTCAAAATGATGTCAAGCAAAGACTAGCGCTTTAGCTGGGGAGGCGCAGCCAATTTTAATTGCTCTCTCTGGGAAAGTCGTCAGCGTGGAGCAATTGCACTGGACTCTTTTTTTTTTCGGGGCCAACAGGTTCTCGGGATCGCGCCATCACTCGGCTTATCGCGTATAGTCGGCGAATAAAAAACTCAATAAAAAGAGTCCAGAACTAGACTAACCAGACTGCGGTGCAATGGATATCCATATCCAACCATATACTAGACGGGCTTACGATACAGCAATACACAATACACAATGCACAACACTCAACATGAGATGACTGCGAATTTCCGAGCGAACTCATACATTCTAAAGATGATTTTGGACGTGAGTTATATTATTTTGAACTAAATAATTTTAGAAACTGTATTTATAGACTTTGTTTGTCCCTTTGTTCTCTGTATAGTTAACTGATGAAACTCTTCTCTTTGTAGCCGGACTCTGCTCTGAGCTAGCGGTACCAGCACTGCAGCCTTTGATGCATGAACTCCGGGGGAAGAAACCTGCAGTAAGAGCTGTTTATTTGGAGATTGGTTAATTTTGGACGTGAGTGATGTTGTTGAGAACAAAAAAATAGTATAGTATTTGTGAGCTCTGTTTTTCCCTGTTCGATCTGTATTTAGTTAAAACTGATTACATTCTTCTTTACAACGCTGGTTATCTGTCATGGCAGCGCCCACAGTCTGAGGATGAGCTGTACTACGGCTTGGCTGCTTGAACTCCCAGCGAAATGTCTAGCAGTAAATACCTTACTGAGCGCTACTTATTTCAAGATTGAAAATTGTATACCGTACTTACCATTTTTTTTTTACTGCAGTTAACATTGACCATGAATTTATCCTACCGTATGTCAGAGCAGTGGCATACCCAGGATTTTTTAAAGGGGGTAGGTTTTACTCCAAAATTCTCTGACAAGCAACCAAAAAAAAGTTTATCAGTATTATTTTATTTTATTTTTATTTATTATTTTTTTTATTTTTATTTTATTTATTTTTTTTTTTGGGGGGGGGGAGTCTCTGGCAAGCAAAAAACAAAAAAAGCAAAAAAAAAAAAATCAGTTTTTTTTTTATTGAGGGGAGTCTGTTTATTCAAAAATTATCTTGACAAGCAAAATAAAAACAGAAAAAGTTATCAGAAATTCTAAGTGGGGTGTTTTAACTTCAAATAACACCAAACGGGGGTGTTTGAACACATAAAACACCCAAAACCCCCCCCCCCCCCCGGCACTGGCAGTGGTCATTTGTGTATCCATGGACGATGGTAAATTTTTTGATATAGGTTTCTTAGGATTTCCTTTCCAGCTGATGTAGCTCAATATTGGGGGTTTGGGTACTTTAGGGGCGTCCGGCAAGCCCTCCCCACCACTTAAAACGTCTGGCATTGCTTATTCATATACCCTGGGACTATGGCGAATCTTTTGATATAGGTTTCTTAGGGTTTCCTTTCCAGCTGATCTAGCTCAATATTTGGACCCTCTTTGGGGGCGTCTGGCGGGCACCTCCACTTAAAACGTCTGGCATTGTCCATTCATGTACCTTGGGACTATGGCCAATCTTTTGATGTAGGTTTCTTAGGGTTACCTTTCCAGCTGATCTAGCCCATTTTTTTTTTGGACCACTTTGCGACCTCCCCTGGCGACACCTACCACATATAACGCGCCAGACGGTCAATTCTTTATATCGGACTATGCGATCTTTGTATTTATGCACATGCAAATTGGTTTCCTTTCCAGCTAGGTTGACGCCCCTCCGGCTCCCGGACTAGGGGGGGGGGGGGGGGGGGTAGTGCGAATTTTATGGTTAACTGTGCCAGACAATGTGAGCGAGTGGAGGAAGAAGAAGGGGGGGGGGGGGCTGGGTGTTGAGTGCTAAGCTTGATAACAAGTTAACACTGCCGCAGAATGTGAGTGAGACAGGGGGGGGGGGGGGGGTAGCCTGATCATTTTCAGTAATATGAATTGGTGTTGGGGGCAATGATGAACACAGCATAGGGGTAAACTTGATCCTGTTTTTTACTGAGGCACCTACTCCCACACCCTTGACACCTTATTGAAGTCATCATCCCCCCCCCCCCCCTCTCTCTCTCTCTGTTTCTCAGTCATTCCTCTATGACTCTCAATTACATAATTATATCCATTCAACTCCAACTTAGACCTAAATTTAGCAAGATACAGCCCCGAAACAGCTTTTAATCTCCATACATCCCAATACTTTAGGTGCTAAATGAGTTCCCCTTGTTGTTTTCCCTTTAATCTTGTTGATTTAATGCGCAGTTGATCTATAAATATTCTACAGTCGTCCGACCTCCGTCCCAATTTTAAAGCCCCAAAGTGGTCTAAAATCGTCGGATTGCCGCCCGAATATTGATCAAATGTTTTCCGATTCCCAAGCGATTTCTGGGCGACCTGTTTAAGAGCTCTGCGACCTCAAAAATCGACATTGGAAATTCGCTGAATTTGGAGCAGGTTTCGGTGCCATGCAGACGTCGGCGGGGCTCGCAGTTATCGAACAGACATCGGCCGCATTCCGGCCATTTTGAGCTCGCAGAGAAGTCGGGCGGGCTCCGTTTTCGATATGTGACGGCCCCTTAACTGATGTGTCAAAAATATCTGCCACATCATTTTAAAACAGATTGAATAATGTTGGGCTAATGACACACCCTTGTTTTACCCCGGTATTTATGGTAAAACATGGGGTGGCGCCCTCCTCTAATTTTATAGATACTCTACATTTTGAGTACATTTGGAACACTCTTAAAAAAATTACCACACATAATTGATTTTTTCGAAAACTATGTTTAGCCTATAAAAGGCACAAATGATGATCACTTATAGGGGAAGATGGAAGCGTATGGAATTTGTGAAATGCTTGTTTACTTGTAAACATAGCGCGTCCGCCGGCATAACGGCACGGAGTTCACCGAACCCAGTGGAATACTTCCTTCGACATTTTACCAGTTCCCTATCTATAGATTCTATAAAGCGAGACTCCTTGTCAATTGGAACATACTCGATGAAAATTTCAAAAAATAAAAACATGGTTAACTACTATAATTACTGCTTGGTTATAGATTTTTTTTTTCTCCACATTGCCCTTTTGTATTGTCGCCCCACAATTATCTAAGATTGGCTTTCCCACCGAGCGCACAAAATAATTGTGTGTTTTTTTAATTCCATATATTGATTTTATTGTTCTTTCATTCCATGAAATTAGATCTACATGACAGACACCGGAAAAAATTCTTAGCAGGGAAATAATCATATTTCAACCCCCATATGAGGGCACTTCATCACTACCGAATAAATACTTGATATACGAAGCTCCAATGGAGTTGTCCTCTCTCACCCGAACCCTCTATGGGTGCTCTGTTGTCTTTGGATTTAAATAAACAGTGAAGGGAATACAGCTTTAGTTGCTTGAGTAAAGTTTCGATGTAATATCATAAATTGGAGTTCATTCAAGCTTCCAACAGTTACAATAGGCGAGCCTATAGGATATATTTCAGTAAATTTTGAAACATCATTTATTTGTCTATTGTAGGTTCAACAGTTTTATTTTTCATTACTCTGGAAAAAACAGGTATTGCACATTGGAGAAAATTATGTCTGCAGTCCATTTAGATGAGATATGTTGCTTGTAATATGCCTCTCGCTTGTTTTAAAGATATATTTCATGTAATGAGAAGAAGAACAAAAAAGTAAATGAATTCTTGATCTCTTGCAGGTGCATATCTACCAAAGCAGCAGGAACCGTGTGACGAGAGCAAGACTCCACTGCAAAGTAACCCAGGTATAATAATGATATTGTGATATGACAGGTTTTTATTTTAGGTCTTGTTTATCGCCCTTAACACTCATTTCATAGCGTGGAAATATCAGTTCTGATGCAGTGATAATGAATCGAAATAAAAGATACAGGGTTCATTCTATTTTCAGAAATATATGATTTCCCGGTCAATTTCAAACTTCCTCTAATCAATTTAAGGTTTCGAGCAATCAATTTCCCCCGAAATGCGATCGCGGTAAAAAATCAGAATTCAAATTCGTCTTTGGCCGCTCAAAATCAATAACTCTGCGATCAAATTGCAAATTGCGCCAATCACTTTGACACAATGAGCAATGTTATTCGTCAATCGTAATTCAAATTCGTCCGTTCGTAACATTTCCGTCTTTGCGGCCATTCAAATTCATTAATGAACAAACGTATTTGAAAAAAAAATTCAATCAAATTAAGAATGTGAGGTTCGTATCAAGTAGAAGATCAAAATGCGGAGGGGTTTGGGGAAGGCTAGTTCATATATCATGTCAATACTTGGCCATGGTGTTGTTATGCTTATTTGGCAAATAGCCAGAAACATTCTCCTTCATTTCATGTCAAATCTGGGTAGAAATTTGATCTCTTTTGTGGGAATGGTGTTTTGATTTCTTAAAGGGATCTGTCGCGGTTCTGCCCTAATCCACTATAATGTTCCTTAAATTTATTGCGTAATACTAGCAGACCGACTTTGAAGCATCACTTCCAAACGAGCCCCATGTGAGTACCAGTACCATCGCGCGTACTTTAGATGGGATGCTGTATACGTCCAAACTGATGGAAGATCTGATGTCCCCCGACAACGAAATGAACAGCGAGCGTTAGACAACAGGGCGGAGTATGCGCAGTGGTTTGTGGAGGAAGGGGGAAGGGGTGGTTGTAAAACCCGTCTTCAAGTTGACGAGTGCGGATATATATGGACACGCCGAACATACGGCCGTGCCCCCAGGGTCAGCCAGCTCGCCGGGTCGTGAGTGGCAACGAGGCGAAATCGGATTGTAATCCTCGAGCAATATCCCCTGAAGTCGGTCTGGTGCATCACACCGTGGCGCAAGGGACTATGACCAGAGAGGGCTTCGAAGGTTTTCTGGCTTATACAGCCCGACGATGCCAAGACATTATTTCAAGAGAACGATCGGATGTTTCTCATTTCCGACAACGTCTGATCAGAGGGATTGGACAACGTCATCCTGAAGCTGCTTCCGCTATATTCCCCTCATCCGGTGGAGAACGCTCATTTAAGGCACGGGTCAAGAGAATGCTTGCTCGTCCAGAGTGGCAGAGACGGGTGGATGACAGAGAGGCGGCACAGGAGGAAGGCATCAATCTTCAGCAGGTGAGGCTGAACCTCCTACTCCATGTTGGACGTCTTTCGATCGGCGTCATCACTGCAAATGTAGTCAGGGGTACCGATACAGCCAGACATTCTTTTCTCCATGCCTGGCAAGACAAAAACATCGACGGATTGACCGGCAGACTTTCAGGCAGAAGACCATGTCCTGATAACTAAGACAAAGATATATATATATATATATATCTGTTTATGAGAGAAAGATAAATGTAAAGATGAAAAATATGAAACGATGAACATAAAGATGGACACAAGAAATGAAAAGTCACATGATAAGTAGATAACCTGTACAAAAACATATACAGGAAAGAATAAAATGGGGAAAAAAAGAAGAAAACAAACATGAAAAAGAAAATAAGAAAAAGAAAAGAAAAGAAAGTAAAGAAAACAAGTCATGAATAAAACAAAAGAAAAGAAAAAAGAAGAAAAAAGAAAGTGAAAAGAAAAGAACAATTTTGAAAAATGAAAAAGATGAAAAAGAAAACAAGAAATTTGAAAGTAAATTGTAAGTACATTTGTGTATGTATGCATGTCAGATCAAAATGTAGATTGTGGCCACGCGGATACATCGTACACAATAGGTACGTTCACACGTAGAGTGATAGCATCGATGCTATCTAGGTTTCGAGACTATTTTGGTGATGACCAGATAGTTTTAAGACCAAACGCTGTCTGAACGCAGATAGTCACGAGATAGAAGCGAGTTGGAGGTAGGTTTCCAAACTATTCTGGCAGCGAGTTTAGCAGGAGTAAATCTCAGGATCCAGCGACAAAGCATCGACGCTTTGCGGTAGACCACCCACCGCCCTTGTGACTATTTGTAATGTGAGCGCAATCGCTGCTATCTTCACTCGCTGCTATTATAATTCTGTCTGTTTCATGTGGTAATGTAATGTATGTATTCATGTGATGTAGGGGTAAGTTGGCTACTGTGTATACTGTGTGGTAAGGAAGGGGGGTGGTGGTTTTGGGGGGTCCTTCTTTTTATCTTTTTCTTTTTTATGTGACCAGGCACCACAAAACCACCAAAAAGTCGCACTGTGTGATTTTCTGTTAGAGCTCAATCAATGTGTTTTGGTTGGCATGGTCAAATTTTAGTTTTGGGTATTTCCTGAAAGAGTATACTTTTTTCTATTAAAGCAATCTAAAAATTTGGAGGCACCAAACAATCTAAAAGTGGTATTTTTGACAGTTTTTTATCAGGCTTATGTGTGTCTTCTCTGGATTTTGTTGTATTACTTTTCTTTTTCACGACCGTGAATACTTGTCTCATTTTAATCTCCCATAAATTTTAACCGGAATAAGTTCTTGCATTGATACTTGTGCACTATGATAAACAGGATATGTCTAATTAGTATACCAAGTTTTAGGACAATCTGATAATCCCTTCATAGAAATTTTCATTAAGTTCTAATCCTCCTTTTGTCACCTTAGCACAACACTTTGCAAGTCAGAGTGCTTCAATAGACTGCAAACTTTAAACCCTTAAAGAAGTAACATTATTGGGGTGTTGCAAGAAAGTTGCGATTGATTGCAAGTTGCAACTGATCGGTCCTGACCAATCAAAATCATTGTTGCAAGCGCATCTTTTTGAATGGGCAGACCCTGAACCATTCAGAATGGTTGTTCTAATTTCCTTTACAATTTGCAATTGATTGCAACTTTCTTGCAACACCCCTTATGAGGGACTGTGCATTGTACTCTTTGTACAGTGAGTTATGAACATCCCATGAGTTATATATCATTTTAAAGCTGAGAATCTCCTCTTTCAGAATCAAACCTTAACTAAAAATTCATATCTGGCAACTTTTTGGTGGTTTTGTGGTGCCTGGTCACATACATGATGTGGTCTTTAGATATTGATTTACATGTGCTTACCAGAGAATAGTGTGCATGTGTTTTATTTTGGTATAAGATTGGAGTTCAGTCAATTTTGACATTACAAGGTTTATTTAAAATTAAGTATTATAACACATGTATTTGCTAGTTGATTGTATTATCGATATTACAAATGAATTGTTATTGTGTTATTATGTTGATTTATGAAGACAGATAAAATATTATTCAAAACAAAAGCTTCGCATGATATGACCCCTGTGCACAAACTTCCGCGCGTTTGACCATGCATACCAATTATACTCGGGTCACTCTGTGTGGCGCAGTAATTATTGTTTTGGCAGTGAGTGAGCGATGAATAGTCACGAGTGGGTGATAGAAGCAAGTCGCTCTTGGCCTGTCTGAACGTACTGGAAATAGTTTTGAAACTTACATACCATCGATGCTATGTACTACGTGTGAGCATAACTAATGATTCTAAATTGTATAAAGTAGAAAATAAATCGACTTCCTAAAAACGAATTTTAATGCTCGAAACACCTTCACCAGCCGTGAATGATTTCTTAATCTTAAGTTGATTGCAGAAGGGTCAAATTCCACCCACATGAACGAAAATGTTTTACTATTAACAATTTTGATCGCTAAATTGCTTGCTGTTTGTTTTTGTTTTGTAGCATTCTTTATTGCATTAATTCAGTACAAATGAAAATTATACATAGTACATAGTACATTCAAATTAATCGTACTGAATGAATATTATAGATCATAGCCTTCCCCCACCCTCCCCCTCCCTATATATATATATATATATATATATATATATATATAATTCAAAGTAAGATAAAGTTCACTCCAAGAATAAAGACATAGTAGATATCCCTAGGTTTGCTTCCACAAGCGCTTTCGTTTAATTCTTCAGATTCCACCTGACGAATTAAACGAAAGTGCTTGTGGAAGCAAACCTACGGATATCTACTATGTCTTTATTCTCGGAGTGAACTTTATCTTACTTTAAATTATTTTTTCTATACGTTCTCCATCTACATTTCTTTACAACTATATATATATATATAAAGGAAGACTGAAATGCATTGATTGCCAATTACAGAAATTTCTGTAATTGGCAATCAATGCATTTCAGTCTTCCTTTATTTTGATATCATCATAGCCTATGCCAATACGTGGAACATTATGTACATATATATATATATATACATATATATGGTTTTGTTTTGTAGCATTCTTTATTGCATTCATTCAGTACAAATGAAAAATCATACATCTTCATATTTAGTTCATGTACATATAAAGGACAGTCTTCAGTAATACACAATATATTAAGTAAATATACATGTATAGTACAGAGTGCGCTCAAATTAATCATACTTAATGAATAGTATAGATTAAAGCCTCCCTTCCCCCAACAAACAAACAACAAACAAGCAAAACAGACAAAAAGAAAGAAGACAAGAGAAGCTGCAAAGAGCCGCCAAGTCCACACGATCGCGAACCAGGTGGACCCCTCCACTCCTCACCCATCATGCCTATTGTGTGTTTTCGTTTCATGCTTATTCTGTTACTTTGAAATGCTCCCTTTTCTTACAGTGTATAGTGTCAAAGTATTCCGTTCGGTAGCAATCTTTCTTTCTTCTTGTTTACTTTTAAGCATTTTTTTTCTCCTATTTCTTCAATACTTAGAGGCTTTTTTTTCTCGACTATGATATATTAAATATTTAATTAATAAAAAAAAATCATGTTTTTAAGAATGGGAAGATCTAAGATGTTACTACACCGTTCCCATAATTTTGTTACCTATTCACATTCCAAAAATATATGCCTATAAGTTTCCTCATCTTTACCACAAAATGAGCATTTATCACTTGATATGAAATGAAACCTGTATAAATGATGGTTCACAAAAATAATGTAATAATAATAAGAAGAAGAAGAAGAGCAATTTAAATTGAAATTCTCTCAATTTATTATCCAATATGTTTAATCTAGGACGACAAAAAACCTTTTCAATTTCTTTTACCGACATATTATATGATAATTGTAAATTCTGAAAACTAAAGGAATGTCGGGCATTTTTTTGTATACATGCCCATGCCTATACAAATTCTTTGAACAAACTGATTCAAATTGAAAAGTTTTCTTTGAAAACATAAATTGTATTTTTAGACCGTCAACTGAAGTATGATTTCTTAAATCGATTTTCCATTCTTCAGGCGTATCTGCATAATTATATTTCTTTAAACAAACGATACGCGAGGTATCGTTTAATTTGACTCTCCATTTTACGAATTTGATTGGCAAGAGTTTAAAAATGACCGGGAAATCCTATATTAACCTTTGGAATAATGAACCCTTTTCCATTTCCTGAATCATGAACCCTTTTTCATTTTCAGAATTACAAACCCTATTACATTTTCGGGATTATGAACCGTGTGAAATACGAACCTTCGGAATAGCGTACTTTTCGGAATTATACACCTTCGGAAAAAGGACCCTTCGGAAGAACGACATGTAAACGTTTTTCGACGCCTATGATTAGCCTTTCCTCCTTTGAAGGCACAAATAATTGATTAGTCAGGTTAGATGAAAATGTATGGAATGGACGAAATGATCGTTTGCTTGTACACATAGCACGTCCGTCGGCCTAACACAATAAAAGTTTGGACCCGGACTTCACTTAAATAAAAAATTGAGTTCTGGTCATGGGAGTACATTGTGATAGAAAATGTCTCACAGCAATGGGGAAAGGTTGACCACGTCCACATAAGAATTGGGGTATACTCCGATGTTTTGAAATCATCAAAATGATAAGAACGTGACCCAATCTCGCTGAATAGCACATGAACTGCACACAGCAATGGGTATATGGAACTGCGTGCACATGTGGCGTGAATGTTCGGCCCGAACATTTCAGCTATTTCTTATCATATTTTGAATATGAGGGCATTTGGGGAGCAATTCTTTTCAGGGGACATTTATTCTATGTTCTTCCAAACTCACATAAAAGGAATGAGAACGCTCACAAATTATTTTTCACCTTTCCCAGAACTCAACCTTAATTCCCTTTAACCCAGTGGAATACTTCATTTAGTTTTTCCAGTTCCATATCTATAGATTCTACAAGCGAGTACCTAGTTGTCAACCTATTCTTTGCATCGACCCCCACAATGATCTAAGACTGGCTTTGCCACCGAGATAAAAGCAATATTTTTCCCCCCATTCCGTAAAATTAAAACTAGATGACAAACACCAGAAAAGGGTTGAGCATCAAGACACTAGCTACTACACAGATTATTGTTCATGAGAAACAATAATGTTTACTGTCTGTTTAGATGAGAAATTCCGATATGCCTCTTGCTTGTTTATGGATTTAATGTATTGAGTGGGGAAAAAATATGTTAATGATTTCTAAATCTCTTACAGGTGCATATCTACCAAACCAGCAGGACCCATGTGAAGAACGCAGGACTCCACTGCTAGCTAACAAAGGTATGATTGTAACGTACGGCAACAAAGCACGTATGGCATGTTTATTTGATTTGTTTTCTCTCTTAACAAACATTTCATAGTGTTAAAATACTGAGTTATGCAGGCAGTGAATATGCTTTTATTTATGATTTCCAGAAAGTTTTTGTTGTTGTTGTTGTTCATACTGTGTTAATCTGAAACTCTACTTACTACATAATGGAGAGAGAGAGAGAGGGTCGCATTTAGTCAGTGAGGCCTATAAGAGCGCTAATTCATAGCGTATCATAAAATTATGATACATGGGGGGGGGGGGGGTGATAGTCCTCATTTGACCAACTTCTTCACACAATATTCTCTGAGCGTGAGTTAAGATGAAAATAATGTGAATGGTTTGTCTTTTGTGATTGGATCGTTTCAGATATCTACAATGTGGAGATCTCAGGGTCCTTTACAGTCCAGCAATGTCGTGACAAATTGATAAATGAATACCGCCATGGTTTATGCAAAATCCAGTTGGCTCCATGGAATCCCAGTGACATTGCTGAGTTAAAGGACGTGCACACGGATGTCACCATGGTGAAGAAGGACAAACATGGAAAAGACACGATAGAGAAAGACTTTCTGTCGGGGTCTGTTACTAATATATTTTCAAAGGAAGTAAACGGCAGGCCACCAGTTCGAATCCTCATTTCGGCCCCCGCTGGAAGAGGAAAAACAACGGCTGTCGCTAAAATGGCTTACGACTGGGCTAACCGAGTGCAGGGATCATCCCTTGAAAACTTGCCTCTGCTCTTCGTTGTTAAGCTACGAAAAACCAGCAAGCAGACATCTATCGCAGAAGCAATCAGATCTCAGCTACTGAGTGACGTCCATGGGCTAACTGAAGACGGGCTCCACAAGTTTATCAGAGAACATCAGGATAGCTGTCACGTCATACTAGACGGGTTAGATGAGTATGCTGGAATTGCCGGAAACAAAGGTCTGGGAAGCAACATCGTCAGTGTGATCCGCTGGGAAATATATCGAGAGTGCAGAGTCCTTGTAACAACACGCCCTCACCTAGAGAACTTCTTCAATCAAGATGACCTTCCAAAGGTGTACACGAAGATGTGGATAGAAGGATTCTCGCGAGAGAGCTCAAGAGAGTACATCAACAAGTTTTTTGCCCTGACCTCGAACCACTCTAATGGACAAGATCTGAAAGTGTACCTCGATGACCAACCACTGATTGATGAACTTGTCATTACACCGCTATTTTGTTTCATGGTTTGTCACTTATGGAAGGAGCACATGCTGGGAAGTGATACTACAACCCAAACACAATTGCTGGACAGAGTGAATGAACTTTTGACGTCCCATGCCAATGCCAAATCAGAGACAAAAGACAAGATAACAAAGGAAAAACTAGATAACATTATTTGTAAACTCGGTGAGGTTGCTCTTGCTGGCCTGCTTGACGATGCCAAAAAGCTAGTTTTCACACCTCATGATTTCGGCAAGGTTCCTGATATCCTTGACGAGGCATGTAAGCTAGGGATAATATCAAAGACGACTGTTTCATCAACACGCCTCCCACAGTTATTGAAGGAGACCACTTTCACTAGCATCGAATTCTACCATAAACTTGCACAAGAACACGCGGCTGGGAAATATCTCGCAGCCAAAACAAAGAAATATTTGATGCCATTGAAGATTTCTAAGTTGGACACAGTCCTGCGCAACATCAAAGCAAACATCGGTGACTACGAAAATCTCATCCGATTCGCTGCTGGCACGGACAACAGCCTCTGCATTAGAATAATGGAGGCCATCCTTGCCAACGGCAATCTAGATGAGAGCGAGCGATATCGCATTCTCCTTGACTGCTCATCAGAGACCACGGGTACTGAAGGAAAGGTGTCTTCGCTGGTTCAACGATGCGTAGCTGCACAGAGTATTGTACTGAAGTCACCGACTGTCTACACCGTTGTTGGAATGCAGAATCTCCCACAACAGCTGAAAAATCAGGTATGATTTGGGTATCACTTGGAAAAATAATTATCATGATCGATCAAATGTAAATTCCCTTTAGAGGTTTTTAAGATTTAATTTCTAATTTATGTACAGAACTGCGATCGACTACACCAGTCAAACGAATATACATGTACTGTAATTAAAATCACAAGAAATAGTTGTAGACTTCATATTTAAAAGAAAATCGTCTGCTTGTATAGTTTTAAAGATAACATAGAGAAAGAGAGAGAGAGGGGAAAACATGTCAGACATGTTATTCATAACTACTACGAAACGAAGAGGTAAACGAGTCGACAAAGGCACTTTCTCAAAAACAAAGGAGATAATATAGTCATTATAGATTTTAATTAGAGTTAGATCGTCCTGTGCTGTTGAGCACATTAATTGCCAATCAAAATTATACCGGAGAAAAAATGGCACACATACAACGAGAATACTTCGGAATGTTCACACGTTTGACATGTTTGAAGGAGAAGTTTCGGAATGGGCAATATCGTTAAGGGAATCTACATGAAACTCTCCGTCTAGATAGAATGCATATAATTTAGCCGAAGTTAACCGCATTCTAAAGGTACTTCTTCCCTTTTGCCGCCTATGCGATAAATTACAAAACAATTATAATTGGAAAACTTGAGCGGATGTGAAAAAGATTACAATTTGCTTTTAGGTAATACTCACGATATGGTAACATTTTTTTTTCGATGATGTTTTGACCGTAACTAGTTACTATGTGTACTTGCGCTGATTTCTGAATAGCTCCCTTTGCGACAAAAGCAAGACTTTCATTTCTTAAAAGGAGTTTAGTAAGTTATGGAACTTGTGATCTTGAAATTTATATAGGCAGTATCTCCATGATGTTTAAATAGGTTACAAAGAAATATCTGTCCATCAACATTAAGTAAGCATGCTTAGCAGACATTAATTCATTCCTGATTTCAGTACCCTGCTATTGTACAAAGCGTCTGTTTGGAGCCAGAAGGGCGTTAACTCATTTTGGCGATTCCGAGATAATCGCGTTTAAAGATTTGGACGTGTATAAAAGCTAAAATAGCGATTTAAATGAATTTTTTTTAGGTTAACTGAAATAAACTACTAAAATGACTTGGCAACTGAAATATCTTGCTGAAATGATTTGAATAATTCGTTTTAGGGCCAAAATAGTGTTAGCGCCCTTCTGGTTCAGAGAGAAATGGTGAATATTTTGCGGCCACGACGCCGCTAACGCGTTAACGCCCTTCTGGCTCAGAAACATTGTGGTGATTTTGCGCGCGCGTAAGGGCGTTAATACGTTATTTATACACGCTATACATTGGAAATGCGCCGTATTCAGCCTTCTACTGCGTTGTCATGGCAATTTTCTGTGTCTGTTCAGTTATATTCTAGATTTAACAGTCATAATGCACAGAAATCAATTCCTTATAAAGAAATAAAACAATATTCAAGCGTTTAGAAGTTATATTTCTTTTCCATGGAGCTGTGATTGCACGATTACGATGCTCAATATTCAAACAGTTTTTGAAAGGTGGAAGCATGCGATGAAGCATAATGCTTACGATCCATTCCCCCTTTTCTACTTTCCCGATGTAGGTTTTGATAATTGGAAAAGGGATAGATAAAAATTCGAGGACAATTTTCCTCTTTCGTTCTGGAAATTCTTTTCTTGCGGACGGCAGTCTGTTCACTCATCAAAACCTATTTCTACTGGTCTACCCTCATTACACTAAGTACGATTGTTATTTTTGAAAGCTCACACTTGACGAAAAAAAATCCTTGCAAACAACAGTTCAACCCACCTGGTCCACTCATCTTTCTTTCTTCCTTTTTTTCACTTCTTTTAATATTTAACTTTAGCAAACTTCCTTGGGATAAGATATTACACCATTTCTGATAACCATATCAATATTCCCCGCATCCATAATTCTTTTCATTTAAGGGAAATTTAGCTTCTTCCATATGTATCATTCTGCTTAACCCATTTCTTAATATTCATTCACTATTCCCCCCCCCCCCCCAAAAAAAAAAAAAAACAACACAACAAAACAACACTAAAACAAAACAAAACAAAAAAACCTCTCTCTCTGTTCCCCCTCTATCTTTATCCTCAGGCTCTCTCTCTCTCTCACTCCCTCTCCACCCCTACCCCATCTCTATATTTGAGGTTATCTGTCTGTCTCTCCTTCTGTCCATTTCCCATGTTTTGTGCAAATGACAAAGTAATCACATTTAATAACCAGCAATAGTTAGTCTAGTGCTGTACAAACATACACATGCAGACACATCCTTCTCCATCACATAAACCTAAAAATAAGTATTTAATAAAATTTCAAACAACCCAAATTCAATGTTTTAGATATCATGAAAGAAGTAATTAATCTGGTATTATAACGTTCACATGACGCTGTATATGTTTAATAAACACTCTTCAAATTGATGCTTTAAAAGACTGCCACGAAATAAAATTAGATATACAATCATTTTTTTACATGAATATTTATATCAAGTGCAGTACCTGCTGAAAATATATGAAAGCATCTTAAATGTACATGCACATACAATTTACAAACTGAGCAATGACAATTCATGATGGCAGTTGTCTTTTACTTGAATTCATGCATAAGTGCTAACAATCTCAGTCTACAATAATTTTCTGATAATTCAATTTGTGAATTCAGAATATCTTCACCTTAACAAAAATGTGTCTGTCATTTATATGCGCGTCTATGCAATAATATGATGTACTGCTTGGCCTGGAAGTAAAACCTGTACAATCTGAAAGTACAATCTGAACTCATACTGTGCCAAGAGGTTTAGCTCTCTTAAAATTTTACCAAAATGTGATGTTACATTATTCAACTTTATGCATAACAATTATTAAAATTACATTTGAGTTTCTTTTTTGTCCATTATTTTTGAGTTTCTCATTTGTTCACTATTGTTTAATGTTGAAATAAGGTAATATCTTTTTAAAAATCTGCACTTTTTTCTGAAAAATTCTATGGTAGCATATAATTATAATCATATATTTAGAGTGCTTAATTATGCTCAAAATTTTGATATACATTGACCACCATATACCTTTCCTGTGGTCAAGCAATTGGTGAATGAAAATGACAAGTCTATCTGTCACATATACATGACATCGGCACTGAAAGAGTTAAACCATCAATAACTCAGATTTGAAGGTTTGTCACTTGCTTCCTTTTGTCGAAGTAGGGTAGAATAGCAAATGACATCACAATATCTTTAAAATAGCACTATCTTTCATTAAATATCAATGCTTTTACATGGACTAGGATAGTCTATTATAATTTTAATATAAATAAATGGTAAATTTCTCAATATCAATTCAGGCTTTGAAGTACAATAAACTTCAACTTAAAAAGAAAAATGTCATTTTTTACTCATGTTGGATGCTGGAGTACATTGATGTATTTAATATCAAGAAGTTTTGAGTAAACACCATATGCATCTTTTTCTTTACCAATAAATAATGAATTGAACCCCCTCCCATTAGCTTGGGGGAAGAAGCTGCATATGTAGGCATCATTCATGTACAAACAAATCTAGGAATATTATTAATCTATCTTTAATTGGTCTTCTTTCTTGCCATTTGCATTTCTTTCTCCTGTCTCTCATGTTTTTTCCAAAGATTGCGATTTCTACATGCATCTTCTTGTTTCTGGTCATTGATCTAATAAAAAGGAGAGAGGGAGAGAAACAAGGAGAGCAAAAGAGTGAGTGAGTGTGTGTGTGAGAGAGAGAGAGGGGAGGGGGCATAGGGGAGGGAAAGAAAATAAGAACTTGTTTATACAAAATATTAATTCCAACATATAATTATTTCATTTATTCAGCTCTTTTTGATACATTTAAACAAGAGGAATATACACTGTAGAACAACACATTGCACTAAAACAGTAAAACAAAGCAAACAAAAATTAAATTAAAAAAAAATAAACCAAAATTTTGAATAATTAGCTCTAGCTGGAAAACCATTTAGAATCAGTCTGAAAATAAAAACATAACTGAAATGAAAAGAAAATACAGATTAAGCCAGTCCATAAAAGGAATATTTGTGAAAAGATTAACATGAATCATTTCAGATATCCAGTGAAATGAAGTCCATGCAATGTTAGAACATGATCTTTGCTTTAATTGTATGGTTATCATTCTTCATTCCCGAATGCTGTAACTGCTTCAAATAAAATTAAATCCTGCCATACCTTTCATACCTTCACTGATGTAAAAGATACTGGTGATTCTGACAGCCTCTTGAGTATTACGTCCTAATCCCAGATGCTAAGCTTGCTTCTCTGATTTCATCAAACAGTCGGGGCCTATTAACAAGTTACAATTAAGAGGCATGCATTGTTTATATTTCAGCCATTAGTTATTAATTTGAAAGGAAAGTTTATCTATCAATCAACACAATCTATTTTTTTTTTCATGTATTATTTTACACACAAAAAAAATGAAAATTTATTCATCATCCATGATTCTACACGTAACTTAAAATATCCAGAAACAAATCCTGGAATCATTCAAACAGATGGCTTTCACTTTTTGTCAGCCTCTTCAGTTTCTTGTGTTATGGATGTTCTTTCAGCAAATATACAAACTGAAAAAACCCCAACAGAATGGACTGATTCTGTGTCTTTTATTAGCATGATTACAAATGCTATATACTACCTTTATCTTTTAAACTACATCTATGGCAAACATGAGAAAAACAAAGTGATATCCACCTCTCATCTAGAATGATCTCACTCATTTACAATGATGGAAATTATTTTAACTTTATTACAACCACTACATAGATGTAATATTATGAACATACCTCTATATCTTGTGATTATATTACATCTCTGTTGCTGGAGTAATAGACAGTTCAATCGGTTCATCATAGCCAAAGGGGTTTGATCAAGTCCCATGTGAGAAACCAGTGCCTGGAAATACACACATATATGGCATTATCACATATTCATATTTGGTATATAAATTCACAAAATAAAAATGTTCTCTTGTACAAGTGTGTTTGATGAAAAAGATGTACCCCAAACAAAATTAAATAAGAAAGATTCTTTAAGTGCCTAGTAGCATGCAAGTGCTTGTCAATTGAAATTGCATAAAGGACTTTCCATATTTTTACTTTCACCATAATGTATCTACTAGTGGTACTAGTGATAGGTAATCATAATTCATATTCATTCAAAAATTCATATTTCAACTGATTTATTCAATGAGACTAATAAAAAACACTTCAAATATGTTCTTTTGTAAGAAAATTGCATAAGTTTGTATCTATTACACTAAAAAATGTTTTCAACAGTTTGGGATTAGTCCTAATTCAAAGACCCCATAAAAAGTGTATAAAATGAACTTGCATTAAGCTCTATAAAATGACTGAAGCAGCAGTCTACAAGGAAATGGCTAGAGCAGAGTAAAATCATATTTTTGTTGCATTATGTCACAGATCCTCTTAAACTAATTGAAGCAGAGACTTTGTTGCTCGGGTAGTTTGTTCTGAAGAACAGCTATGCGTTCAAGAGTTCTGTCTGCCACCATTCACTCAAACTTCAACCAGCTAATATTTGGCATCAATTTTCTTTGACTAAAACCTTTACAGGCAACATAGTATTGACAATAATGATTTCAAGTGAATGATAATAGCATACAATGCAATATTCTACAATGTACTTCATCTATAAAATGCAACTGATTTTTTTTTAAACATTGACTAAGCCTCCAATTTTTCAGTGCATTCTAGCTGAAACATTCCAAACCCATGGTCATCCTGAGTGATAAGCAATCATTCAATACAAATATTTCCAACAGTGTATATATATATATATATATTACTGAAAATTACATGTATATAGTACCCTATACTATTATCTGATCCTAGCTTACAGATGTAGTTTGATAAAGACTACACTACTGAAATTTACCTCAAAGCTCCTGCAGTAGTGTTACGTCCTCAGAATCATCTAATGAAGTCTACTGGGCAATTCCAAGGTCACGGAATGACATTCAGAGACACATTTTACCAACTTCAAACCAAAACTACAATTTCTTTTATAATGGTAGAACATTTCAAATATCAGAGATGTATGATTAGATCAACTATTGCCAAGCAGTCATGAAATTTGCATACTACTGAGGTTGGTAACGGAAGGCCATTACTAATATCTTGATTTTCTTCCTTTACCGACGTCATTAATCCGGTGACTACTGAATTTTCTAATTCCCATAGGCTTTATACAATGCCATCCGGTTCCTGTAGACAATGGGTTAATATGTAAATTTCATTACTGCTTGGCATTAACATTTCTGTATTGAAAATCAATCTAATCTTACATCTCTGATGTTTGAATTGTTCTACCATTATAAACAAAAAAATTGAAGTTATGGTTTGAAGATGGTATGTGTCTCTGAATGTCCTTCCGTTACAGTGCAATTGCCCTATTACGGTGGCAAGCCAATAATAACACTGTATCGAGCACTCCCTGCCAACTCCACCACCACATCTGTGTCTGGATCCAGCATCTTACACTACACAAAATAAAATAACAGTTAACATGGGAATGATATGCCAGTCAGTGCATAATATTGGAATTTTATCAAATTTATGTTGACTTTATTCTTAATTTATGTAATCACAACTTTGCATTTAAAAGTGTGGTGTTTGAAACAATAAAAAGCCCAGACCTTTGTAAAACACTGTGAAACATTGGGATTATTTTCAACTCAGTAAATACTATTAATTATTACCGGTAATAGCCCCACTCCTCACCTTTGATAATGTTGAATACTGTTAAACCACACATTTTCTTAGTCATGGGCAAGACTCCTTTTTATTATTGATAACAAATACTTTAGATCTTCCAGTCAGCATCTAAATTGATCAAGGACAGAGTTATTACTCATAGTCATACCCTTTTTATGCACATACCAACAAGCAAGTAGTTACAAGGTTTAATTCCTTGGAACTTATAGAATCTGCTATGTTTCATTGTCCTATTTGTAGAATAAGAATAGGTAGACCATAGATCTGACATTAGATCAAAGACTTTAGTAGCTCCAGGTACAACTTACCAAAATCTTCTTCGCCCATGGCATTAGTCTGGTCGGTCGCCAAGGCAAGCCAATCGAGTCATTTGAATCTACGGTACAGTACGGGGGAACATCGGCTCGGTGAGGAAATTTCATTTGTTTCATCGAAATAATCATCAAAACGTGAAATCAAAGTGCCTGCTGGATAGTTACAGTTATTCTCTTGAAATGTAAGTACAAATTTCCATCTTACCTGCCGAAATTAAGCGATGCGACCGACCAAACTAATGCCTGGGCGAGGAAGACTTTTGTTGTAGGCCTACCGAATGTTGACACACACGCTTCAACACACGAATAGCACCACAAAATGTACCTAAGTTTGCAAAGAATTGGACGTATATTCATAACTGGTGAATGAATCACTCTGGGGTGATCGGTTTATGAAAATTCATTTCAATAGCTTTCATTTGATGTATATATTGTCAACTTTTCTTCAGTATCCAGTGATCATTTTTTCTTGAAAGTTAGTAATGTTCAATATTTTGTCTATGGCAATCCATCCAAAATCCACATAAATTATAGACACTGCCACCATTATTCTTCGACTGAAAAAATTCCAAGGGTCAATGATGTCAAGGGTGATTGGTTTCAGAAGCTTGGATAAATTACCTATATCCTGATATAAGACATGATGTGATTGGTCCAAAATCCAGTGATCATCTTTTGGGCAAAGTTTTACATCAATCAAGCAGAATGTTGCAAAAATTTCTAGTCAAGAGTCACGTGACCAGCGTTCGCCTTCCGCGCCCAACTACAAAAGGCTTGTCTCGAATGGGTGGGGTGCGGGAGCGGGATGGGAGCGGGATGGGAGCGGGAACGGGCACACCCTTTCGAGACAAGCCCCCCCGGTTATCTCGAATGGACGCGTTCCCAGCGAGAAGTTCAATGAACGCGCCACTTCGAGACAACCGGGGGGGGGGGGCTTTCCTCGAATGAGTGTGTTGAGTAGACTTTTGTAACAGACGTTTTAGATTTTTTTTTGAAAAATGTACTCTTTTTCTTTTTTCTTTTGTCTAAGATGTAGAAAATATAAAAAAACGGTATCTAAAAATGCTTTTGACAAGGAAATCATTATTTGTGCAAAATAAATCGGAGAATTGAATAATTATGCATTAAAACACACGGGGAAGAAAGGGCAAGTGGCGTAGCTAGGATTGTTAATTTATTTTTATTTTTTTGGCGTGACCTGTTAAATATTGTGAAATTGTGTTACAGATATGTGCTGACATAAGCCAAGGTGTGTTTATCATCTTTCCAAAGTTAGAAACACCTTTTAATGCCACTATCATTCTATCAATACCCACTATCAAAAGTCAAAACTCATATCAAAAGGTCGTTTGTACCCGGCCCCCAACTCCCCATACCAGGGGTAGGCCTATGCTCGTAACTCCTTTTCAAAAGTGACCCCCTATTCCGGAGAAGTTGGAATTTGTTTTACCCCCTATCCCGGGAAATTTTCTGAGATATTGGACCCCCTATCCAGGCAATTTAGGAAATTACCCCCCCCCCCCCCCACCTATCCCCGGGGAGGAAACCACCAGAGTCTGCGAAAATTGACCCCTATTTACATTTTCCCGGGAATATTTTTTCATCTTCCTCATTCATCTTCCTATTTTCTTACTCACCCACCAATAAGGGGTGGGGCATGGCCATCTTGTGCCTCCCCCCCCCCCCCCCCCCGTAAAAAAATACGCCGCAGTGAATTAACATTCTATTCTGGACTGTCTGCCCGACCAGACCTTTGAATTTTAAATGAACATTCCATTATGAATTCATGCAACCTCATACATTCATTTGACAACCCCCGGTTATCAGTGACGGCACCGGGGGCATGGGGGGGGGGGGGGGCATTTGCCCCCCAGTCAGAAGCTTTGCCCCCCAGTTGCCCCCAATAATTTTCGGAGTGAAAAAAATAAAAGGGTGGAAAATTTTGTTTGTCCGCCCTTGCCCCCAACAATTTCTTTTGCCCCCCATTTGCCCCCCCCCCCCCCACCCCACTTTAAAAATCCTGGTGCCGCCACTGCCGGTTATATTTTCTACATCTTAGACAAAAGAAAAACGAAAAAACCAGCAAGAGTACATTTTTCAAAAAAAATTCTAAAACGTCTATTACAAAAGTCTACTCAACACACTCATTCGAGGAAAGCCCCCCCCCCCCCCCCCGGTTGTCTCGAAGTGGCGCGTTCATTGAACTTCTCGCTGGGAACGCGTCCATTCGAGATAACCGGGGGGGCTTGTCTCGAAAGGGTGTGCCCGTTCCCGCTCCCATCCCGCTCCCGCACCCCACCCATTCGAGACAAGCCCTACAAAACGAGCTTTTCTTGCGGGAGATGGTGAGATTAAAACAAATTTTGAAGTGCGTTGTATCGCCTGAAATCTTTTGAATGTGACGACATTACTTCTTGATAATTATTCGTACCAGTGTTAAGGTTCATAATGAATAAAATATCTGATTTAGGTAATTGTAGATGTCTTTTTGAAGGAGTGCATTCTGCTGGCGTATATGATATCATTCGAATCATCCGTTTGGGACCTACCACTATCACTATAGGTGCGTACATGTGAATAAGCAAAAGTTCTAACAATGACAATGTACGCGTGATAGAGAGAGAAAGAGAGACTAGAGAGAAAGAGAGAATGCGAGATGAGTGAATGTTTACATAAAGGGTCAATTATTGCGGAATGTAGAAAGTACCGACAACAAACATAATCTTTGTGCACACAAAAGAATAAGGATTGATGTGCGAAAATATATGAGCGTATGATGTCAGAGGAGAAAAAGTCGTGAAATAACACTAGCCCTGATCCCTCTGTGCATGATTCCCCCCGCTCACTTGAAATGTTTTAGCCCGCACCGATCTCTCACACAAGCGACGTGATGTTCGCTCATGCGTTTTGCTATATACACAGAGAAGGCAAATGATCGTTTCACCCCAAAAATGACCATTATGATTAAGAGAAATTAGATGAGATGCTTTTTATGCTGCAATTTAGTTAACGTTGCAAAAATACATTATTAGACCTGTCCCGAAGGAATCTGTTATCTAATATATGGGACAGGCTCCCATACTATATTGCTGTATAAATAACATGTCAATCATTTTGTGTGTGACACATTAATCTAACGCGTTAATATTGTAAGTTACAACCAAGTTTATTGAATTTCTTGTTCAATTGATTACTTTTATCCTTCTTTGTAAAAATATGAAGTGTATTTTTCTTTAGTATTATTTTGTTATATCAATATGCAGTGGCGTATCTAGAGATATGGCGGTCGGAACAAACAATAAAATTGCCCCCCCCCCCCCTTCCGTGCCCGAAAACATCAGCTTAAAAATACAAGCCAATAAACAAAATCAAGAAATACAAACAATAAGGTAGTTGTGATATTTGTGACTCGACGCCTCAAAACCTACAATAAGTCGCCAAAATTATTTGTTTTGTTTCATACATTTTCTGAAAGTAGAGATTCTCAGCTTTCCAATGGTATATCACTTGCCTAGTTTACTCAAAGATAACACCTTTAAATATCACATTTAGAATCAGTATGTAACCAGCAATCAATAACTCCTATTCAGAGAAAATGGCCATTTAAGTTCGGAACAAAAGAGTGCTAAACCTTCGCTCTCTGTGTGCGCCCAAGTAAAACTGGGTATTCAAATGGCCATAGCAACCGGTATGAAGGGATTATCAGATTACGCTGAATTTTCGCACGCTGCTCCAGGAGGACCTATTCATTACTCACTCCAAAAATCAATTTAATACCTTTAGAGGTAAAGTAGTAATTTGGCATTGAATGAAAGTATTACAAAAGCTCTCCAAACATTCATTAGCTCGACAGGTGAAAAAAAAAAGGAATCATTTTAAAATGCCCCCAAAACATATTTCTAAGTCGAATTACGACTCACAAACTTGAGACATGATAGAATGATAATGAAACTACCCATTTCTATCAAAAACAGAAAATCGACTGATCCAAGCAAATTTACTATTTTTGGCTGTTTGCTACCTTGTGGTCCGTGCGACTTACTGTAGGTTTTGAGGCGGCGGGCCACATTTTGACAGTTGTAATAAAAAATGGTAATTGTCCGAATTCGTCCGGTCACCGTGCTGTAGCGGCGGTCAACTTTCCCATTCGCTCCAACACACAAAGTGACTAAAATGTCATTTTCTCAAAATGTATGACTTTTAGGATCTTTTTTTCTTTTTTGAGGACATATAATAATGTAATGTATTTTGAATACTGCTCCGAGGGAAAGGCGCTTATGAGAAAACCGGAATTCAGTGAATGGGAGAGTTGACCGTGAATACGTCACAATCAATTCACCAATTTTGCAATATGAGATTCGCATAGATTTAATGATCTACTTTTCAAACATTTGTAACTTTCTTATTCTTTTTCAGATTTCTTTCAAAATTTCACCATCCAGTTTCTCTTCATTTTCTGCTTTCATATAAACCAGCTTTTTACAAAGGTTGGATTGCCCTTTAAAAAGGGAATTAACCTAAAAATATGTGTTTATATTCAAAGATGTAATCTATTCGTTCTTGTTGTCCTACGTATAGTTTTGCATTAAAATATACGAGATGGGTATAAATCAAGATTTTCTCAGCAAGATTTATCGTCTGCTAGCGATACCCGGGGGCTGCCATTTTCTTGATGTGTACGTTAAGATAATTTTAATCCGAATGCAAAATTGTCTTCCTGATACAAAATCCCATTTGAGATTTAAAATATTTAACAGCTATTATATTCTAAAAAAGAAAATGTGTTTTATACTTCTTTGAAAATTATTACTTTATTATTTTACTAAATACAAATTTTCTTGATATACTGTGACGTACGCGACGGAGCGAATTAATTCAAATTTATGGATGATGACTTTCCCTGCAGCCCATTGCTCAATACTTTTTAAGGGACACCTTTTGCCCGAATGTTAACTTTTCAATGTTTTGGCGAGCGAGCGGGAAAAAAATCCTTCTTTTTATTTCCTTTCCTTCTTGCCTATCTGCTTTGTTCTCCTATACCTGAAAGTCCGATATTCATTAAACGAAAGAGGGTTCACTATTCATAAACACCATTATTCATAATAATCGCTATTCATAATGTCAGATGAGGGTTGATTTTCCTATTCATACTGAGCTCATTACTCATAAGGACCACTATTCATTCTACGAAATGAGGGTCGCTATTCATAATAGGAGAAGAGGCTTGCTATTCATAATAGAAGAGGGTCGCTATTCATAATACGGATTGAGGCTCGCTATTCATAATAAGAGAAGAGGTCGCTATTCATAATAGAAGAAGAGGGTCGCTATTCATAATAAGAGAAGAGGTCGCTATTCATAATAAGAGAAGAGGGTCGCTATTCAAAATAAAAGAGGGTCGCTATTCATAATACGGATTGAGGCTCGCTATTCATAATAAGAGAAGAGGTCGCTATTCATAATAGGAGAAGAGGGTCGCTATTCATAATACGGATTGCGGCTCGCTATTCGTAGTATCCCTGATAGCAGAAAGTGGTAAAAATTACGTGATATTTACGTCGTGGTTTTCGTCTTTTTTACGTCCTGTAATTACGTTAATAAGACGACAACTTGCACCAACGCAAGACGTCAAGAGGACGTCTTATTTTGACGTCATCTGTACACTGTAAAAACTGAAGTGCTGTATATAGCACTTTTTGAGGGCATGCATAGGGACTGCACTCAGAGTGCTATTGAATGCACACAGCGTGCTATTTCAGCACTTTCACGGGAGCTGGACCGGCTCCTTAAACTGCTAAACATTCATCAAAAAAATGATTTGGGCGAGCTTCGAACCAGGGTCGGCTGATCGAAAATTGCTGGCATTACCGCTAGACTAACTCACATTGTACGATTTAGAGCAGATCATATTGTTACATAGTGAATTTACGACACCACATAGTTCATGTTATCTACTTGACTCCCATGACTAAACTGGATTGCAACAAGCATTTGTTAGTCCATCGGTAACGTCAGCGCCTCTCAATCAGCGGAACCTGGTTCGAGGCTCGCCACGGTCACATTTTTTTTTTGCTGGTAAATTAGCACACTACAAGTGCTATAAACAGCATTTCAGGTGCAGTCACTATACATGCCCCTAAAAGTAGCACTTTAGTTTTTACGGTGTACAAGACGTAGAGATGACGTCAAAATAAGACGTCCTCTTGACGTCTTGCGTTGGTGTAAGTTGTCGTCTTATTGACGTAATTACAGGACGTAAAAAAGACGAAAACCGCGACGTAAATATCACGTCATTTTTAACACTTTCTGCTATCAGGGAAGAGGAATGAAGACGTAGAGATGACGTCAAAATAAGACGTTCTCTTGACGTCTTGCGTTGGTGCAAGTTGTCGTCTTATTGACGTAATTACAGGACGTAAAAAAGACGAAAACCACGACGTAAATATCACGTCATTTTTTTAACACTTTCTGCTATCAGGGATGAGAAGAAGGTCGCTATTCATAGTACGGAATTAGGGTAAATAATAATAATAATAATAATACCACTGCTCTTGTATAGCGCATATCACATTATGATATAATGTCCCTATATGCGCTTCCAAAGGGTTTTGGATATTATTACCCTGGCTTTAGCTCCGGCAGCCGTAATCAGCGCACAGTGCATTTCAAGGAATACATCCTGCCAGGTACTCATTTACTGCACCTGGGTGGAAAGTGGCAAATGTGGATTAATGTCTTGCCAAAAGACGCTAGTGCCGGGCTGAGATTCGAACCCTCAATCCTTGGATTGAGAGTCAAGTGAATGAACCACTATACCACGGCACCCTCATTTTGTACTATGAAAAGAAACCCTCTTCTTCGATTATGAAAAGCTCTCCTCCCTTTTTGAAATTTTTGCAAACGTTGAAAAACTGTCTCCGCTCCTTGGAACTTTGATTTAAGTTACGCAACCATTATTCCCTAATTTCCTTTCACATTGTATTTATTTCCACGAGAGTTGCCAAAGCAGTTGTATATGTTATTTCTTTACAATTGTTCATAATTGATGATTGAATTTATTAACAACACATAATTATTCTAATGTATCTCAAAGCATTCACTTGGATCTAGCTGAGGCATGCGGCTTGTCTTTGTTCGAAACTCACCTGCCCCCAACAAAGGAATTAATTGATAAGGTTGAAGATTTGTTAACCTGTCGGTCAATTGAATCTGGTGTCGCCGAAACCACTGGCCCGTTTATGTGGTCTAGTGGTTAAGGCATTGGCGTTCTAATCCAACGACCCGGGTTCGATTCCCGGCGGAGATATTTTTTCAACCTTTGCAATGCAAAAAATTTCCAAAAACGAGGACAGCTCTGGGGAACTTTGATTTAAGTTATGCAACCATTATTCTCTCATTTCCTTTCACATACATTGTTATGATCCAAAATCCACAAAAAGATCAGAATCAAACAAAAGATATTAACTTTGTATGATTTATGGTTTAATTTAAATATTTACCAACATATATTACATGCTATAAAATAATGACAAATTTTAGTTACATTACAGTACATGATCTTAACTAGCAAAAACTTACAATTTCTCAGCTGGGAAACTTCTATGAGTCCAGAATGTTCCTGAAGTGTAGAGAAGTTGGCTGCTAATCCACAATTATAAATCCCAAATATTAAATCCAAATGGTATGTTGTCCAACGGGCAAAAGAAGATTCCAGAAGATCCGGCCGAAGAATGTCCAAGATAATTCAGGAAGTCATCGATGTCGATAATGATGTCTATGACGATGTCCAAGACGATGTCAATAATGATGCCGACCACAATGTCGATAACAATGTCGAACACGACGTCAAATAGTCCAAGATGTCCAAGATGATGTCCAATATGAGGTCCAAGACGATCTCCACAGGTTGATATCAATATGATCAATATCAGATGCATGGTGTTAACTGAGAACTTATGCAATATATGGTCCACGATGTTAATCAGGGTATAAATTCTGAAATTTCTGTGCAAGCTTCCGGCTTATATACAATCTCAACCCTTAATTAGAATTTTCTACACTCTACTACAATGTTCATGAAGCTTTGGAACTCCCTTGTAAGTTCTACATAATTATAGTTCTTGTTGTCACAAACAAAGGGAGGGGATTCCCATGATCTATGTATAGACTCATTACAATGTTACACTCTAACTAAGAGGTCATGCAAAGGTCACGATAATCAACACATTCCAACATGTACATTGTACATTGTAATTATCACACATCATACACAATGATCTAGAATGTTCTTCCTCTACTGGATGTGCATTATGATTATTTCACTGCTACACAGCACATTCACTTTTCACATATGAATAATACTCTCTTCTGGAAATTTCTATGTTCATAAAATCATTTAAAAAACTGGAAAAATAACTTCCTTCCACAAGATTCCTTAATTATATAACCCCCCCCCCCCCCCCCCCCCCCCCCCACTGGGAAAAAGAAAGCTTTACCGTAGTAAAGGTTTCTTTAAGATTCAACCTGTTTCAAATTATCCAGATAAGCCTTTCATCCTGTACAAAGGCATTACATATCACACATGTATTTAAGGACCATCAAAAAAGAAAAATGCAATTATAAATGACAAACTTTGTCCCAAAAAAGACTAATTTCTCTGTTTACATTCTTGAAAGAGCATCAGCAATCACATTATTCTTTTTACGAATATGTACAATTTTCAATGGGAATGGTTGGAGCATAAGGCTCCACCTGTAAAGTCTTTTGTTCTTAGTTTTGAACTTCTCCAAGAACACAAGAGGGTTATGGTCTGTGTAGACCATGATATCATATATCATATCTATATGGGTATATATATATATATATATATATATATATAAAATAAACAGGCAACACGGAGAGAAAATACACAGAGCGAGCAGAGATGATTAGGCAAAATGATTGCATTCAGTCGTGTATATTTTACACAAAAATAGTAATAAATTGTCAAATTTAAAAAAAAAAAATTGTTTTTTTCTCTTTTACTGTTCATCATTATTACCCACAGGTTAGAGAAGTAAAATTCGAGAGGTCTACTCTAACTACAAACGTGATGAGTGGGTTATGGTCCTGCATAGCATCATTTGCGAAGGTACATACTCTCGCCATCACAGACTCCTCTCTCAGTTTCCCTCCGTCTCATCTTGAGCTTCCATCCGTCACAATGCTGGCAGCCAGGAGAGTGACGTCACAAAGCTACGAAGGTCTGCTCTCATCGCTACCTGGCTTGAAAGAGATCGATATCACTATCGATGATGCAGAGAGAGACATACCTCAGATCACGGCTGGTCTTCGTCTGACCGGGGCCGGGGACAGCAGCTCACACACATCAGCCTTGATGTACCGCCATCACTCCTCCCACCAGAGAAGAAGAATGTATCCAGGGAGACGATGAGAGGACTGGGTCTTCTGATCAGAGAACAGACTGAGAACCTGCAGTGGCTAGCTTTATCAGGAGTAAAGTGCAGAGATGAGGGAGACTTGGTTGAATTTGCAGAGTGCTGCAGACGTTTGAAGACGATGAATTATCTAGCGTGAGTTCATTTTATATAATTGAGTGAGTTTCACTGCATTTTCGATGATTGACAATATTTAGGCCTAAAGATTAACTAAGACTAGGCCTACCAATAATAAACTACTATCATAATTACCTGTAGGGCTATGCCCTGCATGGTTAAAGATGTAAGTTAGGCTACTCTTGTTCAAATACCTAGGCTAGGCCTAGGCTACATGTACTTAACCTTACACATGTAATTATCTTGTAAACATGGTGCAGGCTTCTTGACTGTGGATCTAAACAAGGCGCTAGACTGGATTCTCTCACCAATCTTCTTCTCAACTCGAATGAATCACTAAGGGTGATTGCTTTGCATGTAAGTTGTGGTTTATTGCCATTTGGTCCAATCGTCATAATCTTATATCATTCAGTCTATTTCGTCCAATCAACGTTTCGTCCAATATTACCAGTACTAACTTGTTAGGCCTATAGACTATAGGGCCAATGCTAGGCCTATAGCAATTTCGTCTAGGCCTAGGCCTAGCCCTAGGCTAGGCTAAACCATTTGGTCTAGAAAAGCCATTTGGTCTAATACTTTCTTTTTGGCAATTGGTCCAATTACCATGATATAATTATCAATCGGTCTAATTACCATTGGTCTAGGCCTAATCATTAAATGGTCTTAAAAACAAATAGCTATTTGGGTCCATCAATCATTTGGTCCAGCTTCATTTGGTCTAACGTTTAATAGGCCTAATGTCATTACGTCTAAACCAATTGGTAAATGATCACTTGATCTAATTTAACACTTGGCCTAATGACCACTTGGTCCAATTACTTGTTGGTCTAATAATCGTTTAGGCCTAGGCCTAGTCTATAATCATCATTTGGGTCTTATAACAAATTTGTCTAATAATTAGCAATAACAAGATAGGCCTAGCCTAGGCCTACCCTGGGACGTCCATATGTGCTGCCTTTTTTATTTTTTTAATTTAACTTAGGCTACACTTGTAGGCCTAGGCCTAGATCCATATATTCTGAACGAAAGTTTCTGCAGTTATTTGTATCTAGAAATAGGCCTAGCCCTGGCCTAGGCCTACATGATGTAGGTTCTATTCTAGATCAATTTACATTTACTATTAGGCCTAACTTTGTAAGGCTAGGGCCTAGGACCTAGGACCTAGGCCTACATTAAACGTGGAATTTGCCTTTCTTACCGAAGATATTGGAATATTATAAAGGCTCTGGTTTTTTTTAAACTATGACCAACAAGCTTAATGGCACTTTGAGGGCCCCCAATTTTTTAAAGATAAAGTTAAAGAATTGGAAATCAGTTTAACCCACTAATGTTAGAACAAGAACTTAATTACCTCAGTCATATCCATGTTAGAATAGGCCTAAACTTAATATTAGTTAGGCCTAGGCCTACTCCAAATAAATAGCTTAAAATAAAATAGCAAACTACTAGGCCTAGTACTAGTTGTGCTGATGGTAAAAATATCCTCATCAAATGAAAAAGATGTCTAGTTTTCCGTAAACAGTTTTGTAACGTCGGAAACAATTTTCATTTTCAAGTAGGCCTAGGCCCCTAGGCCTAGGCTAGTAAAAAATTTATGACTTGGAGGACCTATATTTTACAACATTTTATACACATCTTAAGGCAGCTACCCATCTAAGCCTAAGCAAAAAATAATGGAGGAGCTTATTACATTGTCACTTTATCAGTAAAACCAATTTTCCGTTAACAGTTGTAACGTCCGAAACACAAAATTAATACTCATTTAAAGCTGATTAGTCAAATATTATTGTATCTGGAGTGAATCAATCATTCATGGAATAAAACATTGTAGCCTAAGTCATTAAACAAATTTAGACACAAATTATATGATTCACATCCAACAATTTTTTGTAAGGACAGGAAAGTTATTTCGGACGTAACATAATTTTATTGTTAACGCATAATTTACAAATTTCAACTAATTTTTTTCACATATCAGCAAATTATGATTTCACAATCTTTCCCATTTTAAGAAAACTATTTTTAATATTTTAATTAGCTTTGAATATAAAGAAAACATGAATAGGATGCTAAAAACTAATTTTTTAAAGAATCATCTAGGCCTAAGCTTTCTGCAAATTGAAATATAAACAAATTATAATTTTGAAGCCACTCTGTGTGATGAAATGCATTGCTGGATCGTATATCCTAAATTGTAATTTATCGCAAACAAATCACAACAAAAGTTACTTGTAAAAAAAATTGAGTGATGTTAACAGTATTTTCTGGTACATATCGTCGCTCATTTCACGTAGTGGCACAAACGCCCGAGCGTCCGCGAAAGTCTATTTTGAGAAAAACGCGTTTAAAGATGTTCACTTTTTAGATTGCTCGCATCGGGGTTTTAGTTTATTGTAATGTTTACAAATTTCATATTGAAGGAGAGAGGAGAAACTCAACTTTCGAAACGTCTATTTTTAAATAGAAGTCAATGAAAAATAACTAAGCTATAGGGCTGTGAACATTCGGGTCACTTCGTGAAAACAACAATTTTCAGAATACGCGGACACAATATTTCCACGTAGTGACCCAATTGATTGCGTCGCTAAACGCACAGCGCGCGCAAGCGAAACTTTAATTTCACGAAGTGGCATAATTGATTGTGTCGCGTACTGCTCAGTATGGCGTAGGAGCCATTGTTTTCACAAAGTGACCTCATCAAATGTGACGTTCAGCGCGTAGTATTATCTAGCACTGGCTTGGAGAAACATTGTTTTCACAAAGTGACCCAAATGGAATTGTTAATGCTTGTGCATGTATTAAAATATTAATAAAGATACTAATCGTCTTTATCTTCGTTTTATGCTAGATCATCATCATAATCATCATCATCATCATCACCATTACCAACCATAATCACAATTAAAACCTGTACTGTATTAATTTTATTTGGGCTAGTTCTGTATTATCTATAATGTAAGTCACTCCTTACTCTTTCCCCTTTAGTTATATTCAAGATGTGTCAAATAATGAGAATAACACAAATAAATTGTGAATATCAAAAGGCAAATGTATTTAAGTATCAACATAATTGAAACAACAAGTAAATTTGAACAAAAAATTCTGGTTCACTCCTATTTTCACTAAGAGGGTTCATAAGCATACATCAACATGCAACAACTTGAATAATTTATAAATTAAAGCTTTATTTACATGGAGGAACGTGTACTAGCTTGGCAGTAAACAAAGATTCTCAGAATCTTGGAAGTAATTATATACATGTATGTACCCATTCAGCTTAAATATAATACTATAAAAATCAATTCACATTGCTTAAATGACATGTTCATGGTACTTTATCTTATTTTCATTTACAAGAAAGTTTGCGTACATTTTAGAATTGTAGAGATGTATATGTGTGCTTTGGTTCATCAAGGTGTTTTACTCTAACATCAGTACCAGTTCATCATTGATATTTCTATTTATTTGCAGCGATGTGACATAAGACACTTCCACATTTGAATAAAACTGAATATCATATGCAAATTCATTTAAGTAACAACCTTTAAAATGGAACAATAAATTTGAATAAATAATTCTAGTTCACTCTTATTTTCACCAGGAGTGTTCATAAGAATACATCAACATGCAACAACTTGAATAATTTATAAATTAAAGCTTTATTTACATGGAGGAACGTGTACTAGCTTGGCAGTAAACAAAGATTCTCAGAATCTTGAAAGTAATTATATACATGTATGTACCCATTCAGCTTAAATATAATACTATAAAAATCAATTCACATTGCTTAAATGACATGTTCATGGTACTTTATCTTATTTTCATTTACAAGAAAGTTTGGGTACATTTTAGAATTGTAGAGAGGTATATGTGTGCTTTGTTTCATCAAGGTGTTTTACTCTAACATCAATACCAGTTCATCTTTGATACTTCTTTTTATTAGTTTGCAGCGATGTGACATAGCCATTTCGACATTTGAAGAAAAGTGAATATCATATGTGACCCGCCGCCTCAAAACCTACAATAAGTCGCACGGACCACAACGTAGCAAACAGCCCAAAATAGTAAATTTGCTTGGATCAGTTGATTTTCTGTTTTTGATAGAAATGGGTAGTTTTATTATCATTCTATCATGTCTCAAGTTTGTGAGTCATAATTCGACTTAGAAATATGTTTTTGGGGCATTTTAAAATGACTCCCTTTTTTCAAATGTCGAGCTAATGAATGTTTGGAGAGCTTTTGTAATACTTTCATGCACTGCCAAATTACTACTTTAACTCCAAAGGTATTAAATTGATTTTTGGAGTGAGTAATGAACATGTCCTCTTGGAGCAGCATGCCAAAATTCAGCCTAATCTGATAATTCCTTCATACCGGTTGCTATGGCCATTTGAATACCCAATTTTACTTGGGCGCACACAGAGAGCGAAGGTTTAGCACTCTTTTGTTCCGAACTTAAATGGCCATTTTCTCTGAATAGGAGTTATTGATTGCTTGTTACATACTGATTCTAAATGTGATATCTAAAGGTGTTATCATTGAGTAAACTAGGCATGTGACATACCATTGGAAAGCTGAGAATCTCTACTTTCAGAAAATGTATAAAACAAAAAAAATAATTTTGACGACTTATTGTAGGTTTTGAGGCGTCGGTCACATATGCAAATTCATATAAGTAACAAATTTGAATAAATAATTCTAGTTCACTCCTATTTTCACCAGGAGTGTTCATAAGCATACAGCAACATGCAGCAATAATTTATAAATTAAAGCTTTATTTACATGGAGGAACGTGTACTAGCTCGGCAGTAAACAAAGATTCTCAGAATCTTGGAAGTAATTACATACAAGTATGTTCCCATTCAGCTTAAATATAATACTATACCTATACATATATAAATCAATTCACATTGCTCAAATGAAATGTTCATGGTACTTTATCTTATTTTCATTTACAAGAAAGTTTACATTTTAGAATTGTAGAGATGTATATGTGTGCTTTGTTTCATCAAGGTGTTTTACTCTAACATCAATACCAGTTCATCTTTGATACTTCTTTTTATTAATTTGCAGCGATGTGACATAACCATTTCAACATTTGAAGAAAAGTGAATATCATATGCAAATTGATATAAGTAACAAATTTGAATAAATAATTCTAGTTCATTCCTATTTTCACCAGGAGTGTTCCCAAAACATACAACATGCAACAATAATTTATAATAATTAATATTAATTTCACTTACAACAAAGTTTGAGTACCTGTTAGAACTGTAGAGATGTATATGTGTCCTTTAGTTCATCAAGTTGTTTTACTCTGACATCATTACCAGTTCATCATTACCAGTTCATCATTTATATTTCTTTCTATTTATTTGCAGCGATTTGACATAAGACATTTACACATTTGAAAGCAAAAGAGTGATATACATGTATCATCCTTCATCTTAAACTTAGTACATTGTACATGTGCAAATGGTTCTCTCATCAAAGTGTTGGTCAACTTTTCCTTTTCTTCTTTACAGGCAGGAGTATTTTCAGGGCTGCATGAAAAAGGAACATAATTATCACTTAAATGGATTGGGTTTTCATTCATTTGATTTTGAAATTAAAAAGGAGATACAATTCCTCATTAGACACATTACATTTCAAGGTCAGATTATGTGGGGTGATTTTTCATGAAAAAGGGATTAACAAAAATCAACCTTAGAGTTAGTGACATTTAGTACATCAGGACATTTGTATTTGTTACAACAATAAAAAGCAGTTAATAGTTAATATTTTCTCCAGTCAAGGCTAACATTATAAGAGATAAGTACATTTATATCAGTTGTGGTTTTATTCATTTATCTTTCTTTCTTTGTTTTTTGTTTTTTTTTTGGGGGGGGGGGGTGGGTGAAATATTTGTTTCTACGTGTTAAATAGCTTCCTGTGTCATTCCTTTGGTTTCATAAGTCAAGATAAATCTTAACAGTGAATCCACTTGAGTATTAGAACATCATTGTTACTGCACCTAGTGGAAGATAATATAATCATTTAACATTATCCTCTCTCTGCTTTTTCACGTTTTATCTGAATAAATGAAATCTGCAGGAATGTGACTTTTTTACATTGATACATTAAGAGATTCGACAATGATATTCACATTTACTACAATTCAGAATATCAAACAGTACAGCTAAGTACATGATATAAAAGACATCGAATCAATCCTCGTGAATGTAAATATACCTGGTTTGTCAGCTCTAATGATTGCATTTGTTAGTGGTAAGATAGTATGGTCACGCTATTACTTAAACATGGGGCTGACTCTAAAGGCAAGATGTCCCCCAAGTACTAGTTAGATAGAAATTTGCTAACAATTCAGATCGAAATGCACACATGCTAAAGAACAAGTACAGTGGCTCATTAAGGAAGGTGGACAGAGAAGCGACAATAGACTTTATCATACAAAGAATATCCATCAGAAGATTGCACAGACCAAGCAGCGATAAAAAGCAGGCAAGAACTGGCGTTATCCCAAGACAGGGATGAGAACATGCTTTTTAAACAGGACCAGCTGGCAAGTAGATGAATCCAATGATTAAAAAAATATATATATAACACCAAGATTATAGGATTGAATAGTTTTCAGACTTTCCTATGCGACAATCACTGTTACAATCTGATCCCATGACAAATATCTTCCCTCATCTTTCTCTCTGGATTTAAACAGGTCTGATGACCTGCGTAAAAAGATGACAATACCCGTGCACTGTAAACAACGACAAAACACAACAATCAAACAACGAAAGTCGCAGAGCACAGGAGTTTCTTGTCATCTAGTGTAGAAGCTGATGATAAAACACCTGATAATCGGGATGAGAAATTACAGGTGTTTTACCAGAACAAAGTTGAAGCAAATCGTTATATTTGCCTTGCGACAGTCGTGGAGGACCAGACACATAGAGAGGCTGCAGTTCAACTTTTTCGGACTCATCTGTGGATCTCCTCATCCCGGTTACTCTCAGCATGTGGAAGTTCTCTTCCAGGTGAGAGATCTGGAAGGAGATGACATCCTTCTCCTTCTTGGTTACACGAATAGCCTTGAACTTCGTCCAATCTACCTTCAAGCCATCCTCTGATGTACGGACACGCAAAATGCCTCTTCTCTGTCCGTAACTTTCCAATCATGGATGTCTGAGGACTGCACAGTTACCACCTGGTACTTGGGAGGCTTATCCTTGGCCATTTTGATAAGTGTGGCAAGTTGAGCAGGTAGATAGAGCTCTTTATGTTGTCTGAGCTTGTGCTCTATCACACTATGCATTGTATCCCCCTCTGACTGCCCATGGTTTCTCTCGAAAAATCGTAGAGTTATACTCTCAACAGACTTTGCTTCTTCATTCAAGAAATACATCATCATTGATGGCACAACAGAATTTTTATTCTGTCCTATGCATCCATCGGAGTATAACTCCACTTCCTTGATTCCTTTGGAATCCTGCCTGGTCAAGAAAGTATGGAGATGAGATGACACCTCACAAGCTCCTCTACGAGTTTGCCCTTCATGAGATAAGAAGCATATACCTTCCTTCGTTCCAAGATCATAGATGGTAAAATTAAAGTTTGCCAACCGACGCTTGTAGAATAATTCGGATCTTGTTGATTTGGGCAGATAGATGACCTGTTGCAAATCAAAGACTGCACAACAGAAGTCATTCCTTTCTGCTTTTATTTTAGCTGCTTGCTTGAGATCACGAACTTTACTCTTTTCCTGTAGATGCTTCTCATACTCTTCACGGAGCTCCTCCTGGGTCCTTTGAGTTCCACGTCGAAAACTGTCACATAGACCGCACAGGTCTTTTTTGGGTCTGTGAAACTTTAGATTGCAGGATGACAGTACACTACGGTAGAAGGAGTATGATGCCCCTTCAGGGTGCTCTGATTTATACATCTTAAACATGACTGAAGCATTCAGATCAGAGGATAGGTAGGATGCTCTTGTAGACGATCTGCAATAGTGAGATTCTACTGTGGGAAATAGCTTTATGTGATTTTCCACTTCCTTTCTGAGGCTTTCATCTCTCTCTCTGTTACTGGCATGTCTGCCACCTCTCATTTCTCCCTCAAGAACTCCACAAGACTTACTCTTCTTAATCACAGTGCGCACCTGTCGTGCCGTGATACCAAGAGTGCTGAGAAACATTGATTTACACACAGGCTGTACCTGAAATGGGTCAGTAGTTGATGGTAACAAGTATGACAACCTCTTCCCCTTCTCTGCTGGTATTTCAGTATGTCTAGCAATCCACTCCCGTTGCTTATGCAGGTTTGCAAGCCCATAAAAGGCTTGCCTTATACGGACACGTTCCTCCATTGTCAGGTTGCAACATCTAAGTTTTCTTAAATTGCAGGCAAGGCACTGAGAGTTGTAAGGGACATCTTTTCTGGCTGCAATGAACTTCTTTGATTTCTTACTAATGTAAGCTTCACCTTTATTTCGCAGCTCTTTAACATTCTCATTTTTCCTTTTGGAAGCTTGTCGTGACACATGTGATGGCTCTCCATCTACATCAAAGTCCACAGGATGAAATTCATCTGGTACTCTGGCAGCACTCGATGGAAATGCAGCATGATTTCCAGCTATTTCAGGTGTGACATCCAAACCATCATTAACAGATGATGAACACATTCTCTCAGAAGAATGAGGGCCTTCATCAATCGGAATATCAACTTCATCTATGGTCATATTCATCCAGCTATCACTGTCATCAGGAAAGATTTCTTCAGTAGAAAGGCCGACTGATGAGTTCAAATTAGATACATCATCACTGGGGCAATTAGTGACTTCCATAGCATTAGCCAAACATTCATCTATCTGAAAGAAATCTTCACCAAGTGATCTAGCGCTCTCTTTGTCAACACTGGGACCACTGCATCCTTGCATAAATTCAGCTGGGCATGCATTAGCGGTATGAGAATCATCACCAGCTAAAGCTCTCTGGCTAGATTTGTCAACACTGGGACCACTACACCCTTCCATAACTTCAGCTGGGCATGCATTAGCGGTATGAGAATCATCACCAGCTAAAGCTCTCTGGCTAGATTTGTCAGCACTGGGACCACTACACCCTTCCATAAATTCAGCTGGGCATGCATTAGCAGTATGAGAATCATCACCAGCTAAAGCTCTCTGGCTAGATTTGTCAACACTGGGACCACTACACCCTTGCATAAATTCAACTGGGCATGCATTAGCAGTATGAGAATCATCACCGACTAAAGCTCTCTGGCTAGTTTTGTCAACACTGGGACCACTACACCCTTGCATAAATTCAACTGGGCATGCATTAGCATTATGAGATTCATCACCAGCTGAAGCTCTCTTGTTAGTTTTGTCCACTTTGCAACCACTTGGAACCTGCCCTAATAAATTATCAGTTGCTGTAGTCGAAATTTCATTAAATGACAAGCCTTTTTCAAATGGAACACTGACAACCTTCATTATTTGGATCTCCTGTACTTTAGGGATGGTAGTATCCCCCCCCCCCCCCCCCCCATTACAACAGTCATTAACAGTTGAACCCACACATTGATTATCATCAAACATATGAACATCTACTCCATTATCCCGGAAAGCTGCATTATGAAAAATACACTTTTGACTGTACTCAAAATGCTTGAAGCATAGAAGACACTCGCATCTGTAACATGCAGCCCACACCTCCTCCTGACAATCAAAACTGTCACAAGTTGATGGAGACTGGGGCGGTTGAACCTCGTGGCCGCACTGTAGCTGGTTCTCTTTCTGTAACTGAGTCGTAGCGTCCGTGTTTGCATTAGAGTCTGTTAATAAAAGCAAATTTGAAAAAAAAAAATAGATGACTATGAATACACATCTTTACAAGGAAGTTATCAAGATAGAAATGTCTTCTTTTGTTTTACATTGAAAAAGACACATAGTATAAGGGTTTAGATTTCTAATGGTCAGATAACAAATCTCTAGCTCAAGCGAGTTTGGAAATACAAGAATTATTGTGCTTTTGATGAATATCACTAGAACAAATTAAAGATAAAACATACTTTAAGGGATATTACTGAAATGATCAGAAATGTTTTTCACTCATTTCCTTTGACAAGGAAGGTTCAATTCTTATTATGCCATTATAGGAAGTATGCAGTGTTTTTTAACAGCTACAAACCTATTGGTTAGCATTGCAGCCAATGACTACTGTGGACCACTTTGATTCGAGTAATAATTTACATCTCCTTGATGGGATCTTTATCAAATTTTCTTTTTCTTTATTCCTTTTTTTTAAACCCTTGTCAAATTTTTATACATTGCATCTCAATGATATGACAGTTGTCTATCTCCTAACGATGCATGCACAAGATCACAGTTACTGTACATGTACATGTCCTTTAAATGACAATAAACTTATGAGAAATTGAAATAAACACAAAAAGTGTCACAACTCAAAGGTAAAAGGTGAATGGGAAATAAACCAAGACTCTATATTCAGAATGAGAAAAGCCGTAATTTAAACTTAGTCAAATAAACTTGTTGATATGTATTTTTGCATCCATACCTAATTCTCTTTGAATAATAGACGCCAGTGGAATATCATCATCGGAATCATCATCCAAAGAATCAGAACAGTTTCCCTCGAAATCAACAACAGTTCCTTCCCAAGAGACACCATCCCACATCATAATGACCCTTGAGCCCTTCTTCAGTGGAGAGTTGAATTGTAGATCTCTGCTGGATACAATGTTCTCAGTGCCGTCATTCATCCATCTGACATAAATGTCAATTGTTGGGTCCAACCTTTAAGGGGGAAAATAAAGAGGTGTTTCAATATCTTTATTTTACTAAAAGGAAAGGAATAACAGTTAAATTTTGTTGTATACAAGTTACCAGTTACATTTACTCTCATTTCCTCTACTGCATTATTTGGTGACATTCATTAAATTGATTTATGTGTTTGTTATAACTATTCAATTCATAAAGGTGTGATTCCTGCAGATTTGCTTCAGATGATTTACTTACTGCTTTGTTTTTAAACAAATTTTCTGAATTTCATTCTTAATACTATCTGTAACAAAATATTATATGTCCTAGTGTAATTTTGTATATGACTGGGGTTAGTTATTATTCTCACCGTTTATTTGTGTTCTTTGGCATGGTGAATGATGCTCCACTGAAAATATATCAGAAGTTCCTCACGTATACTGAAAGAATAAAAACCAGGAGAAAAAAATATACATGTATTTTGTCTTTGCTTCTCTTGAGACCCAGCTGACCATTAGAAACCAGTCAACTCTAATGGTTTAAGCAGGGTGTTAAAAAAAAAATAAGTCAAACCAGTAGAAAGCAGTAAAGTCTAATGGTTCTAAAGACCAGTAAATACCATTAGAAACCAGTCAAGACTAATGGTTTAAACAGGGTATTAAAAACACTGAGTCAAACCAGTATAAACCACTAGAAACCAGTAAAGTCTAATCATTCTGAAGACCATTAAATACCATGAGAAACCAGTCAAGTCTAATGGTTTCAGCAGGCTGTTAAAAAAAACTAAGTCAAACCAGTAAAAATCAGTACAACCCAGTAGGAAATTGTATTGAAACCAAAAGCAGACCAGTAGGATTTTATACTGGAACCATTATGAGATAAGTAGGAATCCAGTAGAAATCCTGACTGAAACCATTAGAAATTTCTACTGGAATCCTAATGGTTCTAGTGTAGGTTTACAGTAGAATTCCTGGATGATACCATTAGAAATTTCTACTGGAATCCTAATGGTTTTAGAAGCGATTCCTTCTGGTCTCCGAATGGTCCTAGTAGGTTTTTCTACTATTTTCTATTGGTTCCAGTAGAAAGTTATACTGGTTTTCTACTGGTTTGTAATGGTCCCAGTAGAGATTTCTACTGGTTTTCTAATGGAGCCATTAAAAATAATTATACTGGTTTCTACTAGTTAGGGGGTCCACTTTTCATACTCAAACCAGTAGATATTGATTGACCAGTTAAAAAACAGTATAAACCAATAGGCAATTGACCAGTAGAAACCAGTAGAAATTTTCTACTGGTTTTTCTATGGGATTTTCGACCTGGGGAAACAACATAATATGCAATATATATGTATATATATAGCTTTCTTTTAGTGTCATTACAATTTAAGTTCACCCATAACTACTGTACACATCAACAGTAATCGGTTTTGATGACTGGAGTTACGTCAATTTTCAAACATTGGCAGGACCAAAAGAATGACCAACATATACTGCAGTAACACACATCAATTGTTGGCCTTTGCTGTGTTGGTAATGAAATTTTACAAAGATCTACAAGAAAGAGAACATCCAAATATACCTAAATGGACTTGAAAACACATACCTATTAAGTCCACTGCTGCCAATAAGGAGCAGCTAGCCAGGTCATCAAAGAGGGCGTAAAGAACTCACATGGTCTAGACAAAAATATAGTGAAGAGCAAGGAAGCCACATTCATTCTACCTCTAGATTATAAATGCAATTACTTGATGAAATTCATTTATTATATTAATTTACACTTCTGAAGGACATCTTTAAAGTGGACCAATATCTTTTTTCTAGATATAATATTAGAAGCACATAATTTGTTTCGAATATAGTATTGCAACATGGAACCTGTTACAGAACAAAATAATTTCTGTTGACTCAGACTGTTACCGTTTAATCTCTAATGTAGAGAAACTGATTTGTTACTTGAGTTTTTAGGGATTTTCACTAATCATACAGCAGGGCTACATTAATTAGATACAATCATAATTATATGCGTGCCAAAAAGTAGCTGTGGCTCACTGAATCAACTGACTGATAAAGATCAGTACCAATGATAATGGTAAGCATTAACTACAAGAAAGAAAACATTAAAATCTTACCTAAATGGATTGGAAGATGCAGGCTCATGAAGAATGATGAAGTCCACCGCTGCCTATGAATAACTGCTCCTTGGGTCATCAAAGGGGTGCAAGGGAACTCACGTAGTCTAGGAATAAATAGAGAAATGAATGAAGCAACAAAATTCTAATTCCAGGCAACAGATGCAGTTACTTGATGAAAATTTATCATTTCACTTCACCTTTCTGAAAGATATCTTTATATTTTTATAGCGTAGCATCATGGAACCTCTAGCATAAAGAATTGAGTATTTTTAGTCCAAATTTTGAGGAACCCTGATCACAGCTATATATATATGTAAGACTTTGCTTCTTAAAAATGCCTGGTTCATCTTTTTTCATTCTTGTCCATTGCTCTACACCTAGAGGTTTGAGTCTCACACACAGCCAGACCTATTTTTAGGGAACTGATTTGTTAATCAATTTTCGATGGGATTTTTCACTAATCATAGAGCACTGCTGAGGCCCTATGCTCATTTATAATGTAAAAAGTAGCTGTGGTTTATCGGTTGATTGATTTTGTACCTATAATAACGGATTACTTTGAGAACAATTGAAAACATTAGAATTTTACCTAATTTGATTGGAAGATTCTGATGCAGGCTTATGAAGTCCACCGCTGCCTATGTGCTTTGAATAACTTCTCCTCAGGTCGGTCAAAAGACTGTCAGAGGGGTGCAAGGAACTCACACGGTCTAGAAATAAAGTCAAGAAGAATGAAGCAACAATCATTCTATTTCTAGAAAATGATACTACTTACTATTCCGTTAGGCCTACTCGTCCAACGTTAGCATTAAGATCCAACTTTTGACGTTAACGTAGACGTAGACCGTAGTTGTAGTAGGCCTAATAGTATTAGGCCTATTACTATTAGAGTAACGTTAGCCTAATTCACTGTTTATTAATTATCATCTAACTTATTCTAGACAAAATTACATTTAACAAGAAAATTAACTTTATGAAAAGAAAAGAAAGAAGAGAAACGAGAAGCATAAGTGCCGAGTACTATATCAATATTTAGAATAAAGTGTGTATTTTTGTTTCATACCACTCTTATTCCGCATTTTCATAAATAACACAAAAACCAACGAGTGGGGCTGACTGTGACTGACTCGATTCATAATAGATTAAAAATGAAAAAAAATAAACACCAAATTTCCCCCACAACCCAATATAAATTACAAACAGATCTTACCCACTTGTTTCTCACATATGTTCCCTTCCACGCTTCTTTCCTAATCATGATGACTGAGAAACAGATGCTTTGGGGAGACATCCAAAGAATGACAACACGACAAACGATAGTATGAGTCACTTCGTGGAATTTTTAGACTAAAGACATTCGCGCGCAACTGCTGTTACGCGCAGTGACACAATTAAGCGTGTCACTTCGTGAAAACAAAGATCCGCCTTTTGTCGATTGTGTCATTTTTGTAATTAGCGATATTAGCATAATTAGTGAGAATTGAGTCTTAAAAATTGGTGACATGATAGACAATGGCTTAACTCGTAAAAATATGGGTCAATCTCAAATCCACCAAAAGCCGCGATTTTGCCCGTTTGTGCAACTTCGTCAAATCATCGACGATATGTATATGTGGGACGTTACATTATACTGTCAACATCCATTTTTAAGCTCCAGCCAGTTCAAATGAGGGGCAGAGATTGATGTGAGAAGGAGTGATTTCCATTTTTCAACCTTTCCTCTTACTGTTAACAGTGTTTTGCATTTGTATTTTATCAGTTTTTCATTTTTATGAAGGATATCCCAAATGAAGTCATTAAACTTAAGTTTATTTGGTCAATTTAAAGTATTTTTTCAGTAACAGTCACACACCTTAACTTTACCCAGTCTACAAAACAAAGAATATGTGGTGTAAATATTTGAAAAATACAACCAAGCTAAACCATTTTCTCAAATTTACATGAAATATGGCTTTTTACCTTAAAATAGGGGGACTATTAAACTTTAATTTTATATGTATCTGTGGGACTACTACTTTGAATTATTTAGCCTATTTTTTAATGCTTAATCCTCACAATTTATCATGCCATTTTGTGAAATAGAATTGGAAACCACTCATTGGTACATGAAGATTGATTACACAGTTTCTGGTGAACACAGGGCCTTCCAAGTGTGTATAGATCTATAGTCAGGTATACTAAAAGAAGCTTTGTAAACTTGTAAAAAAATGTTACTTACAAAATTAATGGCTGTATATCAGTCTTTAATTGAACTATCCACATCCTACACAATTAATTTCATATGGATTATCAACTTGTGAATAATAATATTAATACATACATACATACATGTATATCGTGATTTATAAAGCGCAAATCCAATTTGTAGAGTGCTCTAGGCGTAGTGTAGAATAAAGAAGGGCATAAGATAGTAGAAATACAAAGGAATGTACAGTAATAATCAATGGAAGAATTGAACGAGTAAGTTTTTAGACTGCTTTTGAATGAATCTGGAGAATTGCAACTTCTAATAACTATAGGAAGATTATTCATGACATTCTAACATGAAAAAAAAAATAAGCTAACTTTAGCCTGTCCAAATCCATCCATTCATTTATTTTCTTCTTGTAGGGTGTAATACCCTATCAGCAATCTCTATCAGCAAAAACTTTAAAAACACCACCAACAATAATTCCTAGAAAGTATACAACAATAAAGCATTACAACTAAATTTTTGTAGATTTCCGTGAAGTTCTCTCACTACATGTATGCCAAGAGATTTCTTGCTCGTTTTGACTTTACCAAAATGTGAGCTACATGTATGCTTACTGTACTATTCAAATGCTTGCCCCTCCCATGCCTTGTATACCAAATAAGTAGGATATTAGTACCCTTTCTAATGATTATTCAATTGTATTTGTAGAAGCTATGAAAATGAAAATGGGTTCTTTATTCATGTTGTGTACCATTGTTAAAGTCAGACAAAGAAAAGATCCTGGACAAATCTACAATCTAAAAAAAAAAAATGTTTATGGTACCAATAATGTTTCATAGCTTTCTAGAAAGCTTGATTTATGCTCTGAATACTTTGAATATTCACATAGAATTCCCTGGTGAAACAGTGTGCGATCTAATAACCTAGGTTGTCACATCTTTGAAATCAGCAAGCTAGATTAGAGATGACCAAAAGTCATTACCCTTCAAGTTCATACATCAGCCACCAAAAGACTAAGAAACACAAGCTCTAAGTTCAGATCAGGACAACGTTTGGATTATGATCTGATCGACATGTTAACATCATGTAACGTCCAAAACAAAACACCGCATACATTGTTTTTCATAACAGGCTAAACAGAATATAAGTTTAAGTGAATTTTCTGAGAGGTTTCAGTGACTACAATTGCTATTAGGTTCATATCTTGCAAGTTTACATCACCTATACATTTTAAGTGCATGTAAGTACACCTTGGATTCCAAATTGAGTAGCTGATAGAGACAAACCAAATAGTTATTAGACCGAATGGGTTTTTGAACGAAATGGTTATGGATTAACATGTCATTGGACGAAATGATTATTGGACTTTATATTCATTGGACGAAATATTTAATGGACGAAATGATATTAGACCAATTGATTATGATCAACTGACAATTGGACCAAATGGCAATTTACCTAAGTTACATATTCAGTATTCATTAGTGTTAACAAGACGAGTAGGCCCTATGCTATTGTTATTCTATCACTGACTGTTTTTTTTTTTTGTAAAGGCTCGTATCACTACACTGATAGGACTTATAAATGTAGTATCGAAATGTTACCGGTACATACATTTACGGGTTCCTGTTTTGAAGATGATGAATTAATTCAAAGGTCAAAAATAGAAGTCGATGTAACTTTTCTCGGTATTTCCTCATTTAGCGTAAAATCATGCTTCCAGTCTTATGAGGCTTCTGTTTTGAACCATTTGATATAAATCTACTGATAAATCAAAATTTCTTCTTCTTTTTAATTTTAATTGATTTGAATATTTTTCTTTATAAATCATGTGCTACATTTACCCAATTCTTATTTATTCCAGGACAATGGTCAACTCTTTATAAGGAAATGCGAGCTATCTAATGAGATGACCATCAGGTTGTGGTCCTGCCTTAGATCTCTCACCCCAATGACCCAAGTCATTGTCTCTGACTCCGCTCTCAGTTTCCCTCCATCTCCTCCTGAGCTTCCATCCGTCACAAAGCTGATAGCCAAGAGAGTGACGGCACAAAGCTACGAAGGTCTGTTTTCTTCTTTACCTGGCATGGGAGAGATCGATATCACTATCGATGATGTAGGGAAAGCCGACATATCTCAGATCCAGACTGGTCTTCGTCGACGTCTGACGGGACAGGAGCTCACGAGCATCAGGCTTACAACACCCGATACACGAGAGACGATGAGAGACCTGGGTCTTCTGATCGGGGACAAGGTGATATTGTCAGGTGTGGTATCCGGACCGGAGGAGAAATTAATTGGTCTTGTCGAGCCTTTGACACGTTTGGTATCATCTAGTTTGTACAGAGAACAGTAAGTAATAACTACTTTTTTTCAAAGCTCATTTTATTACTTCCATTTTCAAATAACCTCTTTACAAATAATCAAGGTCAAATAAGATAGACATCTATAAATCCACATGCCAGAAATAATAATATGCAAACTTATATGGAGTCAAAAGGGGCCTGAGCTTTCGATCCTAGCAGAATCTTCGTCAGAGGCAAAAAGACAAACATAAAAAGCAAGACAAGCATATATATAGACTACAGACACAAAACAGTATACATGTAACAGGAACTGTAAGGGAGGGGCTGGGGACACAAGACAATGGAAACAAAAGGGGAGTGTGGGGAGCGAGGAATGAAGTAGGTGTGGAGGGGGATTAAAGCAAACACAAAGGCATGTAATATGATTACATTTATTGAAACGATTAAATTAACTATTGACAATAAGTCAAACATAACATTTTAAATACGCCCTATCATGCGCATGGTATTATTGAATGGAAGTTTATATTTAAAGCATCCTTTTAAAAGAGTGAACAACAAAAAAAGAAGAAGAAAAGGAAAATCGATTCAAAATTTCTCGCATCAATCGCGGGTTTCCCCTATTATCAGCACGCCTTTGTGGGCTTGTCTCGAATGGGTGGGTTGCGGGAGCGGGATGGGAGCGGGAACGGGCACACCCTTTCGAGACAAGCCCCCCGGTTATCTCGAATGGACGCGTTCCCAGCGAGAAGTTCAATGAACGCGCCACTTCGAGACAACCGGGGGGGGGGGGGGGGGGGGCTTTCCTCGAATGGGTGTGTTGAGTAGACTTTTGTAACAGACGTTTTAGAAATTTTTGAAAAATGTACTCTTGCTGGTTTTTTCGTTTTTCTTTTGTCTAAGATGTAGAAAATATAATAAAACAGTATCTAAAAAAAGCTTTTGACAAGGAAATCATTATTTATGGAAAATAAATAGGAGAATTGAATAATTATGCATTAAAACACACGGGGACGAAAGGGCAAGTGGCGTAGCTAGGATTTTTTATTTTTATTTTTTTGGCGTGACCTGTTAAGTATTGTGAAATTGTGTTACAGACATGTGCTGACATAAGCCAAGGTGTGTTTATTATCTTTCCAAAGTTAGAAACACCTTTTAATGCCACTATCATTCTATCAATACCCACTATCAAAAGTCAAAACGCATATCAAAAGGTCGTTTTTACCCGGTCCCCCAACTCCCCATACAAGGGGTAGGCCTATGCTCGTACCTCCTTTTCAAAAATGACCCCCTATCCCGGAGAAGTTGGAATATGTTTTACCCCCCTATCCCTGGGAATTTTCTGAGATATTGGACCCCCTATACAGGCAATTTAGGAAATTAACCCCCCTCCTATCCCCGGGGAGGAAACCACCAGAGTCTGCGAAAATTGACCCCTATTTACATTTTCCCGGGAATATTTTTCATCTTCCTCACTCATCTTCCTATTTTCTTACTCACCCACCAATAAGGGGTGGGGCATGGCCATCTTGTGCCCCCCCCCCCCGTAAAAAAAATACGCCGCAGTGAATTAACATTCTATTCTGGACTGTCTGCCCGACCACACCTTTGAATTTTAAATGAACATTCCATTATGAATTCATGCAACCTCATACATTCATTTGACAACCCCCGGTTGTCAAACGAAAAAACCAGCAAGAGTACATTTTTCACAAAAATTTCTAAAACGTCTGTTACAAAAGTCTACTCAACACACCCATTCGAGGAAAGCCCCCCCCCCCCCCCCGGTTGTCTCGAAGTGGCGCGTTCATTGAACTTCCCGCTGGGAGCGCGTCCATTCGAGATAACCGGGGGGGGGGGGCTTGTCTCGAAAGGGTGTGCCCGTTCCCGCTCCCATCCCGCTCCCGCAACCCACACATTCGAGACAAGCCCCTTTGTGCGTGTTCTTGTTCGTTTTTAAGCCATGCATTTGAAATGAAATTGGCATCATAATTACTTGTTTGGTCAGGTTAATGTGTCGACTTTCAATTACCAAAATATCCACCTGAAATCCTTAAACTTGGTCACAAGTCTCTATGATTATTAAAGATTTTTATTGGGTGTAATTATGTTTCATATGACAAAGGACCAGTAAGGTACAAAATATCCCACCAAAAGAGGTATAAAAACACTCGCAGGAAAACAAACACACACACACACACAAACAAAGAAAAAACCTTTACCAAGTTTGGAAAAGATAAGAGATGATTCTGTTCAAGTTATGAAAAAAGAAATAAATTAGCTCAGATTTCCATTATATTACAATTGGCATGATGTGAAATTCTGAAGTATGACCACAAGGCGTAGCCAGGATTTTTCAATAGGGGGGGGGGCAGACGTGAAGGATCCAACCGCATAGCCAGGGCCGTTTCATCAAAGGACTTGTCATACATTTTATCCGACAAATCTGCTCTCAGCCAATCAGATGCAAGGATTTCAGTAGCTTATAACAGTTGTCGGATAAAATATCCGACAACTTCCTTTCATGAAACGCTCCCCAGGATTTCATTTTAGGGGGCGGTTGTGGGGGACGCAAAGAGTGTGAAATTGGTGATGAGCATGCAAAGCGTGCTCCCCAGGGGGTGTGTGCAGGGAGGGGGAGTTTCCCCCCTCCCGCGCGTAGCGAGAAAGCTCTTACGTTTTACAGCAAATCTGAGAGAAAGATAACGGCTCGTAGCAAACAATTTTTTTAGGCGGAAAGTTATAGTTCGACACCCTGCCTGCATTTCAGTTATTTGGACGTAGTAATGCACTGTACACTCTAAAAAATTAAGTGCTGTTTTCAGCACCAGGAGGGTTGAATTTAGCACTTTCTGAGTGCTTGCATAGGGACTGCACTCAGAGTGCTATTGGAATGCACACAGCGTGCTATTCAGCACTTTCACGGGAGCTGGACCGGCTCCTTAAACTGCTAAACATTCGTTTAAATTCTGGCGAGCCTCGAACCAGGGTCAGCTGATCGAGAATTACTGGCATTACCGCTAGACTAACTCACATCGTACGATTTAGAGCAGATCATATTGTAACGTAGTGAATTTACGACACCACATAGTTCATGTTATCTACTTGACTCCCATGACGAAGCTGGATTGCAAGAAGCGTTTGTTAGTCTGTCGGTAACATCAGCGCCTCTGAATCAGCGGAACCTGGTTCGAGGCTCGCCACGGTCACATTTTTTTGGTTTGCTTGTAAATTAGCACACTTGCAAATGCTAAAACAGCACTTCAGGTGCAGTCACTATACGAGCACCGAAAAAGTAGCACTTCAGTTTTTACAGTGTATGTAACAGGGGTGGGTGCAGGGAGGGGGAATTTCCCCCTTCCAGCGCGAAGTGCGAAAGCTCTAATGTTTTAGCACCCTTTATTTAGGCGGAATGTTAGTTCGACGCCTTGGCTGCTTTTCAGTTTTTGGACGCCATACTGCACTGTATGTAACAAGGGTGGGTGAAGCGCAAAAGATCTGACATTTTAGCTAATTTGAGAGAATAATAACGGCTTGGAGCAAACAATTTTTGTTGGCGGAAAGTTATAGTTCGACGCCCGGACCGCTTTTCAATTACATGTATTTGGACACAACAGTTCATACATGTATGCGAGGGAGCGAAAAATTTGCATTTGACCACCGCAGTTGAGCGGTAGAGAAACTCGAATTTTATACATTTATAGACGGTTTTCTATTCACTCACTTCTACAATCGGGAGCAGAACTAACGAAAACCCTATAGGCTTCAGAAGCAGTCGAGAAATTCTGCATGGCGACCTGAAGTTGAGATTTCTTTCAAAAGTTGAACCTTTGCAAATGCTGTTTTATACACTTTATCCTATAATTGGGAGCGCAATAGTTAGCAAGACTCATATGAAATAATAATAGCGAACAAAGTAATTACATCTTTATTTTTTGAAACTTTTTGAACCCTTTAATCTATATAAGTATATATATATACTGGGGGAGCGAAATTACGAGATCCTGAAATAAATTATGCGAGGGAGCAAAGCGACCGAGCTTTGAAAAATTATCGCATTTCAAACCTTCAAAAACTAGATTTCTAGTGCATTTACCCAGCGGAATTGGGGCGGTGATCGGTAAAGATTATGATTTGTATTCATTTCCCCCTATTTTTCTTTCTCTCCTTTGCGTTTTTTGCGTCCCCTCCAAGTGCTGCACGGGACACGTGCCCCCTGCCCCCTAGATACACCACTGAGCGAAGAGACCGAGTGGGAATGGGAGGGGGTATCCCCCTCCTACATCAGGGAATTTTTCAAAAATCTGTCAATAAATCTTGCATTTTAGAGCATCCCAACATGAAATGTTTTTTAATGAAAAGAAGAAATGCACGGATCTACGCCAGTGGACGGTACCCCTTAATCCTTAATTGAGAATAACAATGAGAGCGAACGAATTTTCTTCGATATTTTCACATTGAAATTATGGCATTTCTTATTTCCCTACTTCTAGTCATTAAATAATGTGATCGTATTTCAAGATCAAACATCATGAGTTTGGATAATTATTAGTTTTAAGTTAAAGTATCATAATCCAAAAATATTTGAAGCGGGGTAATAACACAGGCCATCCCCCACCTCAATTTTTTTTTTGATATATATACCCCCATCCCCCGGGATCGACACAGAGGTGGTGCAGTGACGTTTTAGCAAATTTTAAGAGCCAGATAACGGCTTGTAGCCCCTTTTTAGGCCTTTTCTCTCACTTCCCCCGCTTTTTCGCTCTCGTTCTCGCTTTTTTTTTGTAGTGGCTGAATGGGGGGGGGGGGCATGGCCCCTCGATCCCCCCCCCCCTGGCTACGCCACACTGTTAAAACATGTATTAAAAAACTACGGATTAAAAAAATGTTGATTAAAAATCGCTCAACATTGGTTATAAAATGAATGTTGGTTAAAAATGACTTTTAATCTTGCGTGGGTTAAAAATATTGTTGATTAAAATTATTGTTTTTATTCTTGTTGGTTACTTTGTAACCAACATTGATTAAAAACAGTGTTCTCTGCTTTCCCGCCAAACTGATAGTGCTAAATGTCAAGACTCTTTATCTTTTTGTTGGTTAAAAGTTTGATCAAAGTTGATTAAAATACCAATCGCGTGACCGAACAGCGCATGCGCACATGGATTTGGAACAAATTCGCTGCGCACAAATCTATCACAGAAATAGTTTGCGATAAAAATGGAAGGCATTGTCATTCAAGTCGCTGAATGAGTGGGGACTTTCAAAGAGTTTGTCGGCGTGTTTGAAGGTGAGAAACTATATTCATATATGTGATTGTTGTCCAGCTTAATCTTGGAAAAAAATAGATCTACAGTGTGCTCTTTCTTTCTAATTTAAACGGTTTGGGAGCAAGTTCGACCTGCTCGATCTGGACTAGACCTGGCTAAGCCAGGCCCACCGGTAGATTTACTGACTGCGCCTATGGTAGCGAGGAGGCGACGCCGGCGGTATGGCGGTGTGTTCAACTTCGCGCATGTCCATATTTCGCGGACAGGGCAATATGACAAACACTGAAACTAGAACAGTTTTTTGAGAAAAAGATATAAGCACCAATGTAGGCGTAGGCGTAGTCTACCGGTGGGCCTGCCTTAGTCAAGTCTAGTCCAGGTCTGAGAAGGTCGAACTTACCAAACCGCTGAAAGTAGATCACTGAGTAGATCTATTTCGTTATAAGGCTAGCTAGACAACAATTACAGATATGAAAAGAGTTTCTCCGGGGAGTTTCTCATCAAATAAATCTAACCAACAAATGGTTAAACATTTAACCAACAATTTGTTTAAGTTTAATCAACACCATTTTAACCAATGTTGAGCAAAATATGATTAACCAACAAATGGTTAAACATTTAACCAACAAATAAAACTAACCAACAAATGGTTAAACATTTAACCAACAATATGTTTTAGTTTAATCAACACCAATTTAACCAACGTTGAGCAATATACGATTAACCAACAAATGATTAAAACTTTTAATCGACCACAGGTTAAACTTTAATCAACAGGCCGTTGATTAAAGTTTTAACCTACAAATGTGTGGTTCACCTGGTAACCCTCGGTTGATTAAAATTTTAACCAACAAGATTAAAAATTTTAATCAACGTTCTAACAGTGCAGTGAGTATTACATTGTAGAGCCTGGCCTTATTTTGAAAACTATGGGTTAGAGAACTTTGTCATGTTTGTGCTCATTTATTGCATGCTTGTTAATTACATTTTCACCTGCCAGTCATCCTCCACACCATCTTCATCCAAACCACCTGTTCATATGTTTTGTCTTCTTCTTCCTTTTCTTGTTTTCTTCTTCTTCTTCTTATCATTATTGTTTATAATTATATGTATTATTATTACCATCAACATTGTTATTATGTCACTGTTAATTTGTTATCATTAATTACATTATTACTAGTATAATAATCATCATAGTCCTTAACATGATTGTTATTATATTTGTTACCATCAGTACTATCACTCTAAAAGCCGAAATAATTTATTACCAACTGTCTTGTTTTTCCTCATCTTTCTCCTAAATACTATAGGTTTTCTGGATCCCTGAACTCGGACAGAGGCGTATCAAATGTAAGTAGACTGGTAGGCTTCATTGTTAAGAAATGTTCAACAAAACAATTTACGTCTACACCGTTTCGCCTCAGCAAAATAAATGATATTTCTTCCTTATTTACTGCATGTCGTACTACAATAAAATATTTTTCAGAAAGATTTTTAGTATTGTAGAAAATTGTAAATGGCCAAAAAGTTAATAAAAATAATTGGTTTCTTTTAATGAAACTATTTATTGGAACAGAAGTCGAGCAAAATCACGTCTTATTTCATGTCATTTCTTGTCAGTTTGTTTACATTTTGTTTCACCAAACCGCCGATATACTGCGATTTAGTTCTTTTAAATATCTTTTTACTCTCGTCATTAAGATTCATCAGAATAACCCGAAACTCGTAAAGCGTATATTTTGTCCATGATAGCTGGAGGAAGAAATTGTAACTCCCTAAATTGAATATGATGCAAATTTGACGCATTCATTTTCCTGTATTCTATTACAGATCCCTATGTTAACAATTGAGGACTGCCATCTATCTGCTGAGATGATCAACAGGTTGTGGTCCTGCCTCAGATCCTTCACCTCATTGTCCAAGCTTACTATCTCAGACTCCTCTCTTAGTTTCCCTCCATCTCCTCCTGAGCTTCCATCCATTACAAAGCTGATAGCCGAGAGAGTGACGTCACAAACCTACGAAGGTCTGTTCTCTTCTTTACCTGGCGTGCGAGAGATCGATATCACTATCGATGATGTAGGGAAAGAAGACGTATCTCAGATCCAGACTGGTCTTCGTCGACGTCTGACGGGACAGGAGCTCACGCGCATCAGGCTTAAAGCACCCGATACACTCTGGTCAGAGAAGAAGATTGTAGAGACGATGAGAGGACTGGGTCTTCGGATCGGGTACGAGGTGATATTGTCAGGGGTAGTATTCGGACCGGAGGAGAAATTAATTGATCTCGTTGAGCCTTCGACACGTTTGATATCATCTAGTTTGTATATAGAACAGTAAGTGATTACTACTTTTAAAACAAAATCATTTTATTACTTCCATTTTCAAAATAATATCTTTACAAATAATCAAGGTAAAATAGGATAGACATCTATATCGACATGCCATAATATGCAACCTTATAATTTACATTTATTGATATAAATAAATTAACTATTAACGATGTAAAACATAACATTTTATAAGCACGATGGTATTATTGAATGAAAATTTATATTTAAAACATCTTTTTAAAAGAGTGAACAAAGAAAACAGTATAAAGAAGAAAAGGAAAATCGAGTCAAAATTTCTCGCATCTATCGCGGGTTTCCTTTTTATCAGCATGCCTTTGTGTGTGTTATTGTTCATGTTTTTAATCCATACATTTGACATGAAATGGGCATAATTAACTTTTTTGGTCAGGTTAATATGTTGACATTTAATTACCAAAGTATCCACCTGGGCTCGTATTTTATAAAATACTTTAGAATGATATTCATGAATTCTTTAATTCTCATCTTTTTTAAACAAAAATCTTCATCAAAATGCGTATTTAATATAAAGATATTTGCTAAGAACTTTTTTGCTAGACTTAAAGACTTTCATCTTATCCGATTTTCAGAGTTAGGTATAAAATCTTTGATTTTTTTCCAAGTGAAAATTCTTAAATGGGCATACGCATTCTAATTTGCAATGATGATAGGTAAGAATTCTACCCTATATTTTAGCATATAGGGAGGATGCTTAAATACTAGTAGAATAAAAACCTATGGCTAATGACTGTGATGAAAAAATACGAATGCACCTTCCATTATTATGAATGCACGTACCGCAGGTTTTAGACATTTGACCTATTTATAGATCTGCGCTGCGTGACGTGACGTGAGCTAGCTAGCTGTAGACTCTATTTATAGAAGCGCGCGCAGTCGACAGTCTAGCTATATTAGTCGATCGTCGGCGCGGCATATATATAGTACGCGCAGTGTGGAATTTTGTACACACAAGTACAAGAAATTTAAAGAAAGAACCCGCGCGCCCAGGCGCTAGGCCCAGGCTAGGCGCCGGCCCACCACCGAAATTAAACACTGACAACAACTAGGCCTAACTTGGAAATGGTGTGTTAACAACTCTCTTTAGTTTAATCAATAATAATAGACAGAGATATATCTGGCATCGTTAAGAGGTGAGATAAAATGTGTTTAATAATTATGACTGAGACCTGAATAGACCTGTAACAGCTCTAGCGGTAGATCTAACGCCAACTTTTATGGCAGAGATGTATTGTAAGTAGCCTAGATGCCCACTAGGCACTAGCACTACTAGTAGTACGTCAGTAGTACAAGTACTAGGCCTACTAGTACTAGCACTATAGGCACTAGACGACTGAGCTAGCAGGCCGCCGATTAGCGCTAGCCCTGGCCGGGTGACTGGACTAGCCCCAAATTATGAGCATTAATCATGTTTGTTTGGATCTCCTATAGGCCTACGTTTTATGTATAATTGGGCATGATTTGCAGTTGAAATAGGATATCATTTTTCATACACTTTGTCTTTGACTTTGTTTCAGAAAATTTTGTCATGTTTATGCTCATTGATTGGATGCTTGTCCATTACATTGTTCACCTGTCAATCACCCTCCATACCATCTCCATCCAAACCACCTGTTCATTGTACATTTCATCCCATTGTCATGTTCCATCCATACACTCAATGTTCAATCAATGTTCTATGTATACACTCAATGTACATTGTATTCAAGCTATACACACTACGTGTCATGGTCATTGTCAAACACATTGCATATCACTCTCTCACATACTTTGATCTATGGGAATATTTTAATTCGTATGCTTTACTAGTACATTTTATGGTATTCTTCTTCTTATTATTATTACTAATATAATTATCATTATCATTATAATGATAATTGTTACCATCAGTACTTTTACTCTAAGTTAGAAGCCAAAATATTTTATTACCGACTGTCTTGTTTTTCTTCATCTTTCTCCTAAATGCTATAGGTTTTCTGGATCGCTGAACTCGGACAGACGCGTATCAAATGTAAGTAGGCCTGCTAGGCCTCATTGTTTAGAAATGTTCAACAAAAGCAATTTATACATTCCGCCTTATGGAAGTTACAGCAAAATAAATTTCTTCCTTATTTATTGCATTGTGTAAATGGCCTAATTCATACTACAATTAAATGGCAATTTCCAAAAGACGTCAGTAAAAATTGTAAATGGCTACTAAGTTACCCCCCCCCCCCAAAAAAAAAAAAAGAATGACAAAAAATGAAATAATTTATTTTAAAAAATCAAATCTAACTTTTCCTTTAGCGTTAAGTCGAGCAATATGACATGTTTCTTTATGTGATTTCTTGTAAGTTTTTCGTCAGTTGGTTTATATTTTGCTTCTCCAAACAACTGATATACTGCACTTTAGTTCTTTTAAAATACGCTTTTCTCTCGACATGAAGAGACATCAAAATAACTCCAAATTAGTTGTAAAGCGTATGTTTTGTCCATGATATTGAAAGCAAGTGATTGTATGTAACAAATTGAATATGATGTAAAATTGACGCATTCATTTTCTTGTATTTCATGACAGATCCCTCTGTTAACGATTAAGGACTGCCATCTATCTGCTGAGATGACCATCAGGTTGTGGTCCTGCCTCAGATCCTTCACCTCACTGTCCAAGCTTGCTATCTCAGACTCCTCTCTCAGTTTCCCTCCATCTCCTCCTGAGCTTCCATCCGTCACAGAGCTGATAGCCAGGAGAGTGACGTCACAAAGCTACGAAGGTCTGCTCTCATCGATACCTGGCTTGAAAGTGATCGATATCACTATCGATGATGCAGAGAGAGACATATCTCAGATCACGGCTTGTCTTCGTCTGACCGGGGGACAGCAGCTCACAGACATCAGCCTTGATGCACCGGACTCACTCCCATCAGAGAAGAAGAATGTATCGAGAGAGACGATGAGAGGACTGGGTCTTCTGATCAGAGAACAAACCAACAACCTACAGTGGCTAGATGTGGACGAGGTGAAGTGCACAGACGAGGAAGACTTGGTTTACCTCGTCGAGTGCTGCAGACATGTGAAGACGATGGAAGACGTAGAGTAAGTTATTGTTCAACTCATAATATAAAATAGATTGTATGAGATGATTCTATTCCGTTTTTCTGCAGTACTAACGCGTAATAGTATGAATGCATAAAGGGATGAATAGTTTAGACGTGGGTGCAGCCTAGTTTTATGTTGATTTTTATTTATTTAAAACCCCCAAATTATTACTTCTCCTTATTGTTATTTTCTTATTTCAATATACAGTATTAGTATTAGTACATTGTATATGCATGTAGATTGAGCAAATATACATTTAGGTTACTAAAATTAGATTATTATTATCATTATCTTTATGGACACTATTACCATTATAGGTTTTCCGGTGAATACAATCATTTAGGCACTCAAATTTTTAATTCAAATTAACGCAAATGTCGCTCTTGGACGAATTCTGTGATTCAAATTAAGAATCCAAACATTCAAATTCAACGAGTCAACCAAACATGCATTCAGTTTACAAATTCGTGCATGCCGGTCTTATGAGATCAGTGCATGCAAGTTAACACGTTCGGTTTACTGTGTTAACTTGAATGCGCAGATCTACTATAAAAGTGCTCGCATTTACAAGTTGAATTCACATTATGTGAATTTGTTTTCAAGTTGTTTAATTTGAATGCTCGGCCCGGATTCTTCTTTGAACAGTTCTTTCTTGGTCGACATTTACGTTACGTTGAATCTACGAAATATGAATGTGAGTGACCAAATGATTAGAAGTGGCCGGGAAAACCTACATCAATATCATAAGTAGTAGTAGTAGTAGTGTTATTATTATTATCAGCGTCATCATCATACACATTATCATTATTATTATTATTTATGTTGCCACGATTTCTTTTGTAAGCGCAATGTTATTCTAGTCTACATGTGAACGATCTAACTAAAACATAATCCCCGAGTACAGTACATTATTCAAGCTCTTTTAATATGGCTTCAAAGAAAATATAGGTCACTTTTAAAGGTCATTCGCCTGACGCTCTGAGATTAGAAAACGATAAAGGAAAGAGAAGTGCATGATATAGATCTAGACACTGTAGATCAGTACTGTTGATCAGCGATGGTGATTTCATGCCCTGTGAGAGCGAAATTTGCGGCAGCAAAAAAGAAAATACCCAATATCCACGTGTTTAATACATTCACAACCGATAACCTAAAATCATGATTCAATGAAGATACATGTACGCCTACAAAGAAAGAAGATTGTTCTTGAACTTAAATGATGTTAAAAAAAAGGGGGGATGTTTCCAAAAAAGTGAAAAGGAAGCACACTAACGTAGGTGTATAGCGTTGACATCGTTGTATTTTAACAATCATGCCCATAATATACAAATATACAGGGCCCGATGAAATCTAGAGCGATCATATCTATGGGGTGAGTCGAAGTGACTACAGTCGTCTATTTCCTCGCCGGGCGAGAAATAGAAGTAGTCGCTGAGACCGACCTCATAGATCGCACTAGATTTCCGAATAAAGGCCCTGTATATTTTGTTTTATATCCCTTCATCAACAATCACAGATTACAAATTAATGTTAGATGTTATAAATCTCACGTTGTAATTCTATCAATAAAATGTAACGGTTAAATCAAAACACAGTGGATGCTATTTTTGACGATTGATAGTCGCTAAGCCTGAGACCGACCTCATATAGATTGAAGTAGATTTCCAAATAAAGGCCCTGTATATTAATTTTCTTTTATAGGCCTCATCAAAATACTAAATACCGTAGATCTGAATCTACATGTAATGTTGATCTAGGTAGTCTACTACTATTAACATAAAAGTTCATTTTAGTTAAAGGGTGTGCCGTAAATTAATCTGTAAAATTCAGAGAGAGAGAGAAAGTCAAAATTATATGGCTAGTATGAATTGCACAGGCACAGTGATTACAATTTAGATCTAACCCGTATGAAAAAATAATAGGCTATGCCTAACTGAAGTTTTGTTCTTGAACTTAGATGAATAAAAAAATGACTGTTTTAAAATAAAGTGAAATGGAAGTATAACGTTGACATCGTTGCATTTTTAACAATCATGCCCATATAATATACATGTACTTTCCGTTGGATATCAACATTGATATGCATTTTGATCAAACTCTCGCGTTTTGCCATGAACTTAAGAATACACGCCGCATTGAAGGTATCTATTCTAAATGTTACGCCGCATTGAAGGTATCTATTGCAGCGAGCCTGCCTTGTCGCCGATAGAGGGCGACAAACATTTATTATTGAACTTTAGCTTTTCATAACCAATATTTAATTTATATTACTTTTGTCAAGGATGATGCCGATTGATGAAGACTCGCTTATTAAAGTTATAGAATTGGATTCGTTGTAATCAAAGTATATGATTGAAATTGGTGATTGGGTGTAAAAGGTGTTAATGGAGTTATATAGACAAAGAAAAACACAGGTTTTGGATAAAGATTTAGGTTTGAACTCAAAAACAAAAACTTATCTTTTATTCAACATTTTACATCATTCACAAAGATTAATCTCGCCACTGTTACAATCAATAAAGTTCTTATTATAATTACATAACAATTCCCAGTATTTATTATAAGTGTTTTAATGCTTTAAATACCAATTTATTTCCAAAGGGAATTATGTTCTTTAATTATAATTCAATTAAGTTCCTAATGGGTGTTATATTATATAGAAAACTTTGATCTATTACAAGGCTATACCGATTATCAGTAGTTACTTTAGTTTTAGTTTGCCAATTCTTCTAAGTACTTACCAATTTGCGTAATAAGTTTATACCTAGAGTAAATTAAGGACAAGTAGGGAGGGAAGTTTTGTGGAGAGGGAAGTTTTGTGGAGAGGGAAGTTCTGTGAGGAGGGAAGTTCTGTGAGGAGGGAAGTTGTATTTGGCCCGGAGGTTCTGTGGGGAATGAGCCAGCCGAACTCGTGAAAACTACTTATATTTATACTCTCTATACGTACGTGGGGGAAAACCTGTCTTGGCCGCACGATCTGATTGGCCAACGCATAATCTACATTACTTACAGCGCGCGACGCGCCTTTTTCTACACGTCTATTAGTGATCACTGATTTCATAAAAGCTATAATTGAATGCAAAGTTTGAACACTCAAATGTCGTAGCTAGCTAACTATGCCGGGATTATAATTATGTACCGGCACCTGGGAATCCAGGCAGTGCAATTTAGAAGTTGCACCAAGGTAAGCTAAGGCTTAAATGAACGGAAGCCTATGCATTGCATTTATATTTCACAAAACTACGAGGAAAGAGTTTTGATATGACTCATTCATGCATTATATAGCTCCTCGATAAAGTTATTTACAACATTTTCTTACCTGAATATTTCAAGTATAATAACAATGTATAATGCAAATGGCAGGCCAAAAGAGAAAGAGAGAGAGAGAGAGAGGGAGAGAAAGAGAGCAAGAGAGGATGGTTCTGCCAAGACTATCAGTATATATGCGTAATAAAAGTAAAGAGACGGGGTCGGCTCGTTACACAGCCCCCCTTCCTACGAAATGCGTCCTCGCATTTTCAAAAACGTATACTTCTCGAGTCAACAAATCCTTCTCCGAGTCAATCTTTTGAATAAGCAATTGATCATTTATAAAAATGATAAGAAATGGTCCAAATAATAATTCTGAAATGATGGTTATTTGGAAGTATTCAGCAATTGCTTCTTAAAACTAATTTACCTCATATTCTCTTTATCTCGAACTGACTATTCTCGACTAAGTCACAATCATCATCATCAATCAATCATCAATACTTCACTTTTAGTTTCCAATACTTATATACATCTTCAAGAAGCAATGGCTGATCCTGCCAAATATATAACCAATATACCACCCACATTAGTGGTGAGTTAAAATTTCACGAGAAAATTTCGGAACTCGAAAGAAATCAATGGCGCTCAAGTTACATTAAATTTGAGCTTAATAAGTTAAAGTATATATTCTCTACTCAGTGGCGTTACAATGTATTTGACATGCATGCACTAAAGGATAGAAGAAAATCAGATAAAGATAAGAAGTAAAGGAAAGAGAGATGGATAGGAAAGGTGGAGGATGAGATAGGGAAAGATAGTTGAGGAACATCCATCCTTCAGCGATAAAACATCTTATTTCATAAATTGATTATCTAATAAAAATAATCTGGAGGTCCTCTTCTTCTTTGAGGATAGCGTCTTTCTTCATCTGTCTTGTTCTGGTTACCTGCGTTTTCGTTCTCATTAGATTGGTCATCAGTGGTACTGGTAGGTTCTACTGGTCGTTGAGTTTGTTGTTTGTTCCAGACTTGGGGTTCTGAACCTTCGAAAGGTTTGAGTCTGTCAAAGTGAACTACACTTGGTTTACTCTGGGGTGAGTACTGAATACGATAAGTGACGTCAGAGAGTTTAGTTATGATCTTGTAGGGTCCTGTCCATTTTGAGAACAGTTTGGGGTTAAGTCCTTTCTTTCTAGAGTTGTTGCGGAGCCACACGAAGTTACCTGGTTCATAGAGTTTCCCGTGTGATCGTTTGTCATAGTTTCGTTTCTGTCGTCGTAGTTCTGTTCTACCCTGTTCTCGTACTTGTTCATAAGTTTTCTCTAGTCGTTCTCGTAGTTCTTGAGTGTAGTCTGTTTCTTCGTCATCTTTTGGTTCTTTGTACATTACATCTATTGGAAGAGTTAGTTCTCTACCGAACATCATCATGTTGGGTGTTTCTTTAGTCGTTTCATGGGTGGTACTACGGTAAGCTGAAGTTACCATGGGGAGGTACTTGTCCCAGTCTTTCTGGTGTTTTTCGGGTTCTAGCATAGTGACCAGTATGCTAACCAATGTTCTGTTAAATCTCTCTACCATACCGTCAGATTTTGGATTGTATACCGTGGTTCTCGTCTTTCGAATTCCGAGAAGTTGGCAAAGCTTCTGGAATATCTTTGACTCGAAGTTTCGACCTTGGTCGGTATGGATTTCTTCCGGAATTCCATATCTTGAGATGAATTCATCAACTAGTTTTTGGCTCACTGTTTCTGCCTTTTCATTTGGTATGGCATATGCTTCTACGAACTTAGTGAAATAGTCCGCGATTACAAGTATGTACTTATTGCCATTGTCTGTAGTAGGAAGTGGTCCCATTATATCGAGGGCAATTCTTTCCATTGGACCTCCACACATTCTTTGTTGGAGAGGAGCGCGACGCTTTCTCCCTCCGGGTTTGTTCCGGCTACAAGTTGGACACTGTCTTATGAAAGATCTAATATCAGTCCTCATTCCTACCCAGTAAAAACGGAGTCGTACTTTACTAAGTGTTTTGTTCATTCCGAGATGTCCTGCGGTAGGTGCTGAATGCAGTTCTTGTAAGATTTCGTTTGTCATTTCGCGAGGAAGTACTATTCGCCAGTTTACTTGTTTTCCATCATTGGATTCCCATTTCCGATAGAGGATTCCGTTCCGAACTTCTAACTGATCCCAATGTCCTAGCAATACTTTGACTGAGGAAGGTAACGCTGAAGTTTCTTCACGCGATGGTTTTTGTCCTATTTCTACTGCTTCTATTATGACCTTCAAACTCTGGTCATTTCTTTGATTCTCCTTTAATTTGTCCTGGAAACTACTATCCGAGAACTGTAACATGTTAACTCTACCATCGCACTTATCTAGTTCTATGTGATTTCCGATCACATCTTCCGACTTCGCGGGATTGCCTAAGAAATCTTGCTCACTTTTGAGCTTCTCTTCTTTAGTTACTTGACTTGTCATTTCCTCTGTTTCTGTATTACCACATTGTCGGCAGGGTTTCCGAGATAACGCATCTGCGTTAGAGTGAATTCGTCCAGCCCGATGGACAATTTCTATGTCATATTCCGATATTACTTCTAGCCAACGAGCTAGTTGTCCTTCCGGTTGTTTGAAGTTGGTTAGCCATCGCAATGCCCCGTGGTCTGTTCTAACGGTTACATGTCTACCATAGAGATACTGACGGAAGTGTTTAAGGTAAGTTACTACTGCGAGCAGTTCTCTGCGAGTTACGCAATAGTTTCGTTCAGCCTTACTTAAGACTTTACTTCCGTACGCAATCACACGTTCCTGTCCATCCTGGACTTGAGATAGGACTCCGCCTATTCCGTCTTTACTAGCGTCGGTATCGAGGATGAATTCACCCTCGGGATTGGGGTATGCTAAGATGGGGGCACTTGTTAGTCTATGTTTCAATTCATCAAACGAGGTCTGGCAGACAGGACTCCATCCGAACTGTCCGGCACGACCTTTTTCGGTTAACTGATGGAGTGGTTTTGCAATCTTTGCAAAACCCTCAACGAAACGTCTGTAGTAGGACGCGAGGCCTAAGAAACTTCTTACTTCGCTCACGTTTGTCGGTGTAGGCCAAGTTCTAATTGCCTCTATTTTGTCTTGTTGGGTTGATACCCCTTCATTCGATACATCATGTCCGAGATACGAGACCTTAGTTCTGAAGAGGTGGCATTTTGATGCCTTCAACTTTAGGTTAGCTTGTCTTAGCCGGTGAAATACTTGTCGCAATCTATTGATCTCTTCGGGAATACTCTTACCAAAGATAATGAGATCATCTAAATACACGAGCAATATCTCCCATTAGTCCAGCTAGTACTTTGTCCATTAGTCTTTCGAAAGTGGCGGGGGCGTTACATAGCCCGAATGGCATTACATTCCACGCATATAATCCGCCGTTAGCCAAAAATGCTGATTTGGCTTTCGCGTCTTTTCCTAACCCAACCTGCCAATACCCGCTGGCCAGGTCTAGGGTTGAGAACCATGTTGCACCTGATAATGCATCTAGTGTTTCATCAATTCGCGGTAGTGGATACGCGTCTTTAATTGTTACCGCATTTAGTTGTCTGTAGTCTACGCAAAATCTTTGACTTCCGTCTTTCTTTCTAACGAGAACTACATTAGAAGCCCAAGGACTGTCAGTTGGTTCTATAAGTCCTTTATCTAACATCTTTGTTACTTGTTCTTTGATTTCTTCGCGTTGTCCTAGTGGGTGTTTTCTAGGCCTTTGCCTGATAGGTCGCTGATTACCAGTGTCAATGTGATGCTCTACTATATTAGTTCTGCCTAATTCACCATTACTTTTGACGAATATGTCTTGAAATTCGGTCAAGAGTTCTATGACGTTCTCATGATAGTACTGAGGAAGTTCTTCCGTGCTTCTCTCTAGTAAGTCTTTCAAATGTTCTGGTATTTCTTGAAACTTTTTGGTACCGTACTTCGGCGGGTTCTCGATTTCGTCTTTGTCAACTATGGAGAGAGTTCCTAACCTAGTGTTCTTCCTTATGACTTTGTTTGATGTGGAAGGATTGAAAACTCTTACTGGTATAAGTTCTCCGGTTTCTACTAGTGTTCTCGCAACAATTAGACCTTTCAGAAAAAGGTTTGCGGTACAACCATGTGAGTTGGAATAACTCCACGTTCCGGTCAGAATATTTTGAGTTATTCCAACTCACATGGTTGTACCGCAAACCTTTTTCTGAATTACAACTTCACCATGCAAACCTTCAAATCCTAAATTAGACCTTTCTTTGCTAATTGATATTTTGCATCTTCTGCTTCTATTATACCGATTTTGTTTGACTCGAATTTTCCGTTAGTCGTTCCCATTATGATGGCTTCGTGGCCAGCTGGGATAGTAGTGGTTTCGGCTGAACTTACACGACATATAAGACTTTCACCAGATTCTTTAACGCAATCTACATTTCCCCACTCAGTCGTTATTTGTAGATTAGTCAGATCAATTTTAGCTCCCATTTTGGTTAGAGTATCTAATCCTAAGATTCCGTCATTGCTCACATTAGCTACTAGCAAATTGGTGAAAGCTTTACAAGGTCCGATACTAAGTTCTAGTGTTACTTTACCGTCTATGGGTAGGGGCGATCCGTCTGCTAACCGAGCAGTTCTATCGGGTGGTCTAATTGGCGGTCTTTCTGTTCTGGGAATATTCTCATACACTTTGCGCGAAATGTATGACTCAGTAGCTCCAGTGTCAACGAGAAAATTATACTTTCTTTCATGAATGGTTACCGGTATGAAAAGACCATCAAGATTATTCGGGTTTATAGTCGGAATTCTACTATAGCTTTGCGGTTTGTTCTGTTGTTTATTTTGGGCCTCGTCTAGTGACGAAGGTTTGGCCGCGCCATGGCCCCTTGGGGCGGCCATAGCTCGTTTAACTTTTCAGTTCTTGTTCTGTACTCTGTTCGAGGAGGGCGGTTCTGTTCTAAGTCTGAACTTCTCGTCATGTCCGCGCGTTTCTTACGACAATCTTTCGCGATATGTCCTGGTTTGTTACAATAGTAACAAGTTCTGTTTGTTCGTTCTTGTTCTTGTAAGAGCGGCCTGTTTGTTCTGTAGCCATCGTTGGCTTCTCTTCGAACCGAATTTTGTTTGTCCGGTTCTGTTAGTTTTCCGATTGCTTCTTTGACAGCATTTTCTATCATCTCTTTAATCGCTGGTGCTTGTTCATCATTTTCCGATGTAAGTGTGCGGTTATGAGCATTCTTCTTCCAACCTCCTCTTTGAGATTCGGTCTGAAGGAATGTCTCAGTGTTAATTGCTGCCTGTACGGTTTCATCGAGTGTCGCGGCTTTCGCATGAAAGATACCGGATCTTATGTCAGGATTATGCAATGCGTCGGTAAAATGAATCTTCGCAAGCCTGTCGATACCCTCCATGTCAAAGTTAGAGTAGGCTCGAGTAGTTAGTTCACGAATGTTTCTACCGAGTTCTTGTAAGGATTCGTTAGGATTTCTCTTCCGGTTTCTAAGTTCTAGAAGGTATGTTTCTGCCTGCTTGGCAGGAGAAAACCGATTCGCGAGTTTTGTTTTCATTTCTTCGTAAGTCCAAGTATTTCCTCTTTGTTCTTTCAACAACCTAGGTGCTTGTCCTCTAAGACTAGCCGCGAGAAATTTGGACGCTTCTTCGTCTCCCCATGCATTAATAGTCATGCATGATTCAAAGTGTGTAACGTAGTCTTTCCAGTCAGAGTTTCCGTCATATTTGTCAGGCATCATCGTAGGACGGTTATTGATAGCCTGTATGTTCTGTTGGACTGGAAGTTTATGTGCTGTCGGGGGTATTTTTACGGTCTTTGGTTGATCGGTACTAGGTATGTTCTTAGTTCGTTCTGGTTCTGGTTCTTTGAGTTGTTCATTCATAGCTGTTTCTTTCCCGTGCAAGAAATTGAACATTATTTCGCTGTCAGTCATTGAAGGAATTTCCGAAATTTCTTCAGTTGTCGCAGTTGAACTAACTCGTCTATCTTTCTTACTAGAACGCTTAGTACCCTTTTTCATCATTTGCGACATTAATTTTGTTAATTGGATCATTAGGCGAGTTTGCAAACTTTTCTTTTTCTGTCTTTTCTTATCTTTAGTAGATGTTAACGTGGCAGATGATTCAGAAGAGGATTCACACATTTCTTCGTCAGTGTTCTCCTCATTGTCAATTTTCATAGTTTCTGGTTCTTCTTTGCTCTGGGACTCCATTTCTGTCAAGTTATCTTCAATCTATATTACCCAATCACTCAATTTATCCCACTCCTGACACCAAAAATTTATGCAGCGAGCCTGCCTTGTCGCCGATAGAGGGCGACAAACATTTATTATTGAACTTTAGCTTTTCATAACCAATATTTAATTTATATTACTTTTGTCAAGGATGATGCCGATTGATGAAGACTCGCTTATTAAAGTTATAGAATTGGATTCGTTGTAATCAAAGTATATGATTGAAATTGGTGATTGGGTGTAAAAGGTGTTAATGGAGTTATATAGACAAAGAAAAACACAGGTTTTGGATAAAGATTTAGGTTTGAACTCAAAAACAAAAACTTATCTTTTATTCAACATTTTACATCATTTACAAATCTCGCCACTGTTACAATCAATAAAGTTCTTATTATAATTACTATATAACAATTCCCAGTATTTATTATGAGTGTTTTAATGCTTTAAATACCAATTTATTTCCAAATGGAATTATGTTCTTTAATTATAATTCAATTAAGTTCCTAATGGGTGTTATATTATATAGAAAACTTTGATCTATTACAAGGCTATACCGATTATCAGTAGTTACTTTAGTTTTAGTTTGCCAATTCTTCTAAGTTCTTACCAATTTGCGTAATAAGTTTATACCTAGAGTAAATTAAGGACAAGTAGGGAGGGAAGTTTTGTGGAGAGGGAAGTTTTGTGGAGAGGGAAGTTCTGTGAGGAGGGAAGTTCTGTGAGGAGGGAAGTTGTATTTGGCCCGGAGGTTCTGTGGGGAATGAGCCAGCCGAACTCGTGAAAACTACTTATATTTATACTCTCTATACGTACGTGGGGGAAAACCTGTCTTGGCCGCACGATCTGATTGGCCAACGCATAATCTACATTACTTACAGCGCACGACGCGCCTTTTTCTACACGTCGCGAAAACCTATCTTAACGATAAATTGTTAAGAAAATGCTTATTTATTCTTCTTTCAATACATCATATAGCAAATGAAATATCTTATACCAAAGACAAATCTATATTGCAATGTTTTAAATAATTATTAGATTATAACTTATAACAATTAATTCATAATAAATGATTTAGTTTGTAATTCATGCTTTTGTTGGATCGAAACTTATCATAGCTAAATAATACGTCATACACGAATGCGCGTACGACGGACTTGCTTTGTATTAAACAACGCAATAATTTCCAATATTTCTCGACACATATCAAGAAAAACATTCAGTCATGTAATCTATTTTGTGAATAATTGCCGAGTCCACGGAATTCTTCAGTCTATTAGTGATCACTGATTTCATAAAAGCTATAATTGGATGCAAAGTTTGAACACTCAAATGTCGGAGCTAGCTAATTTTGTTAATTACTACATAGCCCTACCTTCCAGTGCGAACTGCAGTGTATGATACACGCACAAGGTAAGCTACACATTATCATCGCGTAATAAAAGTAAAGAGACGGGGGTCGGCTCGTTACAATATAATTGAACATTTCCAGTATCCACGTGTTACATTTACAACTAATAACCTGAAATCATGATTCAATGAAGATACATGTAGGCCTACTAAGAAAGCACATTGTTCTTGAACTTAAATGATGCAGAAAAAAAAGGGGGGGGGGGGACTGTTTCCAAAAAAAAGTGAAAAGGAATTAGCACACTAACGTGGGTGTATAACGTTGACATCGTGAAAACAATCATGCCCATAATATAACCTTTCCGTTTCATATCAACATTGTTAAGCATTTTGATAAAACTCGTGCGTTTTTCATCAAGCATAGACGCCGCATTGAAGGTATCTACATGTAGGCCTAGATGTAGATATTTTATTCTAAATTTTACGCCGTATAGTAGATTTTGTTCTAGACTATCTATAACCAGGTGGTCAGAAACATTAAACTGACGTTGGTGAATATATATTTTAAAAAGTATAGAGTTCCGTACTAGTTATTAGCAGGGACGAGGAAGAAAATATACAGTGACATGAGGCTGCACGTTTTGGAGTAACCCCAGGGAGCTCCAACGCGCAGCGTTGGAGCCCCAGGTACAACTATCCAAAGTCGACCTCGCCCATTTTATGGCTAATCCCATCGCTTGACACACAGTGCGATCGAGTCATTTGAATCGACGGTACAGTACAGAGAAAAGATCGGCTCGGCGAGGAAATTCTATTTTTTTTCATCGAAACAATCATTAAATCGTAAAATCACAGAGCCTGCTAGATAGTTACAGTAATTCTCTTGAAGTGTAAGTACAAATTTCTATCTTACTTGCCGAAATTAAGCGATGGGATTAGCCATAAAATGGGCGAGGTCGACTTTGGATAGTTGTACCTGGGGCTCCAACGCTGCGCGTTGGAGCTCCCTGGGGTTAGTTTTGGAGTAGAGTTTAAGAATACAGCAGCTCAGCTCTCCTCTTTAAAGAAAATCCTCCGCTTCCCCTGCTATGTAGAATTAATGACTATCCCAGATTTTGAATAGGGGATTTACATGTAGAATTCATAAACTTTTGCTATTTATGTACGAAAGAAAAAAGGATAAAATTTTGCATTTATACCGATATATGGAAAGAAAAGAATTCGAATTACTGAGATCATGATGATGATGATAATTCTGACAATGTTTAAAACACGCTCAATGCATATTCGCACAGGCGCTTATTCTCTTTTAGAAGCAACACAAAATGTTCTTATTAACCTATTCAACATCGAGTGTTAATTTTATAGAGCTTATTGTTTAACAGATTGTAATGTTTAACATTGGAACATTTAAATTGGTGGTGGAAAAGTCTAACTGAAATTGCCTCAATTATTTTTTAAAGACTTTGCTATCGTGTTGCATATGTTATGTAGACTGACCAGACCGTTTACATTTTTGTATACCCTTTAGCTGTATCGATCTGGATATCATCTAAAAAAACCTACCATCCTATTTCAAATGGATTTCATTAAAACAGAATTATGGTTTTTCAATTCTACCAAAATACAGATTCACCCGGCGGAGGACAGATTGGGGGGGGGGGGGGGGGGGTTACATTAAAAAGGTATAAAACTGACCAAAAATCCATCGGGAAGAGGGTGTAACACTGCCGTTAAAAAAAAACACAACACCACCACCAAAGTGCCCTTTGACCAAGCCCTTGCTACCCAAAACTATCTGGATGTAGAGAAAAGACTTCTTATTTTAGATTCCAACCTTAATACATGTACGTCAAATGTTCTTTATTCAATTCCAATCAAACTTATGGAGTTCAATGAGTATTGTCACTTTCCTAATGTGCAATTTGGTGCCAAAGCATAATTGCAGTATTGTAATTTCTTAAATTGTGAAAATTGTAATGCTCTCTCAAAAGTATAGTTACGAAACATTTTCAAGATAATAGGTACGTTCACACGTAGAGCGATAGCATCGATGCTATCGAGGTGTCGATGCTATTTTGGTGAAGACCAGATAGTGTCGAGACCAAACGCTGTCTGAACGCAGATAGTCACGAGATAGAAGCGAGTTTCCAAACTATTCTTGCAGCGAGTTTAGCAGGAGTAAATCTCAGGATCCAGCGACAAAGCATCGACGCTTTGCGGTAGACCACCCGCCGCGCTTGTGACTATTTGTAATGTGAGCGCAATCGCTGCTATCTTCACTCGCTGCTATTGTAATTCTGTCTGTTTCATGTGGTGCTATAATATAATGCAATGTATGTATTCATGTGATGTACCCTCTTCCCTACTTTTTTCTATTATCATTCTGTCTGTTTCATCTGGTACTGTAATGTAATGTGATGTATATAGGGGTAAGTAGGCTAATGTGTATACTGTGTGGTAAGGAAGGGGGTTGTTTTGTTGTTTGTTTGTTTTTTGGGGTTCCTTCTTTTTATCTTTTTCTTTTTTATATATGACCAGGCACCACAAAACCACCCAAAAGTCGCACTGTGTGATTTTCAGTTAGAGCTCAATCAATGTGTTTTGGTTGGCATGCATGGTCAAATTTTAGTTTTGGGTATTTCCTGAAAGAGTATACCTTTTTCTAAGTAATCTAAAATGTGGAGGCACCAAACAATCTAGAAGTGGTATTTTTGACAGCTTTTTATCAGACTTATGTGTGTCTTCTCTGGATTTTGTTCTATTACTTTTCTTTTTCACGACCCTGAATACTTGTCTCATTTTAATCTCCCATAAATCTCCCGGAGTAAGTTCTTGCATTGATACTTGTGCACTATGATAAACAGGATATGTCTATGTAGTATGCCAAGTTTTAGGACAATCTGATAATCCCTTCATAAAAATTTCATTGAGTTCTAATCCTCCATTTGTCACCTTAGCACAACACTTTGCAAGTCAGAGTGCTTCAATAGACTGCAAACTTTAAACCCTTATTAAGAAGTAACATTATGAGGGACTGTGCACTCTTCTCTTTGTACATTGAGTTATGAACATCCAATGAGTTATATATCATTTTAAAGCTGAGAATCTGCTTTTTCAGAATCAGACCTTAACTAAAGTATGATGTGGTCTTTAGATATTGATTTGCATGTGCTTACCAGAGAATATAGTGTGCATGCATGTGTTTTATTTTGGCATAAGATTGGAGTTCAGTCAATTTTGACATGTACAAGGTTTATTTAAAATTAAGTATTATAACACATGTATTTGCTACTTGATTGTATTATCGATATTACAAATGAATTGTTATTGTGTTATTATGTTGATTTATGAAGACAAATAAAATATTATTCAAAACAAAAGCTTCGCATCATATGACCCCTGTACACAAACTTCCGCGCGTTTGACCATGCATACCAATTATACTCGGGTCACTCTGTGTGGCGCAGTAATTATTGTTTTGACAGCGGGTGAGCGATGAATAGTCACGAGTGGGTGATAGAAGCAAGTCGATCACGGCCTGTCTGAACGTACTGGAAATATTTTTGAAACTTGCATAGCATCGATGCTAACTTAGCATCGATGCTATGTACTACGTGTGAACATAACTTTTGTTAATTGTCAACCTTCACCGTCTTGACAAGGCATAATAGAAGATCTTGAAGGTATTTGTGTAATTAACAAATGAATGGTAGATTTCACCATGACAGTCACGTATAGCGAGCTGCTTTATTATGTTTTCTCAAACAGTTGGACAAAAAAGAGTGAGTTTACAAATCCTCTCAAGATTTTTTTGCTACTTTTCAGAAAGCAATACAATTTTCACAATTTGATTAATTATAGATGAAATGGTAATTTCATATCAAATTTCACCCCAAGAAAATTGCAATACTCATAATTGCACTTTGTAAATTTGACCAGAATTGAATTTAATGTTTTGAGTTGTTAAGGTTTGAACATAAAAAAGTATTTTCTCTACTAGCAATTTAGGGGCAACAAAGCTTGGTCAAAGGGCATGTTGGTGTGTTTTGTGGTTTTTTTCTTCCAGGGGAGCATTACACCCCCTTCCTGATGAAAATATGTGTCAGTTTTTAAATATTTTTTTGTACTGTACAGCCACATACCTCTCCCATCTGGCAATTGTAGTCCGTGGGCCTTAAGGGAAATAATTTCCCCAATTTTTAGGGGCCGTTTGACAACCCATCCCGACGGAATTTGTGTATTGTTTGCTTGTATTTTTATTTGTTATTGTAATCCCCCCACCTTCCTGGTAAGGAGAAGTTTGAAAATAGCCCAATACTGTAAGGATTGAATTAGCAGGAAAAGTTAGGAAAGTAAAAAACCTTTTATGGAAAATGCTGATTTATCTTGAAAATTTACTGTTGTAGATGAAAAAATGGGAGAAAAACCCTCGAAGTGTACGTCTCTGTGCAATGCCAACGAAAAATGGAAAGCTGTAAGGAAATTTTTATGTACAAGTGGGCGTCCGGGCATGATTACATCAGAAATGTTTTATCATAATAATAAACTTTTATCAACTTTACTTTAATCATGTTGTTACTGTTCTTATTTAATGGCAGTCATTGGTGGTGCCAATGAGTTATCACAGAACTCCTTGGTGGCACATACTTCAGAAGGTGTGCATTTATAGGTTAATTCCATTACTGATGAATTGATAGGGGAAAAATCACACATAGACTACATCGCTGCCCGAATATGAGGTGATTGTTGCTCAAATATCTGAAATTTTAATACACAGGATTGTGCGGTATTCTGTCGTATTTCGGGTGAATCGTCTGAATAGCTTGATGTCATCAGTGACGATACCAATATGTGGCAGGGGTGCCTCCATAACTCCCTTTCCCCTACCATCATCTCATGAACTATGATCTAAAGATTGCTTTGCTTTGAATGATGATGAAATGACTACTTTTCCAGCTGTTTATTTTTCTCCCCCCCCCCCCCCGAACATACCGAAGATGTAACTACTGTTGATAAACTTAATGTTGTAGGAATTATCTTTCTGTTTCTCTCATAGTCTATCTGTCTTTTTGTCTGTCTGTCTTGCTCTCTCTGTTTCTATTCCTTAAGTCTGACACCCAGCGCACCTTACCCCATCTCTCTTTTTTCTGCAAATAGGCTTTACCTGTGTGGGACTAAAGAGGGCGGCAGACTGGAATCTCATCTCAAGGGTCTTCGCTCATCACACGGAAGACTCGAAGTGAGGGTTGATCATGTAAGTTAATTCTTCCTTGTTGTGTGCACTGTTAGAGTACACTTTCACTGTTTGTTTGTTTCATGTATGTAATAGCCACGATGGCGATACGTTTCCTTTGTTATGGCTTTCAGTCTTTTGCTTCTATTTCATTTTTTTTTCTCTCTTGGTTTATTTTTCGGTGGCAATCATTTTTTTTAATCTCTTTTTTGTTTTACTGTTAAATTATCTGATTTCACCACTTTTCAGTCTGTTTCTCCATATATTTTTGGTTTCTATTTTCTACTCATTTTGTCAGCCTCCTTTATTTTCATTTTTTAGAATTCCGTTGCATACACACCTGCTGCACTTCACGAAAACGAAATGTTGCTATAGAATATGTATTTCTGACACATATTTTTCATCTACGTTTTTTTTCTTAATCCATTTACATATTAAATTTCATTTTGTTTCCCCTGACTGGATTTGCGTTATGCTCTTATTGTCATATCGAATGTGCTTGCGTTCGAAATTTTTGTTATTTTTGTGGGGTTTTTTTTTTTTGTGTGTTTTTTATGTTGCTTTAATTGTCAATATGATTATTGTCATTATTAACCCTATGCATTTGACAAAGTTTATTTTTTCTCAACTCATTCGTTGATTCGTTGTATGTTTGTGTTCGTTTCGCTATTACATGCACTCACTCTCTTAACTTTCCTTTTCTCTCACCCGCGTAGCCAGAATTTTATTTTGGGAGGGGCGGCCGCGATCGCGTAAGAGAAGCGTTCGCCCGGAGAGAGAGAGAGAGAGAGGGAGGGGGGGGGGGGGAATGCAAAGCGGGGGCGCTGCAGCGTTTGTTCTATTCGAGAATTATAAATATGCACTATCAACTTTTCAATGCATAATGATTATTGCTGCTTTGATACCCCATTTGATTTTGCATGGATACGAGTTTAATCAGTACTACTGGAACTCATAAGAAAGTTTTTCACACTCGTACAAAAAGAAATAAATTAAAAACTGATTAAAAAAAAAAGATTCTATCTTTTGAACATAGCGCATACGATAAATTTACAACCTCTTACTTTACAATAACAATTTAAAAAAGCATAACGGGAGGACTCATTCCTACCGGTTTAAGCTAGAAACATCTAGAAACATCTAGAATGTATTTAAGAGATACAAGCAATCTTACAGAAACTAAACAAAATTGGTAAGGTATAAAGCCAGTTGCGGCGTGCGTAGTTTTCCCAATGTTATTACAAATTGTAAGCCGTGTTTCTCCCACATAAACAAAGAATGTTCGTATGAAGAACATTCACATTTTCTTATTCGAAATAAAATCATATTTTCAAAGGGACATGGAAAAGGGCGGTTGTTTTTATACAGATATTTGTAATCTAATAAAAGGGTAGCACTACATCTACATCATGTACATCTACATTTATTACTGCTTTTTCTTGTCCGCTAAGAGATACCTTTCACTAGTATTAGGAAAATGAATTTGGCTTCATTTCCTTTCTTCTCTTTTGTGTCTCTTTCTTTTCCCCCTTTTTACGCACCTGTTTTCCCTTTTATTTACTCTTGCTTTCTTTTCTATTTCATGTTTTATACTCTTTATCACTACTACCGTTTTGTTGTTAATAAGCCAGTTCGGGGTTAGCGCATGGTACAAATGACCCCAAATATCCACAGATATTTTAGACATGGAGGGTCCCTTTATGTGCACTTCAGAAAAATAACTCTGGGAGTGATAGAGGTGCCTCATGAATAGCTTTTGTTTCCCCCTTTAAAAAGAATACTTCCACCTGGATATCATGGAATGCACCATTAGTGCATAATTGAATAATGATTACATGACATTCATGAGCACATATCGAATATTAGTGTCAGTGGGTTTTAGAATTTGGTACAGATGACCTTATCTGCTCATGCTCAGATTGCAACTCTGAAGTGGCTTATTTTCCCCCAGCATTTTGCACCTGGCTCATTCATGGAGGATGGTCTATATGCATACTGTTACTGACTTCGTCCCCCCCCCCCCCCCTTCTCTCTCTCTTTGTCATTCCGGGATGTTCTTTAATTCTTTATCGCTTTGAACTTTGCTTCCAATCCGCGTCATTGGTTTCTGCTTTACATATTTGTTTTATCATTGTATTACGGTACTCTAATTTATCCTGTCTCCTATGATCGTCTCCTGTCTCTTATATTTATCCCTTATCTCCCGTGACGGTACCCTCGATTTATATTAAGAACTTGTGAATTGATGATTACTGAGAAAAAGAGCTTTCGGGCAATTATTTAAAGAGAAAAAAACCCCGATATGTTTAGTTGTGCTCTAAATCAGAACAACCGACAATATAGAATGGAAGGAAAGTTGGTTTCTAAGTCCTTGCAGCATTTTAAATTTGTTTCTGTCCTTTCTGTAAGGCAGTGGTGAAGCTTTATGAGTCACGGTGCCCCGACAACATGGTGAAAAGTAAAACAAAACAGAAAAGGATAGTCAAATAAAGAAGGGGGAAGAAAATGAGTAGAAAAATGAAAGGACCCTCTCCCCACCACCTCTTATTGCATGCCCTGTTAATTCACATTTCATTCACCTGGTGAGATCGGTTTCCCCAAAAAATTTGTTCTCTCAACACCGGTACCCACTCAACGCCATTGAAGTAAGGCACCCATGTTTTCCTATAATGTACATGTAAGCTTATAAAGGAAACATAGATCTGCCCTCACAAGTATTAATAGTCACCATAATGCTATTAAGAAGCGTTCAAAGATATTAATTGTATATTCGTGGTGTGAGAAATGATCTCTAAGAGTATAAGTGCTAATACACTCATTACATCATGATGTATGTTAATTATACAAATCGGGGGGGGGGGGAGGGGGTAGAGATCATTTTCTGCTTTCTGGGAAGCGACTCTTTATATCGGCCTATCATATTTCATATAGAACATCTAAACTCCCGATAAACTTGAAAGGTTATAAGCAAGAGCGCTTTCCCGATTCATAAATACTCAACAGAACCCGGTACTGATGCAATCGAGATGAAGTTTGAGTGAGAAGGGGAGGGGGCTGAATTATAAACCTTTTTTTTTAATCTAGAATCCCCCTCCCCCTTTTCATTCTTTCTTATACACCACGTATGTCTATAGATACCTACTTCAAATCAATTTCTATCTTTGTCCCAAGCTGTCTCTCACTCTCTATGAATCTTATTCCTTTTCAAGCCTTTCCTAGATTTCTCATCCTCTCTCTTTCGTGCTTCATTTCTTTATCCTTCTTTTCAACTCTTCTAATTTTTACAATGTCTTACTCTTCTCATATACTTTTTTATCTCACTCGAAACACCCACTTATTATTACTATTTATTTTATTTATTTATTTAGAGGTGTCGTGGTATAGTGGTTCATTCACTTGACTCTCAATCCAGGGGTTGAGGGTTCGAATCTCAGCCCGGCACTAGCATCTTTTGGCAAGACATTAATCCACATTTGCCACTCTCCACCCAGGTGTAGTAAATGGGTACCTGGCAGGATTCCTTGAAATGCACTGTGCGCTGATTACGGCTGCCGGAGCTAAAGCCAGGGTAATATCCAAAACCCTTTGGAATCGCATAGGGACGTTATATCATTATGTGATATGCGCTATACAAGAACAGTGGTATTATTATTATTAGTATTATTATTGTATCCCCCGGCAGTATGCCGGAGGATACTTTGGATTCAGCAGCGTTTCGCCGCCGCCGCCGCCGCGTCACATTCTTGTGTGCGCTCTAGCGGTCACATTTCTCGACGAATTTCTTTCAGACTTCCTGTGGACGTGTATCTTGGTAAAATCTGGACCCCTATAGTTTCTGGTGATGCTGCCACCAGTGTTCCGTCTTTTATAGGGTCAAAAATCATACTTCAGGGCATGGCGTGAGTGCACTCTGCAGGCCACATTTCTTGATGGATTTCTTTCAAATTTTGTATGGAGATGTATCTTGGTATATCTCTCAACACATTTCTTTCAAATTTTATATGAAGATGTGTCTTAGTGAAACCTACACATCTAAATTGTTTGCTGATGCTACCCCCACTCTACCAGTTTCTATACAGTCAAATGTCATATTCAGGTTGTTGTTAGGGTCAAATGTCATATTTTCGTTGCATGCATTCTGGAGGACACATTTGTTAACTCATTTCTTTCAGATTTTGTATGTAGGTCCATTATAGATTACACCTCTACAGTTTTTGGTGATGCTGCCTCTAGTGTTCCGTCTTTCATAGGATCAAAGGTCATATTTTAGTGGATGGCTTATGTGCGCTCTGATGTCATATTTCTTCCGAATTTTCTATAAAAATGCATTATACTCTAATCTGCACAAATCGTTTTGGTAATGCTGCTCCTAGTGTTGACAATATTCCGGGCCACTGGCGGCAATTTCTACACCATCCTTTTGTTTGAGGGAGGGGATGGGGGAGGGTCTTTGTCCCTCCTTCAAATCGCTGGCAGTACCGGGGGATACATTTCGCATTGCGCGGCACCAGCAATGCACATTTCTAGTTATTATTTATTTCATCGTTCTGTGCCCCCAGCCCCCCCCCCCCCCCTTACAGTTCCTGTTACATGTATACTGTTTTGTGTCTGTAATCTATATATATGCTTATCTTGTTTTTATGTTTGTCTTTTTGCCTCTGACGAAGATTCTGCTAGGATCGAAAGCTCAGGCCCCTTTTGACTCCATTTTACTCCATTGGCTCGCTATTATTGGATAAGCAGTTATCTGCAGTTTGTTTTCCATATTCATTTATTTGTATTTTTTCGGGGGAGGGGGTCTTCTTTCCTTTTTTCTTTCTTTCCTTCTAGTTTCAGTGCTACTTTTCTACAATATGGGACCTGCCTGCATCTTCCCCTTTTCTTCTCTTACACTCAGTCTCCCCCACCCCCACCACCCCCTTCTCTCTCTCTCTCTCTCTGTCCCGCTCTACTTTTGCATGTCTCACTTTTACTCTCTTATTCCTCTCTGTTCATGTTCATCCTTCTTTCCCCCTCTTCCATTTCTTGTCCACTCTTTCTCATTTCCTCCTTAATAACTATAGCTACAGGCCCCTTCTCTCTCTCTCTCTCTCTCTCTCGTTCATTCTCTCTTGATCCCTTATTCTTTACTCTCCCTCCCCGTTCACCTTGATCGAAGTCAATCTCCCAGCAGACATGTCGGTATCCTCTTTCTCATATACCCCCGTCCTCCTAGTTTTAATTCCTACCCTGCTTTCTCTCGGGACTGTCTTGTGACTGTTAAAAGATATATATATATATATATAGATATTTGGTGTAAACGATGCATGTACGTACCCTTTTCCCGGTTGTAAAACAACCCAATTTGTTGTGTAAATCAATGTTATTTTCAGACAAGGTAGTTTTCCTCTCAATTGATATAACATACAGGACATGATGAAAATGGTTAACGTACTCCGATGCAAAATACGCATGCGCTGCAAAACATCGGATACAGGTTTTAGTGGAACAGTCTGTGTTGTCTTGCTACTGCCATCCGATTGGGCTCACAGTCTCAGAGCAATCGGATCGCAGTCAGATTGTGCAGTGTGCGCCGGGCTTTAATGTCCATGATAACGCAAAGTTTCTATTTTCATGGCTTTCAGTATTTTGCTTCATACTTGATCGGTCTAAATGTATTTTCCTCGCCAGTGTTTCCTTTATCTACTTCTTTTTTTTTCTGTAAAATCACCTTCGTCTCTTTTACCATTTTTCAATCTGTTTCTTAATATTTGTTTTAATTATTATTATTTTATGTTTTAATTTTCGACTCTGTCGAGTTTTTTTTATTTCTACTTATTATGTACTCATTTTCTCATTCCATTTCTTATTTTTATTTCTTTGTCATTATAACCGCTATGCATATGACAAAAAATGATTTTGTCTTAACTCATGTTTTGACTCATTGCTGTACAATATTAGTGTTCGTTTCGTTATTGCATGTACTCACTCCCTTCACTTTCCTTTTATTTTGGGAGGGCGGTCGGATTGCACAAGCGAAGCTTTCGGGCTGGGGGGGGGGGGGGGGGGGTGCGAATAAGAAATTAAATTTTAAAGGGAAGATGTCAGAGATTATCTGTTTCAACATTTTTAAAATAATGCTGGTATAGTTTATTCATAATTCGGACGTTGCTTAGATATAATTCTTTTGCTTTTCCAGAAGCGACTTCATACCATCGGCCCATTTATGGATCATATAGCAAATGAAAAAGTCCGGATAAACTAGAAAGAAAATAGCCCAGCTATGTTTCCTTATTCATACATATTCATTAGACACGTGCAGGGATAGATTATTTGAATTCTATATAAAATGCGCCTAGGGAAGAACTTTTCATGAACAATATGCAACGTTACCATGTGATTTAAGATGTCTGTTTCATCATTAATGGGAACAGCCATTGGATTTCTAAATTAGACACATTTTCCTCCTTGTTGAAAACATGCCTGTCTCATTGTTACATCATCCGTCTTCGTTTGCAGGATAATGCCTCTTCCTATTGTGCGGGGGAGTACCACATTTCTCACGTTCACTGAGCTACAGTCATGACTACGCACTACTCTGGAAGCTTACATGGTACATTGCCATTACTACAAGGATGAATGCATTTGCGACTATTTTACCACAGGTTTGCATCATGATGTACTAAACAGGAATATGCATCGCTAACGACGTTTAATATGCCCACAATCATCTACATTATTGGTAGTATATAGTTATTACTATTATCATTTACTGCATATCATCATCATAACAGTAGTAGTAGTAGTAGTAGTAATAGTATAAGAGTAGAAGAAGAAAGGAATAAGTAGGAGTAGCAAGAGGAGGTGGAGAGGGAGGATCGAGTTGTAGTATAGCAGTCATGGTAGTAGTAAAGTAGTAGTAGGAGTAGGAGTAGGAGTAGGAGTAGTAGTGGTAGTAGTAGTAGTAACAATAATGAGTTTTTATATAGTAGTCATGGTAGTTGTAGCAAATTAGTCATACTTACTTGGGGACCTTGCTCTTTTAGTGCAATATTTCTAATATTTTGTCTCACTTTGGTTATACTTTCTAAAATTTGATATTGTTCGAACCGACATATAAGTCATGCGTGCTTTCTATTGCTTGGTCGTGTACATGGTTAGAAATGGAATTGTAATCATTGTCACAACTTCTACCAATATGCTATTCACCATCAGTACTCAACAACATTACGTGTGTTTATATAATAAAGTTCATTAGATGAACGGGTGTTATCTACATGTATATGAATATGTACATTTATATGACACCTAATTAGATCCTTGCCATTTGATTGGTTGTTTGATGTTGATCATTTGTCCCATTGAACAATGACGTCATCAATCGTGCAAATTTGATCCATTCACCGTGCAATTTTGGATCCATACGAAATTGTCCATTGCACTCGAGTACTCGCGACCACCAACGCGTCTACTACATACGCAAAAACGACATGCCTTTGCAGCGCGCATGCGACTATCAAGAACATTGTAAGTCCCTTCACTCTTGTTTCTTAATTCATAAAATGTCAAATGAGAAGGATAGCTATTTTTAGGTGTCATATAAAACAAATAATGAATGTTTTTTCATTCGTGCAATGGACAGAATATTTCATTCGGTGAAAGATGAAATGACCCATTCAACTCGGCTCCGCCTCGTTGAATGGATCTTTTCATCTTTCACCTCATGAAATATTCTGTCCATTGCACTCATAAACATTCATTATTTGTATAGTATAACAGTCTGTTTCATTGTCATCATCATCGTCATAAATGTGTATATATTTGATACTTGAATACCGCTAGTTATTTAGTGTACTGTAAATAGATTTGGATTCATTTCACTCCGCAAATATAACAGAGTTCTTTTGAAAGATACAAACAGCGTTGTTGTCATCTCATAGTTATGATTTTAGTTTATAAGTTTTTAAGCTTAATTTAATTGTGATAACATCTGGAGATCTATGTAAAAGAACGGTGAATAAACGTTGATCATGCGGTCATTAAGTTCTTAACAGTGTTGATATGAGATTGAGTTCTTAATAATGGATCAGTTACACACCAAAGAGTAGAATGTACTAATCAATATATAATGATAGTGAATTGTCAAATGACAGGTTTAGTGACCCAGTCCATTTATAGGAAAAACGTCTCTCCAAGTGCTACGATCTTGAGCCATTCATTTCATATATTCCGTATCCTACTGCTCCAACTGTAAATAAACGTAAAGAAATATTTATGTAGGCCTACATGGATATGATGGATGTTTTCATTTTGATAAGATCATTCAGATTACCCATATCACTCTTATGTTTTATGCTAAAACAAAGTCATCATAATTATGTACAATATTATACACTATGGGTATACAGCCCATTGTATATTTGGTCAGGATTGCAATTATAAATAAGAAAGAAAAATTAACTAATGATTTTTGTTCATCAACATGTATTTAAAATTAGTCTTCATAGAAACATACAGGATAGATAGTACATATGAAGAAAATTTACCAAAATCGTTGGGTAGATGACATTAAAGGAGAATTAGGCTAAAAAAAAAAGACGATAGTGTTCAAAGGTGTTATTTATTCCTACTTGTTTGACTATATGGCTTCGCGTCAAAATATACGAGATCGATACGAATCAAATTTTTCTGAGCAAAATTTACCATCTGCTAGCAATATGTATCGTCTGCTAGCAGCACATGGGGGCTGCCATTTTGTTTATGTGTACAAGAAGATTTTCTTAATCCAAATGCTCAATTGCCTTTTTCAAAATTAAAAACCCATTTGAGATTAAAAATATAGAATAGATATGTCCCTTTATTTTTAAACTGAAGATTTCCTTATATATTTCTGTTGAAAATCGATATTCGCTTAATACAAATCTATTTTCTCGATACTGGACGCATGGGACGGAGCAAATTAATTCAAATTTTATGGATGCTTCTTCCCTGAGCATCTATAGCGGCAAACTATGCATTCACTTGCTTTCGGATAATGGACTTGAAAAGTCAGAATGCATGCTGCATATATTATGTTCTGCTCTGTTTGGCAAACCCAAGAAAATAGATTTTTGTTAAGCAAAACCAGACAATTTAAAAGTATCATTATAAAGATTTAATTTTTATAATACATGTAAACACCCACTTTATATTTTCCGTCACATATGGGATTTTAGGTAATGAAGAAACTCAATTTAGGATTTGGATTCAAAATATCTTCCTGACTGGAACATTTCTCAATGGTTCATGTACAACTCCAAATCAGCAAGAAAATGGCAGCCCCCATGTAAATGAGTAGGAGACGATACCGGGTGTTGGAATATCTTTATTTATACCCTTTTCTGATATCTTATTAGAAAATGATTTAGGCCAATAAGTAGGAATATATTACGCCTTCCAATATAAGTAAATTTGTAATCAGGGCTTAATTCTCCTTTAATTCGAAGTATTGACAAATCAATGAAAGTCTCGTTTCATTCTGTATAGATGACATTAACGTGTAGTATTGACAAATCAATGAAAGTCTCGTTTCATTCTGTAAAGATGACATTAACGTGTAGTATTGACAAATCAATGAAAGTCTCGTTTCATTCTGTAAAGATGACATTAACGTGTAGTATTGACAAATCAATGAAAGTCTCGTTTCATTCTGTAAAGATGACATTAACGTGTAGTGTTGACAAATCAATGAAAGTCTCGTTACATTCTGTAAAGATGACATTAACGTGTAGTATTGACAAATCAATGAAAGTCTCGTTTCATTCTGTAAAGATGACATTAACGTGTAGTATTGACAAATCAATGAAAGTCTCGTTTCATTCTGTAAAGATGACATTAACGTGTAGTATTGACAAATCAATGAAAGTCTTGTTTCATTCTGTAAAGATGACATTAACGTGTAGTATTGACAAACCAATGAAAGTCTCGTCTCATTCTGTTAAGAAAAAAAATAGTATGAGCGATTATAGGCCTATATAATCATGTGCAAAGGGAAATGTATTCCATCTTATTTTAAAGAGAGATATCTAAGACTCTGTCAGAAATGTCACATACCCCCTACCCCATGAACGTCATATGGGAGGGGATTTGAAAATATAATATAAATATGTATCATAAAATGGTTTTATCTGGCTTTATCATTGTCATTATGTCGTTCAAGACAGAATGGACACTTTTTTTTTAATGAATCTTTAGACATCATAAACGATAATAATGTCAAATAGTGAATGAACAGAATCGAAAATACATATTTGTTTCCTTATTGACTGGTTCCTTGTCATCTACAGATTTCATTTCATCAGTAAGCGATGATTCATATATTCAATACATGATTATCTGTAAATGCTTATAATAAGAGATGATACTATTTCCAAACGATAAATTATTTGCTTGAGTTTCTTTGCATTTTTGGCTACGTCGTTCACTTATGCCATAACATGTCTTGGAGACCGGTGGGGGAAAAAAGGAATGCGAATTATGAGAAAGATATGAAATGAATAATGTGAATTAAATGAAAAATGAGTGCAATTTATACAGAGCATTCAATTTGGAGCTGCCGTGTTAATATATTGAAAGATCGTTTCATACTGCCCGATAAACAGTGTTATTTCCCCACCCCACTCCCTCGGATTATCAATTTTCGACAAAATGTGAGAAGAATGGACACTCGGAAAGATAAAGTGGAGAGAGGGAGGGGTGGCAATCAGAGTGCGGATAATGCTGCAGATAGAGCGGCGGGGGGGGGGGGGGGGGGGGAGTTGTACGGAGAGAAATCAGAAAGACAAAGAGAGAGAGAGAGCTCTATCAGGATAGAAACGAGATAAAAGAATCAGAGTGGGAATAGAAGCACATAATACAGATAAAGAGATGGATAAAAGAGAGAGAGAGAGAGAAAGAAGAGGTAAACAGGTAGAGTAGAAAATAGGGAAAGAGTGTGGAGACATTATAGACAGAGAGAGAGAGAGAGGGGGGGGGGGTCAAGACACAGTGGGAGAGATAACAGAGACTCGTAGTGGGGAGAGAAGCAAATTAAGACATAAAGAGATGGAGAAGTAGAGAAAGAGAGGTATGGGTAGAGAGTAGAGATAGAATAAGGAGAAATAATAGTCAAAGAGAGAGAGAGAGAGAGAGAAGAGTGAGAGAGAGTAACGTATACTCCAGACGACACTTTTTTCAAGCAGACGAATTTAGGTAATGAAGGGTTGTAATATTACACAAAATTTAACCCCTCTCTCTCTCTCTCTCTCTCTCTCTTTGCCAATAACGTCTCCTTTATACGCTATCTTTACTCTCTAAAACTTACCCCTCTCTCTCTCTCTCTCTCTCGTTCGCTCACTTCACACGCCACACTGTCAGAGATGTTCATATATTTCAAAATATTTTATTATACAATGTTTAGATTAAACATTCTATGTTAGAATATTGTCAAATAAATGAACATGAACGAGTATAATATACTTGGTAGAGAGCGATGAAGCTACCTGCACAGTGATGCAATGTTTTGTCACGAGATGGCGCTCGACCACCCAACAGTTATTCTCGTAATGACAAAATGGAAGTGCCCTTTTATTCCTTTTTTTCAAGTAGGCCTGCATTTTATAGTGTCATGTTTTTCGTTCATTTTAGGAAAATAAGTCATTCAACTATAAAAATAGTGATTGAATTACTATAATTTTTATTATTTTTATATTTTAATTATTTTGTAATGGATTCCACTGTCTTAAGCGTGAAATTTCATTCCAAAACGAAGAATTCCAAATAAGACTCCCTAACAGGTGGATTTTCTAACACGATCGCAAATTAACTCAAGGACAATTCCATGACCCTATTCCACATGTTCGTTTTAGGTAATGTGGCATTGTAATGTTTGCACATTTCAAAAGGTGATGGACAAGACTCATTGCCCCATAGAGGTTCATTTTATTTTTTGAATGTATTTCCGATAAAGTTGACTTTGATTTGGTTTGGTTTAAACGCATGACAAAACGGGGAAATTGTCCGGATAAGTGGTTCTCCTCACTACCGCAGCTGCACAACCAATCTGACGGGGATTAATAACTATTCTACATTTTCCAACAAACAAACGCAGGCGGGATGCAGGGGGGGGGGGGGGGGGGGGGGGGGCAGGTACGAATCCCCTATTGAAATCTAAGTTGCATACCACAACCCCCAAAATGTGCCACCTAGCAATTTTCGACCCAAAAGCATTTTGAAATTGTGATTGAGTTTTCTTCAGCTAGAAATGTGTTAGAATTGTGCAACCCTCATTTAAAACCCTGGATCGCGCTCCCTGATAATGGCAACATCGATATCCCGCTCTCATTTGCTATGTTGAGCAAAACTAATAAACCCATACAGAATCACTAACTATATATTTTTATTTGATATTTTTATTATTTGTTACTTTGTTCCCTTCACAGGCCATCGGAATGACAATTATTTTGGGGAATCCACCCCTCCCCTCGCCATAATATTTGCGGCAACATAAGTCCAGACTTTCTGCAAACTTCAGGGGGAAAACAGTGGTCTTTTTGTGTAATTGTCATTCATGGAAGCAAAATTCAACAAATCAATCAAATTCATTTGGAAATAAGAAATAAGAAATAGTGAGTGGGTGACGTCACTGGTTCCCTCATTTGCATACTGAGCAGGATGTGCATACAACTGTTTTGCGAAGTTAAGCGAAACTTTAAAATACCATAACTTTCTTATTTTACATCCTATTTTGATGGAATTTTCAGTGTTATGCTTGTTGGATTTTTCTCTATTTATTCAAATCAACTTTTTGTTAGGGTGGACTTGGCCTTTAAGGAGGGCATATAAAATGCATTTCATTTGACATGTTGTTCAGTACAAACTTCTGCGTACACAAAGCGGGGCTAGATCTACATGGTAAAGCCGGGTTAATAGTATGATTGCAGGACCCTTAGGGAGAACTGTACATAATACTGATGAGGCTATCCTGGGTAAAGAAGACATATTATTACAATGATAACAGGAAGCCGACTTGATAATTGTTTCTTGGCTGTACATGCACCCCTGCTTTTTGTATTCCGTCTTGTTCACAAACAAGACAAAGAGAGTAAACGTAGAAACAGCAGTAGCATTCTTAGTACAAAGACATGAAAATGCTTGTATGAAACCACATGACTGCATTTTTTTTTCTAGAAAAGTGCTAATTATATTTCCCGAATGTAAAGTGTCGCAAATGTATAGTGTTGCAAATGACATTCATTGTGTGCTTGTAATATCTTGTTCAATTCTCCTGAGTAATTTATCCATGAAGTCTGACCGGTAGGCCTACCATTGTGTCGTCATCAGCACAGTACTGCATCGATCAGCAAAGCAGTCTGCATGGTAGGCCATGGCGACGCATATTCCAAAGACAGATAGTACTGTATTTAAAAAGAAAGTTATATCTATCTGAAAGAATGTATTTTTTTTAATTTTCATCTATATAACAACACTTAATAAGTAGAATACAATGTTTACCGAATGATGGAAAGTCGTCAGGGCAATCAAAATATAAAACCCATGTATAAGTGTTCTCTTAAGGCTCGTTCAAATATGACACGGGAAACTAGCGGTTACATAAATGGCAAGTGGAGATGAATAAAAACGTAGCTGCATGCAACAGAGGTCCTATACCTATTCCCTTAAATGTGTGTCTTAGGATCTGTATCCTAAGACACACATTCAATGTCGCTATACAAACAACACCGCCATAAACCAGTATACCGGTACATGTATGTAAACAAGCCTTTAGGTTGCAGTATTAAGCCATGCATAATACTATCATGCAAATCATAACAATTCAATCAAATAATACATTCATATAGATAATTCAATTGTATTTGTTGTTTGAAGAAATTACGATGATTTACTGTTATGTATAAAATAAATTATTCCATTTCTATTCTAATAATTTGGAGAGGTGGCAGGACCTCCTAAAACTTAATTTCATGCTGTTGCTGTACCTTTAATATAGCTGTTATTGTGTTTCCGTTAAACCTTTGGAGGAAGATAATGGTACTGAAATGAAAAATCAAAGGGGGAAAATGTTACCATGACATATGTGACCCGTCACGTCAAAATGAGACAGAAGTCGCATTTTTTGAAATTGCATTTTATTATTGATTATTATTCTCCGTTTCATAAGCTTTAATTTGCTATATAGTTCAACTCTAGAGAGTGAGTATTAGTGGAGATAATAGCTTTTGAATCTTGAGTAAAGTAGGGCTGTGGCAAAGTATTTCTTCGAGAAAAACGCTTCCAAAGTTTGACTTCCGTTTTGCAGTCATGCAGCATTTTCCGTTTTGTAATGTCAACTAGATATTTATAAAGCCCTTAGCAACCGTTTATTAATTCTAATAAAAACTAGTCCTTATGTTTCTTTAGGATCTCTTCTCATGAAAACATGAATTTTAATTCATTTAAGCCATGAATTCTAACGCCTTAAAGGGATACGCCACCGGGCGGCTGTGGGGAAAGTCAGGATTGCGTAAGCCCCATTCACTCGTACACAAAATTTGTGCGTCGAACGCGTCCGTTGGACTACTGGGATTATATTTCGGACTGCACGAAGCCGACCGAATCTTGCACGAGAGCTCGAGCTCAGCTCAGGCGCGGAGCGTGCAACATTATATTGCGCAGCGACGAGTCTGTCCGACCGGGCAGCGGCATGATCAGGTAACGAACACGGTGCCCTCTCGCGGCATAAAAACGTCCACAATCTGCGATTGAGTATCCCTTTAAAGGGTAACAAATCAAGTTGTTTCAAGGCACTGAAAAAAGCTTCCCGCATCAACTTCATGCTTTTTTTCGTTGAGCCTCTCCTATGCCGGTATGATTTTCTTAAAGGGTTGATTAAACTAGCTAAAGTCAAAAGGTTTATAATTCTGTCATTTTGTGCGGGGAAATGTATTAGATTACGCTTCAAACTTTCAGAGGTTTTTATGTCATATCTTTTTCTAAATTAATCATGTAAACTTGATTTCTTTCAATGTTATTTGCTTTCTTTTTATATATAGCTTGGATTCGATTGTCGCAAAGTCATTCAATTTTGGCAAATTTACTGATTAGACTAGTCTTTACCAAGAATAATATTGACAGAGATCGTTGATGTCTGCATATGAAGCTTACTTTTTTTACTTTTCGTCTTGTGAAAGAGCAATAGAAATCGCCGCTTTCTTAAGCTGAAGAATTAACACACGATTATTGATTTTCTCTCTCTCCTTCTACATCACGCACCTGTTTCATAATCTCCACAGTTTTATTTCTTTCTTTTGAAAGCTAACTCTCTTTCTAAACAACGATGGAATGAAACAGAATCATAATAAAGAAATTGTATCCTGCTCTAGTTAGTTCCACCTTTAAAAAATGTTTATAAAAGCGTCTTTTCTTTTCGCCATGTCAAAGAGGTATAGAATTCGCCCCTTTCAAAGAACAAGGATTAAGTCACATCCTGCCTTCGCGAGACGATTGATTTTTCTTCTCTCTCATTGTCCTTCTCAGGGGCCGCGGAACGTCTTGGAGTGGAGTGGAGGGGTGGGGGGGGGGGGGGGGGGGGGGGGGGGCTGCGTGTATAAACACATTTTTGCACTGCCATACGTTTGCACGTGTTTACTGAAAAAAGTGGGGGGGGGGGGGGGGGCTCTGCAGCCCCAGGCCCCGGTTCCCTGCTTCTCAATCACGAGCTTGTGTCATAATCTCCACACAGGTCCTTTTCTGTATGGTTAAAAAGCTTCATTTCTTTTATCATCAATTCCCCATGTTCAACAGCAGGATAAAGATCTTTAATTTTTTTAAATTAACGCCCGAACAACCTCTCTCTCCTTCTATTTGGCCGCTAATTATCATCATGTTGACTGGCGGTATGAACATGACGAAGACAAACTGCATCTTAGCTTGAAAGTTCGTTTCTCCCCGCTCTATAGTTAACTCAAGCTTAAAACAAATCAGATACTTGTTTCACTATCGCAACCGAGGGCCTTTTCATTCTAGTTTTACAAAATAATTTTCTTTTATTTTCGTCGGTAAAAAGAGTTATAGAAGTGACCGTCATGTCCAAAAGCGGGATAGAGATAAACTGCTTCTTATCGCCGCTCTTGTAAACTAGAGCTTAAGAAAATAAATAATAATGACAACTGCTTTTTGTAAAGATTGACACCCAGACAATTCTCTCTCTCCTTCTAAATCTTTCACCTGTATCATAGTTTCGACTGTTCTTCTGAATTCTATTTTGAAAGCTAACTCTTTCTTGTCTGTTCGGCTTTTTAAACGAATAAGATATTTGGCCGCTAATTATCATCATGTTGACTGGCGGTATGAACATGACGAAGACAAACTGCATCTTAGCTTGAAAGTCATCGTTTCTTCCCGCCCAATAGTTAACTCAAGCTTAAAACAAATCAGATACTTGTTTCATTATCGCAGCCGAGGACCTTTTCATTCTAGTTTTACAAAATAATTTTCTTTGATTTCGTCTGTTAAAAAGCGGGATAGAGATAAACTGCTTCTTAGCGCCGCTCTAGTTAACTAGAGCTTAAAAAAAATAATAATAATGACAACTGCTTTTTGTAAAAATTTCGACAGTTCTTCTTATTTCTATTTTGAAAGCTAACTCTTTCTCTGTTCGGCTTTAACGAATAAGAGAATAAGCATTTTGTGTGCCAAAGTATGCCCCAGACCCCCCAGATGGCCGTTTGGCTTCGTCAAACGGAGGGTTCCTCAGTGTGTGCCCCCCTTTCTGAAAATCCTGTATCCGCCCCTGGCTAACTGGCAGTATGAACATGATGAAGATAACGCGCGTCTTAGCTTGAAAGTCATCGATTCTCTCCGCTCTATAGTTTACTCCAAAAAAAATGTATACAATCTACTGGTGTCTAATAGCTAATTTCTTTTCTTCTTCGCCATGTTATAAAGAGGTAGAGAATTCACCCCTTTCAAAGAACAAGGATTAAGTCACCTCCAGCAAGAGACGATTATTGATTTTTCTCTCTCTCTCTCTCTCTCTCTCTTTGTCCTAAATCGCGCACTTGTTTCATAATCTCTACACAGCTACATCTGTTTTTTCTGGTTAAAAAAATTATTATCTTTTTTTGCTTTTCAAAGGGTTACAGAATTTACCCCTTATTATTATCGTGTATCAATAGTTTCGTTGTTCGTATAAAGTCATCTTTCCAGTTCTTCTTACTTCTGTTTTGAAAGCCAACTCTTTTCTCTCTACCTTCAATAGATTAAACAGCGATGGCTTAAACCGGCTTCGTAATGAAGAGATCTTTCATTGACTATTAACAATTCTCTGCGCTAATCGAGTCTTGCTTTACGAAATCTACCACCTTCTCAATTTCAACTTTTTCTTTTTGATTTTAATAGAGTTAAATAATTTGTCTATTATTTTCACACGCACCCTCACCAGATGATTAGTGAATTCTTCTCTCTCTCTCATTCTGAACATGTATCACATTCTAATACATTTTCATTCGCCGTCACAATTTCATTTGGTTCACCCCCTTGGGACTTATTTCACTTTCAGACTCTCTTTAAAGTGATACTAGGCTGAGCAAAGTAACAAAATAATCAACTTGTAAAGAAAAAGAGACAGAGAGGGGAGGTACTGATAACTGAAACAGAGAAAGAAGAAAAAGATTTTTGTTTAGCCTGCACTCAAAACGAAACAAGAAAGACTCCCAAAAATAAAGATTAATGAAATAGTGATAATATTGTACTTTATTATAACGGGCCCAGAACAATTCGAGACGGCACGAGCAAGCCAGCGCGATCGAGCATTAAGTACATGTACTTGTTGCAAATTCTTTTACAGAGATCACGTGACTGCGAACGTCCAATGAACAAAGCCACGCGTCGCTAGGGGCGGGGCCTAGCGGATGGCTTTCTTTTCGCTCTGGGACGAGCCAGCTGTCCGAAAAAATAGAAGAGTTGACCGAAAAAAACACTCGTAGAAAAACTGCTTTTTCTACCCTTTCCCGTTATATTTAGGACTCAATTTTTTTACAGAGCATTCATGAAACATTGAAGATTCAAATCAGCTCAGAAAAAAAAAATGACGAAATTTGAAGTTTTTTTTAAATTTGCCCAATTTTCTCGAGTTCTAGCCCAGCGACTTCTGTCTCATTTTGTCGTGACGGGTCACATATTTCAATATATTCCTAAGGAATTATTGGTATAACTTTCACGTTGTTAATATGCCCATTTTTAAAAGAAATCATAGGTAATGTTCATGTATTATTTTTTTCCTCATAATTCTAAGCTTGTTTGTTGAATAAATCCGAAAGGGTAATTCTTGCCACTTATTTATAATTATCATCGAGCACGGTTTATACTGTCCACTCTTGTAATACAACTAAAATGTGTGGAATTCATTGCTATAATAATCTTTGTCGGGGCTCTATAGTATTTTTTATTCATTATTTAGTCATATTTGCTTATTCTATTTATCTATTTACTGTATTTTTTTAATGTTAATTGTTTTCTTTATTTACTAATTTCCCTTTCTCTTCTTTTCTTCCTTCTTTCTTTTTAGAGGGAGAGATGGGGTTCGGGGTTGGACGGTGTCTGGAGTGAAATGTTTGAGGTGTGATTGCAATGGATCCCTATTCTGTGTAAACCCCGACCGTTCTTTGTGACCAGCCCTGGCTCAGGGCAGAGGAAATAAATTTTAAGCCCAAGTTAAGAGGGGAGGGGGGGGGGGGGGTGGGGGTGTTCCTGATATTTCGTAAGTAATTTTGTTACGTTTATTTCAAATAAACAGATAAATCAATGGTAAATATCTATTTATTTATTTACAGTAGACTATATTAATTCATTCAGTCCTGATCACTATTCATTTAGGCGCAAATATTCACTCTTGAATGATAAGCACCTTAAAACTTAAAGCGTGAATATTAGGCCCCCTATTTGTGAATAGAGCTCAAGTATAGCCTTTCATTATGTTGTTCCATTAATCTATTTCTTTTGGAAATGTGCTTTCCATTCATTATTAATATAGTTCACATAAAAAAAAGAAGAAAAGAAAAGAGAGGACAGTGCTTCGCCTTCCAACATCACATTTCAAAATCAGCAAAGATCCCTCTAAAAGTGTAGAGGTGACGTCATATTAAAAAGGTCATCCTTTGGGTACTTGGGTAGTCATGGTAGAGTGTCTGAAGGTGTGCAGACGTACCATCTTAGTGAGAAAGGGTAAACAAATGGGGGGGGGGGGCATTCAAATAAATCAATACAATTTAAAGAAAATTACAACACCCCCCCCCCCCAAAAAAAAAAAAAAATAAATAAATAATAACAATAATAATAATAATAATAATCATAATAAAATAAAAAAGATAAATATAAAAGTAAATAAATAAAAAATAAAGAAAATAAACTATAATAAAATAAAGATACAAATGAAAATAGAATACAAAAATAAATACAATGAAATGAATAAACAAATGCATGAATAGATTTTTAACAAAATGAATAGAATAAAATAAATAAATAACTAAATTTTAACAAAATGGGGGAAAGGACTCTTCCTCTAAATATGTTACCAAATTACCAGTGCAGTGCAAAGTAAGAATAAGACTGCCATTGAGACTGCCGTTAGTGGCTATCTAGTGTTAGCTAATTCATTTACAAAACAGTTTGGATATTATTTAACTTAGTTTGGCTGTGATTGAACACATTTCAAGCAAATCGGCCGTTGATTCGCCGCCGGAGCTCTGGCGCCAGAGTGCAGTAATGTCCTAGGCCGATTACCTCGCGCAGTCGAATGCTCTGTTACTCACACGAGCTGACGAGCACGAGACGTACTCATCCATGGCATCGTTAACTTCTATTTAACACTATTCACATCTCTCATGTTATTACAATTATATCATACAAATAATCTAAAACGTACAACTACGTTTATTTTACTTCAATGACACCTTCAAAGTAGAAGATTTCACATAATCATTCAAATTACGAGCCGAAATTATTTTGTCGTGACACTGTTCTAAACATCGAAACCGCCCGAAGCTCCGGGGTGGATAACTGGGCAGAGAAAGAGAAATACTTGTTTTGATATTCGCTAGAATATTATTTATACAAAATAACAATGTATGTTAAATATAGGAATTGACTTCGAACATTATTTTCTAGAGACTTTCCGTGCAGGGGCGTATCCAGGATTTCCTAATAGGGGGGGGGGGCGCCAGGAATTATTGATCGCCGTCATGGGGGAGGGGTCTTTGGAAAATTTTTGCTTCTGAAGAAGGGCTGAGATGCAAAATAGTGCTATATGCAGAGCTGCCAACCTGTCACTTTCAAAAAACATATTATTCAGCTAGAAAAAAACATAATTTTAGGTGAAAAAATATTTTGCCGGTTTTATATGTTTCGCTATTTTCCTTAAAAATGCTAATGCGACTACTGTACATTTCTTTAATAAGAACGCCTTCAGTTGCATAAAGTCGTTTCATGTGAATGCATTAAAAAATAAAAAATACTGGTCAAAATTGTGCCCCGCACAGTTTGCAACAGGCACTGAACTCGTCTCGTCTCGAAGCAGCTCCATTTTGCTGAGCTGCATACTCGGGTTTGAATGTTTGCTTCCTTCAGCTCAAAAAAATCCTGAAAACCCAAGCCGGAGGTACAGGGGCCCGCTCAGGGCCCCTGATGGGGTCGAGGGGCAAAGCCTCTTTTGAGGGTTCAGGGAGCGAAGCCCCCTGAAGCTGGTACGTTTTCTTGTTCTTTAGAAAGCTAAATTCATTAATCTACAGTACATTATAAAGAAATATTGACATGATTAACTTAATATTTTAGCCAATTGATCTGCTTTTTACCACACCACATGCAAATTCACCTTGCCCAGTTGCCTAGTAAGATCTAAACTAAAAACCAGGAACTAATTTTTTTCGATGGAAAATTACTTTATCTTCATTCTATAACATTCCAGGAATTCCCTGATCGTATGTAGTTAACCACAGCTAAATTCAAACACCCCAACATAAAGTTAAAGAGTAGCCCGGCCCCCACCCCCCCCCCCCCCCCCCCCCCCCCCCCCCCCCCACTCGGAGGTCGAAGGGACCGCATGCGTGTTCCCAAAATCTCCGGTAAAGGGGTATTTTTTGGGCGACACAATCCGGCCCGTGAATTGTAAAAAAAGGGGGTGTTTTTTATCTTTCACCCGGAGATTTCATTAAAAAGGGAGGTGTTTTTCTTTCTCTCTCTCTCTCTCTTCGACACCTGAGAAATTAAAAAAAGGGGGGTTATGAAATATCTTGAAAAATCGATCAAATCCCAGGATCAAATTCCTGAAATTCCTGCTAGTTTTGATAGCTCATTCAGCCAGGATTATTTCATTTTGAAAAGTAGAAACACTGGCCCCCATCTCTTCCAAGGTATTGTAATGACAGCTTACTTGGGAGGGGGTTGGTGTCTGTCCTGAGATATGGGGTTGGAATGAGAGCTCACCTGAGATAGGGGGGTACATTGAGCAGTGTTCTGAATTTAGGGGGGTCTCCAAAGCAGGAAAAGCCCGCGCAAAGCCCGCGATAGGGGGGTTCAGAAATTTTGGCAGCCCTGAGATAGAGGGGTGCTTTCAAAGGGAGGGAACAAGCATACGCGTACCCTAAATAATACTGAGTGGGGGGCGTGAAGAGTAGAAAACAAGCCACAAAAGCCTGGTCATGAAGAACGATTCACGATATGCACGCACTGTACCCACCACACTACCAATTATCTAGGCCGCTGGTGCTGGGGAAGACTTGGCACCTGTATCCTTGTACCTTGATCATAGTCTCTTGAAAAAATCCCTGCTGGAATTCACTTTCCAGCAGGGATTTTTTCAAGAGAATATTTCAACAAATTAACCAACAAATTAGACATTATCTCTCACCTGAATCATGAAAAATAGCGATGATATTCCATTTGGACTCATTTGTGAAATTTAGAATCAGTTCTCAGAGGACAAATGCCGGTTATTAGGGGCTGTGATTTCCCTATCTCGCGATAGCACAATCGTGCACTGCCATCATGCATAACATGGATTCACTGCACAGTACGTTATCTTGTCAATGTTCACTGTTTGTTCTCACACCCATGCTTCGTATACACTGTACATGTTAGCACAAACAGTGCACATAGACAAGATAAGGTAGTTGTAGGGTATCTACGTAGTGTAAGTTCGAACAACCATACTCGGAATTTTCAAAAAACGTAGGGACGTATTTTACTCCAAAAAACGTATTAATACGTTAAAAACGTACTACTTGGCAGTTCTATATAGTTATGTGACCAATTTTGAAGCCTATTTAATGAACAATATTTTCAATTGGTATGAGGATTTTTTTTTTTTTTTAACGACGGCCAATAGGGGGGGGGGGGCGCGCCTGTTGCGCCCCCCCCCCCTGGATACGCCACTGCCGTGGGCAATAAAGCTCGTCCACGAAGATTGACATAATCATTGATTTTCATAGGTCTTATACAATGGATCTAAGTGATAATGGTTGGATAACATAGAAGCAAGATTAAATCATTATAACTCCAATTGAAACTATTATGGTAACTCAGAGTATTAGGCCTATGTGACAGGTTTTGTTTTTAACGTTACTTCCTTGCATACCTTTTAATAACCCGATGACTACTGTATTCTGTCAATCCCATAGGCTTAATACACAATCAAAATCACTGATAAGTTGGCGATTGTTGATAAATTATGTACAGTGGCATTTGATGAACCTTTTCCTTCATAGTAGGCCTACGCTATTGCAACAGTGAATGTTCGACGGGACTGAAGTAACTAACCACAGCTGCGGCTTGGAACATTCCACCCCATTGCACTCGGCGTAGCGTACCGGACGTTCTCCCCTCAGTGGCTTTCACGGGGTATTTTGTTCTGAAAACTGTTGAAAGAAAATTTTCTTCTATAAATAAATTTTGCTGCAAAATTATTTTTAATTCATTGTAAGCGCCAATAATCCAACTCAACGATCATCGACATTACTCAGATTTTAAAACTTTATACCAGTCAGGAGTTTAGGGGAAGCAAATAGAGGCTAAAATTGCCCCCCAAAAGTCCTAAATTTCATCAGTTTTTGGACGAGATAAAAGATATCCAAATCCGATCGAATATAGTCATGTTATATACTAAAATAAAGAGCGAAATGTCACGGAGAAGTTCCTTTACCATAGCCGAACGATTTCTGCATTATTTGCGTTTGAGAGATACCTTCTTGACCCCTTGCAAATATCTTGAAAAATCTCACGCTATCTCGTTTTGCGAGACTCGATATCCAGTGGAGAGAAAATCTCCACAGGAATCGGCATTTTGACCCTGCTAACCAGGACATTGAAATGAATTATTTTATTTATTGTCATGTCTGTAAATAGAATTTAAAAAAAAGGAGTTTTAGATCTTTTATGTAATGCCAAACTTTTATAATTTAACGCTCACAGGGATGTGTTTATATTTGAAGAGCTTACTTGCAAAAGGCCCTAAATCCATTTTTTATCATATGGCACTTTTTTATATGCCTTAATAGACATTCACCATGTGCATCAAACTGGCTATATTTCAAATTCTAAAAGTTTCAGAAAGTTTGTCAAAAAATGAGATGAATATTATGTTTTCTTTCAAAAGGCCCTAAATCCAAAACACTTTTCTTGCAAAAAGCCCTATATCCATTCATCTATCCTGCATCCTGATTGGCTAAGAGAATAGATTTTCTTTGGCCTGAATGGCCAATCACGCGCCTCCACACACTGTGTGAGAATCTTTCCAGCTTTTGGACATTTTTTATGGGAATTAAATACACAAAATTCCTTCGTTTATCAAGATCTTCAAAAGTACTACACCAATGGAGCTTGCAGATATAACCAACAATCCCAGAAAAAGAAAGAAAATTAAATTAAATGAAATCTTATTGGATGTACATGTGATATGAGGATTGTGTGATAATGAAAATGGTTCAGCAGATGCTGTTAACTCTAATGACATGAATAATACAGCCATGCCAAAGATGATGGTGATGAAACTACTGTTAGTGATGGTGATGTTGATGATGACAGTGATAAATGTGATGATGGTAGAAATGGTGATAGAGATAATGATAATAGTGGTGGCAATGATAATGGCGATAAAGGTATTTACGATCACCATCATAACGATCATCATCATAATCGTCATTATGGTGATGATAATGGCAATAATGATAACAACAATGATGATGTTGGTTATGATGATGTTGATGCTGATTTCATTCAAAATTGTGTATGATGGTGTGATGCTAATTGTTCTGATGATGGTAATGGTATGATGACGATGGCAATTGTACGGGTGATAATGATGGTATTGGTTACGTAATGTGACGTTGATTATGATGATGCATTCTACTCTGGATACAGTAGACATTGCTTTTATCTTGAGCAAATCTGCTTTATTAAGGCTAGATAATGACTGGCTACTGTCAGTAAACAATACAAATTATCTTTCGAATCGACTTTAAAAAATTGCTATCAGGCAAGGTTTATCCTAGCAAGGCAAATATTTTATGCAGTTATCTAGAGCAAGTCTGCTTTATTTTTAAAGTTAGATGATGATTTTCGATAAGTCACCCCTATTATCTTTCGAAGTTTAAATTTTGATTTATTTTATAATGTTGCTATATCAGGCAAGGTTTATTATAACCCATTGAACACTTTAGGCAGATGGAGCAGCACAAGAGGTTAGGTGAACAAGGGCGTTGGATTTGGGGTTCATTAGAAAAAATGTTAATGTGTAAATTACTATTATCCTTTAAGACTTTTCTTGCAAAAGGCCCTAAATCCCACTTTTCTTGCAAAAGGCCCTAAATCCAAACAAATTATAAATATAAAAAATCATATAAAATGCTTGACGGCCGCATGATTTTTTTAATTGTGATTTTTGTTACCTGTGGTGATGTCTCTTAAACATACATGAAGATCTTCTTGAATGAAATCATAGAACTGTGTGAAACATAAAATCTGCTAAAAAAAAAATTACTAAGAAGTAGGTAAAGTGGATTTAGGGCCTTTTGCAAGAAAACTCTTCATTTATTAATCCCTGTCAGTTTAAAATCAGTATGTTTTTTTACCCATCGATTATGTTAAAATTTTGTTGCTTGTTGTAAAGTCTCCCTTGGTTAATGAGCATTCAAAGACTGTTATCACCGTTTTGTTGATGAGTGCAATGGGCGTATTTTGGTAGGAAAAAAAAACAAATTGGAAAGGAGCGTGTATATAGTCTCAAGTTGTGTTATTCATTTCATGATTTCTAGTGAATTTTAGAGTAAATCCGAGAGAAACGCTAGATAACAGCTATACACTGACTGCCCAACGTCCGTACAGCAACCTCGGCGTTCCGCATGGATATAGCGAGTGTGACATGTGTAGCATACACCATGCACACAGTAATAGGTTTTACGCGTGTGTACATGTTGTAGTAGAACATGCCGTTGTCTGAGTATTGTCCCATATTCACCTCTCATTTGTGTAATCTTTAACTTCAGCATAGGAAAAGACTTCACATCAGCTTAGTTTTATTTATTAGTACCTTGTTGTTTATCATCTAAAATCAAAGAAATGTGACGATAAGTTTTTGAGGGTTTACCAAAACTGTACAATACATATAAGGTAATAATACTAATACGTCATGATAATTCCTCATTCTCTTAATATAGTTTCAACGCCAATATGATCAAATCCAAAGTGAACAGTCATGTAACTGAATATTCAAAGCATTAATATATTTTTAAAAAATGGAGAAAATGTCAGAAAAAAGCCTTTAAGTAAACGTTGCAAACTGATCCTAGTTTAAAACTTTGTGTAAATGCCACTCTAAAGTGTCAAATTTGCTTTTACTAGCTCCTGGTATAGTTCAGTGCATTATATTAGTACCGTTAATGTCAGTTGTTTGGCACGCATTTTTAAATTAAACAATGTTAGCATCGTATTTTAAACGTATGGTTTGTAAATAAATATAAACTTTGTAAAGGGGGAGAAAAAGGAGAGATATATGAGAGAGAGAGAGAGTGGAGGAGGAGGTGATTGAGTGAGATATTGTAATTTTCTTCACTCTATTTTTTTCTCTCTCTAACATCGTTTCACATTTTTTTCTCCCTCAACCTCCCAGCCTCCCTCCCTTCTCTCTCTCCCTCCTTGATTTGATTTGATTTGATTTATTTATTCTCCACTCATGGGTTGGATTGCCCTTGTCAGCTAATAGCTGTTTTTCAAAGGGGTCCAAGCCAAAAAAATAAAAAGAACATAATGAACAAACAAATATACTTATAACAGGCAATCATAAAAATATGAATCATGTACATAGTAACAAATATAAAAAAAAAACAAAAGAAATTCATATAAAATTATACATTGGTGAAAGTAGAGAGTCAAACAAAAGACATAACAAAAAAAAAACAGTACAAACAAAATCCTAAGAATAAGAGAAAAGTGGGTGAGAAAGAGAGAGTGAGAAAAAAAAATCTATATATCTATATACTCAGTATGGGTTTAGTGTATTGTGGTTGTTTAGGTGGCGTTTAAAAGCTTCAAATGATGTTAGCGTGGAGGAAAGATGATCAAACTCATTCCAGATCTTGGCCCCGCGATATGCAAGGGACCTTTTACCGTAATTTGTCTTCGGCTGTATGAGCCATAGTTTCCTAGGGCCGGATCTAGTACAATAAATGGTTTCACGGAAACAAAAGATATTACTGAGGTAGGGCGGGCATAGTCTATGAATAGATCGGTACATAGTGCATGCTAAAAATTTTGACCATCGTACATGCAGCTGATCTAATCTGATCTTCCTTCTCACTAATGTATTTGTAGTAAAGTGAGATCGTGGTTGTTGATGCGCGTAGGTATTTGTGCGTTGGAAAACACTGGGTGGAATACTTGATTTGTTTTAATCGAATATTTGTATGCAAATAAATTCTAAGGTGAAAACAAAAGTAATTTTAAATTTCTGTATAATGGATGCTTGTTTGCATAATAGAATGTAAAATTTGAACATCAAATGTGGCATTGAAGGTATGATTTTGAATGATTTCAATCTGGTATCTCGTGAAGAGTTCTAAAACAAAAGAAGATTATTCGTGGTTGATGTTAATATACATATTAAACAAATTGTTGTAAGATATTTTATTTTTCCCCTTTTGTGTGTCATGGGTTTTAATGTATTATGATGATTTGTTATGTTTTATGTGCATGTTATTGTTTATATGTTAAGGACCCCATGGAAGAACAGTGGCACTAACATAGCTATCCGCCATATTTGTACTCATTGATAATTATTCAAACATGTATATCTGTCTTTTTAATATGGAAATAAATACAAACAAACAAACAAATTGTCAATATTAATATTCTAAATGGTTATTCTTTGAGCTTTCATGAGTTTGGTAATATCTTTAGTAGTCATAGTCATAGTCATAATCGTATTAGAAATGTAGTAGTAAAAGTAGTAGTAGAAGAAGAAGAAGAAGATGCAGAAGTAGTAGTGGAAGTAGTGGAAGTAGAAGCAGTACAAGCAGTATAGATGTAGAAGTAGTAGTAGGCCTAGTAGTAGTAGAAGTAGTAGTAGTAGTAGTAGTAACAGTAATATTAATAGTAGAAGTACTACTAGTAGCAGTATAATTCTAAGGTGGTGGTTGTTGTTGTAGTATTGCTGTTACATAGAATTTGAATAGTCGGAAATACATGACATGATTAATCCATGCTGCATTTCCTTCCAAACGTCAAATACATGTTTACTGATTAAAGCGTTGGGTTGGGTTTCTACCAGAAGAAGAGCAAGCCATCTAATAATATCACTATGTCGAAAGTAGAAAGTACTAAGAGATCAAAAGTTGGTTGAACTACCTTAAGCGTAAATGACCTTGGTTACAAATATAGGACCAGTAGTAATTCTGAATATGGTTATCCTTTGAGCTTTGATAGTCCTAGTCATCGTCGTCGTCGTAGTAGTAAAAGTAGTAGTAAAAGTAGTAGTAAACAGTAGTAGAAGAATTAGTAGGAGTAGAAGTGGTGGTAGAAGAAGAAGAAGAAGCAGTAGAAATAGTAGTAGAAGTAGTAGTAGAATTAGTTGTAGTAAGAGTTGTTGTTGCTGTTATAGCAGTAGTAGTAGTAGTAATAGTAGTGATAGTAGTAGTAGTAGTAGTAGATGCAGTAGTGGTAGTAGTAGAACTTGCTATTGTGAAGTAAAAAACCTGTACATTAAATTCCCTTATTTTTCTTCTAAGGTTTTTTTCTTTTCACCATAAATGGAACAAACCATCCAGTGATTTCACTGTGTCCATTTCCTTTTTTTATAGAGGGTACTGAAAGATCAACAGCTGGCTAAATTACTTTGAACGTTGATAATTTGGGGTATTATTATAGTAGGAGTAGTAGTGTTAGGGGGTTTAGTAGCAATAGCAGTAGTAGTAACAGTAATAATAATAGAAGTACGGAGCAGTAGTATAGTAGTAGTAGTAGTAGCAGCAGTATTGGTGATAGTAGTAGTAGTGATTTTGATAGTAGAAGTACTACTAGTAGCATCATAAGTCTAAGGTGGTGGTGGTGGTTGTTGTAGTAGTATTGCTGTTGTATAGAAGTTGAATAGTCGGAAATACATGGCATGATTAATCCACGCTGCATTTCCTTCCCAAGGTCAAATACATGTTTACTGATTAAAGCGTGTCATCATGGTTAAAGGTTAACGCGGATAAAAGACAAGTCACGGTTACTTCGTCATGAAATATGTTAACTTCTGTTGGGTTTTTACCAGGAGAGGAACAAACCATCTAATAACATGTGTGGAAAATTACACACCTTTTCATTTATACTAAGAGATAAAAAGTTGGTTCAACTTTTTTGAGCATGAATGATCTTGGTTACAAATATTAAAGTACAACCGTGGGGGAAAGTAGACAGCTCCGTTGCGGGGCAAAAGCAATGTTAATTACATTGTTCATGGAACTAACAACATAACATTTACAGCTAATTCATAATAAATCGACTTTTACTCTCATGGACAATTACCTGTCCTCAGAACAAGTACCCCCAGGACAATGACTACTAGGACAACAACATATAAGAAAATTGCCAAAGACTAATTGCCCCAGGCAATTACACCCACCCCCACCTCTACCCCCTCCCCCTTTTCCCAATAAAAAGGCTTTGGACAAACTCATCATTAGGCGCAAATATTCACTTTTGAATGATAAGCGCCTTAAAACATAAATAAACAACAAATAAACAATCATCTGCTATAAATGTCGGAAAGGATGATTGACATGTATTGGCCTATGCTCTATATCATGCCCTCTACGATCATGTAATTTCGTTTAATCCCTTGACTACGGGAAAGGGAGGGCTTCTGTGTTAAGCCTATGGGAGTTAGAAGTTCAGAAGTCCTCGGGTTAAGAACATTTTGAATTACATGAAATAGAACACTGAATACTTCCGTTCATAAGGACCACCATTCATAACTATTCATAGGGACCACTATTCATAACGTGTGTTAAATGAATAGCAGTTTCTATGAATAGCGGTCCTTATGAATAGCTAGTGGACCCCTGAATTGCCTGCAGTGAGGAAACAAACAAAAAAAATCAAGAAATGTTAGACAGTGGGTCAAGAGGCATGGATGAGATCTTCAAAATTAACAATTTTGTCACCAAGAAATGAACAAAATGCCTCTGAAGGAACAAACACCATACTCCGCAGAAATGTGTGTTTTAGACTTTTATTTTAGCGTTCAAATTTTGCCTTAATTTAAAATGAATCAAGGTAGATACAATGAAAAGGAAGAGCGTAAATCTACCAAACATCAGGGCCCATATTCCTATAACCCTACTAAGCTAGTTACCAATTAGGCCCTAGTTGGCAACTAAAACCCCTAGTAGGCAACTAAAAACCCCTAGTTGCCAACTATGTAGCTCAGAGAGTTGGTAACTAGCAATTGTTTGCCTTCTGGTGGAGTCAGCGTGGGTACAATGAATGAATAGATGGTACATGGCATTTGTAAGGTTACTTTACATAATTATTTGTGTGTGTGCGTAATTGGGTTTTTACAGACGTGTATCAATCAGATATGATTATTTACGTCTGGGGTCCGACCTTTAACGTCACCATCCGATAGACGTGACTCAGTCTCGAACCTGGGTCCGCTGAATCAGTTTATAACTTCCACTGTTAGCTGGATTACAGGCGCACGTCACAACGTCCAGTTATAATTATTTGTGCAGCACTGAGAGTCGTTTATGTCTAGTTTGCAACTAAGTTGCCAACTAAATTAATATTCATGAAACCTTGCTAAGAATCTTGCCAATACACCAGTTCGTAGTTAGCGCATGGTACAAATGACCCCAAATATCCACAGATATTTTAGACATGGAGGGTCCCTTTATGTGCACTTCAGAAAAATAACTCTGGGAGTGATAGAGGTGCCTCATGAATAGCTTTTGTTTCCCCCTTTAAAAAGAATACTTCCACCTGAATATCATGGAATGCACTATTAGTGCATAATTGAATAATGATTACATGACATTCATGAGCACATACCAAATATTAGTGTCAGTGGGTTTTAGAATTTGGTACAGATGACCTTTATCTGCTCATGCTCAGATTGCATCTACGAACTGGCTTATTGCCGTAAAGTATCAAACTCGGAAGGATTTATTTGCCAACTAGAAAGACCGCTTCGGTAATTGTATGCAAATTTTATACATACCTTTCAAACAAAGTGTGTTCTTGCCGGACATAGCAACAAATAATGTATGCAAACTAGATTCCGAGCATTGAGGCCCATTTATAAAAAGCAGGTTAATGGAATAGCTCGTCACTAGGTGCTTAGAGAATATATGTGCATATATTATTTGAATACATTACAGAAGCGGTTTATTGACTGCTGTGTTCTTGGGTAGAATAGACTTGGTGCATGGAAGGGGAAAATGTGTAGATTGTATACCAGGCCAATTTCCATAGAACCCACGTTTTATTTCCCAAACTATTAACAGTCACTGATCGATGCCTTTTACTTAAATGGTTTGAATAAATGATTTAGAAATCCCACATGGCTGTAGTCAAACTTGATCTTCCCCTACATTTTTCCTTATTTTCTATCAAATTGTAAAAAAAGAAAAATGTACTTTTCATCACAGTGATGTTATTGTATGGTTTGTTCCGCTTCTGGTAGAAATCCAACAAAAGACGCGAAAGCACTGACGTTTTAGCACCCTTTTTTAAGGCAGAATGTAGTTCGACGCCCTGGCGGGTTTTCGGTTATTTTGGACGGAAACAAACACGAACTGCTCTTTTGCATAACAAGCACTTCATCAGTAGGCCTATATAGATGGAGTGATCACTTTATGCAATAAACCAACAGTAGCAGTGTTAGTTGTGGAAGGAGTTGTGATAGTGGTAGTAATATTGCTGTCGTATAGTTGGATAGTACATGTAGTAAATTCATGGCATGTTAAATCCATGTAGCATAGTTGGATAGTACATGTAGTAAATACATGGCATGTTAAATCCATGTAGCATAGTTGGATAGTACATGTAGTAAATACATGGCATGTTAAATCCATGTAGCATAGGCCTAGTTGGATAGTACATGTAGTAAATACATGGCATGTTAAATCCATGTTGCATAGTTGGATAGTACATGTAGTAAATACATGGCATGTTAAATCCATGTAGCATAGTTGGATAGTACATGTAGTAAATACATGGCATGTTAAATCCATGTAGCATAGTTGGATAGTACATGTAGTAAATACATGGCATGTTAAATCCATGTAGCATAGTTGGATAGTACATGTAGTAAATACATGGCATGTCAAATCCATGTAGCATAGTTGGATAGTACATGTAGTAAATATATGGCATGTTAAATCCATGTAGCATAGTTGGATAGTACATGTAGTAAATACATGGCATGTTAAATCCATGTAGCATAGTTGGATAGTACATGTAGTAAATACATGGCATGTTAAATCCATGTAGCATAGTTGGATAGTACATGTAGTAAATACATGGCATGTTAAATCCATGTAGCATAGTTGGATAGTACATGTAGTAAATACATGGCACGTTAAATCCATGTAGCATAGTTGGATAGTACATGTAGTAAATACATGGCATGTTAAATCCATGTAGCATAGTTGGATAGTACATGTAGTAAATACATGGCATGTTAAATCCATGTAGCATAGTTGGATAGTACATGTAGTAAATACATGGTATGTTAAATCCATGTAGCATAGTTGGATAGTACATGTAGTAAATACATGGCATGTTAAATCCATGTAGCATAGTTGGATAGTACATGTAGTAAATACATGGTATGTTAAATCCGTGTAGCATAGTTGGATAGTACATGTAGTAAATACATGGTATGTTAAATCCGTGTAGCATAGTTGGATAGTACATGTAGTAAATACATGGTATGTTAAATCCATGTAGCCCCTTTTCACTGCTGATATGTGTCCCCTTTTCTTCGCATAGTCCCCTTTTACTTTCCAATAAGTGCCCTTTTTACGTTCTGATAAGTGCCCCCTTTAACCTCAGACATTACTGCCCCTTATGAAATGTAATAATAAGTGCCCATTTCCCGTTCTAATAGTGCAATTTTTCCTCCTGATAAGTGCCTTTTTCACTTCTGATAGATGCCCCTTTTCCTTCGTATAACTGCGCCCCTTCTTCTTTCTCATAATTGCCCATTTCACCTTCTGATAAGTGCCCCCTTAAACACAGACATTACTGCCCCTTATGAAATGTAATAATTGCCCCTTTTTCGTCTAATTAGTGCCCATTTCCCGTTCTAATAGTGCAATTTTTCCTCCTCATAAGTGCCTTTTCACTTCGGATAGATGCCCCTTTTTCTTCGTATAACTGCGCCCCTTGTTCTTTCTCATAAATGCCCATTTCCCCTTCTGATAAGTGCCCCCCTTTAAGTTCAGACATCACTGCCCCTTTTGAAATCTGAGCCTTGGTTTTTCGTCTGATTAGTGCCCATTTTCCGTTCTAATAGTACAATTTTCCCTTCTTATAAGTGCCCTTTTTCACCTCTGATAAGTGACCCTTTTAAGCTCAGATAAGTGTCCCCTATGGAATCTGACAAGTGACCCTGTTTTCCTCTGATTAGAGCAATTTTTCCTTATGATAAATGCCCCTTTTTAAGTGCCCCTTTTACTTCTGATCAGTGCCCCTTTTCCTTTTTAATAGTATTATTTTCCCTTTTGATAACTGCCCTATATAGCCTACCTATATATATATATTTAATATAATTCTACATACATGTATATATTCCGATGTCGCTTACAAACTGTGCCCTAAAGTCCACAAAATACCATATACCTAGCACAATGAGAGGCAGCGGAGCACGGGGCAGGAGGGGCACAATTCCCTAAATTATACAAGAATGAGCAGTAGGTGCCTCTAAATTTTAACAGGAAGGAGTACAATTTTTTTCTAAAATGTTTCCAAAGCTCGCTTGCTATGCTCGCTTGCATTTACCATTGCCTTCTTATCATATCAGGAGAATTGCTGCTAGTCAAAATATCTTCATCAGAATATTACACTCAACTGTAAAGTAGTTTTTATATAACACCATGCTAAGACATAATATTAATGTGTCGAAAATGCTCCTCGACAGTGTAATGTAGCGGTATACTAATGTCTCAAAGTGGCATTTTCAGCCTTGTTTTCACCCTTTTTGAAGGTGTCCCTTTTTGTTGATGCCCCCCCCCCCTCTTTGAAAGACGTATAGCCGCCCCTGGGTTAATGCGGATAAAAGCAATTCACAGTTGCTTTATCATAAGATATGCTGCCTTTTGTTGGGTTTCTACCAGAAAATGGAACAAACCATGGCATAATATTACTGCGGTTTAGTACGTGGCTGTAAGCTATGAGCATGCTTAGTGTAAGAGGTTTACATTTAATTTGTCTGACAGATATAATATACACTTCAGGAGGTCTGCTGAAATACAACATTGGACAGCACATATATGATTAATAGTACGATGTATGACTTTGAGTTTCTATCAGGCAGTGAGTCAATTACGACAATAGGATCTTTATTAAAGGACATTTTTGATCAACATCAGTTTTGTTCATAATTTATTTGTCTATCGATATAAAAAAGCACAAACCAAAAACGAAAACAAATCTAACAAACAAAGAAACAAATAACAATAACAAAACAAAACTTGATTCCACTCGATGAAAATACATGAATCATAAATCAACATATCAATGAGTGTATATATAAAATAAAGCATTTTATCATGTAAAATATTCAATGATATTATGAATAACTGAAATTAAAAACTGTAAAAGAAAACATTAAATAAAATTCGATGGCTGTAAAACATGTACAATTCAGCCTGTTTACTGCTAATTGTGTTTAACAAACCTTTATTGAATTTAATTTAATTGAAAGGAAACAAAACAAAAAAACAAACAAACAAAAACCTGTTGAAACATGATTTTAGTCAAAATGAAATGAGGCCAAAATAACTTTTCTGTGCTGTTGTTAAACAATGAAAAATGAAAAAAAAGAAAGAAAAAAGAAATGACTAAAAATCATGATTTGCAAAGTAGGAAGAGATGCATGGAGCAAAGGAACATCGGACATCCTATCATTCGTAGTAGTAAAACTAGAAGTAGTAGTAGTTGTTGTTGTAGTTGTTGTTGTAGTAAAACTACTACTACTAGTAGCAGTAGTGGTGGTAGCAACAGCTCCAAGGGTAGATACACTAGTTGGAGTAATAGTAATGGTAGTAGTAGTAGTAGTAGTAGTAGTGGTAATAGTAGTAGTAGAAGTATTAGTATTAGTAGTAGTAGTAGTACAGTAGTAGCAGCAGCAGTAGTAGTAGTTGTTGTAGAAGTATCAGTATTAGTAGTAGTGATATAGTAGTAGTAGTAGTAGTAGTAGTAGTAGTAATAGTAGTAGAAGTATTCGTATTCGTATTATTATTAGAAGTCGCATTAATAGTAATATTTGTAATTTTAGTTGTAGGAGTAGTTGTTGTTGTTGTTTTGTAGTAGTGGTGGTAGTAGTGTTTATTGTTATAGGAGTAGTAGTAGTAGTAGTATTAGGAGAAGGAGTAGGAGTAGTAGTAGTAGCAGCAACGGCAGTATTATAAGTAGTGGTAGTATAGTAGTCGTGGCAGTAGTAGTAGTAGTAGTAATAGTAATAGTAGTAGTAGTAGTAGTAGTAGTAGTAGTATAGTAGTAGCAGTAGTAATAGTAGTTGTTGTTGTAGAGGTATTATCATTATTAGTAGTATTATAGTAGTAGTAGTAATAGTAGTAGAAGTATTATTATTCGTAGTAGTAAAACTAGAAGTAGTAGTAGTTGTTGTTGTAGTTGTTGTTGTAGTAAAACTACTACTACTAGTAGCAGTAGTGGTGGTAGCAACAGCTCCAAGGGTAGATACACTAGTTGGAGTAATAGTATTGGTAGTAGTAGTAGTAGTAGTATAGTAGTGGTAATAGTAGTAGTAGAAGTATTAGTATTAGTAGTAGTAGTAGTACAGTAGTAGCAGCAGCAGTAGTAGTAGTTGTTGTAGAAGTATCAGTATTAGTAGTAGTGATATAGTAGTAGTAGTAGTAGTAGTAGTAGTAGTAATAGTAGTAGAAGTATTCGTATTCGTATTATTATTAGAAGTCGCATTAATAGTAATATTTGTAATTTTAGTTGTAGGAGTAGTTGTTGTTGTTGTTTTGTAGTAGTGGTGGTAGTAGTGTTTATTGTTATAGGAGTAGTAGTAGTAGTAGTATTAGGAGAAGGAGTAGGAGTAGTAGTAGTAGCAGCAACGGCAGTATTATAAGTAGTGGTAGTATAGTAGTAGTGGCAGTAGTAGTAGTAGTAGTAATAATAGTAGTAGTAGTAGTAGTAGTAGTAGTAGTAGTATAGTAGTAGCAGTAGTAATAGTAGTTGTTGTTGTAGAGGTATTATCATTATTAGTAGTATTATAGTAGTAGTAGTAATAGTAGTAGAAGTATTATTATTCGTATTAGTAGGAGCAGTATTAGTAATAGTTATTGTAATTTTAGTTGTTGTAGTAGTAGTTGTATTATAGTAGTAGTAGTAGTAGTAGTAGTAGTAATAATAGTAATAGTATAGTAGTAGTTGTTGTTGTCGAAGTAGTAGTAGTAGTAGTAGTAGAAGAAGAATAAGAGGTATAGTATCAGTGGTAGTAGTAGTAGTAGTAAATGTTGTTATTATTATTGTTTTTGCTGTAGATCTAGTAGAAGTAGTAGCAACAGCAGCACCAACACGAATGGTAATATTAATTAATGTGGATAATCTAGATAATAGTGATTTTAGTAGGAGTCGTGATGACCAAGTATTATAGTGGTGATAGTGGTGGTAGTGGTAGCGGCATAGATAATAGTATGTATAGTGGTGATGATAGTGGTACTGGTAGCAGAAGTGGTAGTAGAAGTGGTATTTTCTGTACAGAAGATAGATAAAGTAAATATATTGCATGTTAATATTCCTGTTCCTTGATCTCTGCCAATGCCTGTTTACAATTAATGCACGTCATCAAGGTTAAAGGTTAGAAAGCACAAAAGAATTTCATGGTCTCTTCATAATCTTTAGTTGGGTTACTACTAGAAGCGGAACAAATCACCCCAAAATATGATATTGCCTTTTGCAGTCAGTTTGAAATTTAGTTTGCATTTGGAAGGGCGACAGATACACATCGGGAGCTCTGAATACTAGATTTAAGCGCAGACCAGTGACAGTTTTGAACGTGCAGAATTAGACTTTTTAAGAATTAGGCAGTTATCTATTAGATATCCGAACTGATCTACATGTATTCCTGATTAAACTTCTTTTCTACAAAGACACTAAAAAGCATACACCTTCCTTGGGAGGAATATAGTTTTATATGACACTGGATTCATCAATTTTATACGGACCAGGAGACTATTCGTCATTTCTTCATGCAGCACTGAAAAACCAAAGCCTTCTCTATATCCAGACACAGAACGTGGAATTTTAAGGCACGTTTGCCTTTTAACTAAATTTAATATATGTCCTTTAAAATAAACTAATTCTGGAACTTAGTGGTGTAAGTGGAAGTTTCAGTCGGATCTCCAACTATAATCTTTTGAATTTAGTTGGAGTCATCAGTTCGACGACATACTAGTACCAGGAAACCTATCACTTCGTTTTGCAGCACAGCTATTTATCATACTATCCTGGAGTAATGGCTGCAATAATTTGACCATTATCATCAGAAACAAATTTTCATTGGATCAGAAAGCAGAAATTGGACATTTTGATTTTTACACCTGTCAAGACAAGACAATTTGAAAGTAAGTATACACTCATATTTTGCTTCTTAAATTCTTGGATAGCATCTAGAACTAACATATTTAGTGTAAGAGTTCACGTACTTCCAACAGGGCTTCTTAATCATATAGTCATGATGCAGAAAATAACATGCGAATCAAAATGTGTGGCTGATAAAAGAACACTGGTAGCGATTGATATGAATATTCATAAAGATTGAGTCAACTATCACAACCTCGGATGGTGACGTTATAGGTCGGTCCCAGACTTGATACATGTCTGTAAAAAACAGATCTTCAACAAACAAGAAGCACAGGGCGATTCCAATATATTAAAATAAATTGCAAGTTATCCGCATTCACATGCAAATCAAAGGGTGCGGCAGCAGACATGGCAGAGGCGACGCAGCTGATTGGTGTATATAAGAAGACAACTGACGACGCTTAATTTGAATATTCATGACATTGGAGTCGTCTTGCATGGAACGATTTCTAGATGTTAAACTACAAAGGAAGTTGTACACATTCATATGTAAATTAAAGGGTTAAGTTTTGTAGATGCGTGTTGATTGGACCGCTCCTCGACGCAAATTGGGTCGACAAGCTGCAGCAACGCTCATGTTGACCTGGGAAATTAGTCTAGCCGAGTAGTAAGCTAACTGTGCACTTATTCATAAAAAAACATGGAATTTAGCGTATACATAGAGTTTTTGATGCTCAACTGGGCGTTGTGGCGTGCACCTGTAATCCAGCTAACAGTGGAAGTTTTTAACTGATTTAGCGGATCCAGGTTCGAGACTGAGTCACGTGTTTCGGATGATGACGTTAATGGTCGGTCCCCAGACGTAAATAATCATATTTTATTGAGTCACGTCTGTGAAAACGCAATTACACACACACATCAATTCTGGATATAGGGCCACCTATAATTCGGGCTTTGAGGTCAGTTATGCTCATTTAAAAAAAAAGAAAATGTCCACCACAGGGTATATGTTCTATATGATTAGGCTCCAGAACTCAAAGTTCGGACAAGTGCTTTAGATGCCCATGTTTTCAAATAAAGTTGCATTCCATATAATATTATAAAGTTATTAGGAATTAAACTGCGGTCTAAGTGTGGTTTAAACCCAGTCTAAACCTGTCCTTATCATGCCACTAATATGATATATGTACAATGTTCTAACTATGATCAGTTAAACATTATGTCACTTATTCAGAACTCCGGTTTCAATTAAGCCCAGTCTGCCCTTTAAACAGGAGTTTAAAAAAAAAATCCCATTTTGAACTTCAGTTTTATATTTAACTCCAGTCTAGCATGTCTAGTGTGGATTAACTTTGTACAGATATTTAGACTCAAGCTCTATTTTAACGCAGACTGGGGTTTAACTCTTTCAGTGCTGATGTCACGTAAATGTGACGGATAGACTTGTCATTTTCATTCACCAATTGCTCGACCACAGGAAAGGAATATGGTGGTCAATGTATATCATTATTTTGAGCATAAATTAAGCATTTTAAATGTACGAATATAATTATATGCTACCATAGAAAATTTCAGAGAAAATTGCAGATTTGTGAAAAACTTTTTTAAACATTACACAATAGTAAACAAATGAGAAACCAAAATATAATGGACAAAAAAGAAACTCAAGTGTTATTTTCAATCATTTTTAAGCATAAAGTTGGGTAAAGTGATAATGCTTGGTATCATAAGAAATGGAAATAGATTTCCTACAAGTGTTGTACACAATATTTTGTGAAATAATAGATGGTTAATGAAGTGCAGACATTTAAAAGGTAAGCATTGATCACGTTTTGGTACAATTTTAAAGAGAGCTAAACCCCATGGCACAGTAAGAGTTAAGTCAAACAGGCGTTTGCAATACCAGCCTGAATATGTCAAATCATCAAAATACATAGCGCAGGTGCCCATTATAAAATAGCCCTAAAGATTCCGTGGGCCTATATGCAAAATAATATCATTTTCAAATTTCGGTTTAAATTTGTTGTCAGGGCAACAACTGCTCATTCAATCAGTCTCTTCATCAATTGTAAATTATGACTTTGATTGACTTTTACTATTTATATTAACTGAAGTGTCATTATTAAACCAATACAGTGAATTTATAGATACTAACAAATTGGCCTTTAGACATTTTTAGACATGCTCTTTTTTATAGTTCATGCATAAGCTAATCATGCTAATGGCTTTTATGTTTGAAGGGATTCCCCGATATAATTTTAAAACATACTTTAAGAATGGCGTTACACTCTATTTACGGACCTTGATACCTGGCAAAATACTCCCTTTGCTTCACTATTGAAGGTTGGCTTCAAAATTGAAACTTAACAAGAGATGTTAACAGGAAAATGATAGAAAAATCAATCACAATTTATGATGTTTTAAGAGCAATATATTTTAATTTAACTTGGAAAAAACTCGTCACATTGATTGAAAAGTCAGTTAATAATTGTCATGCCTGAAAATGTGTGAGGTTGGATAAATGTACCATTGCGCCCCTCTAAATAGTCGAATGGTCCACTCCAATAGGATAACAGATAAAATAGGATCAACTTGAGGTCTACCAGTTATCAGTATGAATGATTTTGATAATACCAAACTATGTATCCTCAGTTTAAGGCATGAAATATCAAAAATGTCGTTATCTACTTATCTTCCTTTGTTTGGACATATATGTGATCATATGTAAAATTCATATTTCTGTATGCATACCATGTTTTAAAGACCACCCTGCAATGATACCCAACTCTGATATTTCATCATTCATTCAAGTCGGAAATAAATGCTGTCCCGGAAAGGTCTTGTATTTATAATGCCACTATGCTTATTCTCAACGAATATAAAATACAAACCACAGGAGTTGCTAAAACTTTTCTACCGTACCCGAAAGTTCCAAGTTACCAAGGAGACAACGTTTTTTTCATGTTTTTGATTTCTTTTTATGATTACAAATATTGTGAACACTATCACCATGACCACAGTTCGTTCAATACATACGTTTTGAATCAAAAGCTCTGTCAAATCTAGGGCTGTTAGAGTTCAACAATAGATGCAAGACAGTGTATAATCGGGAGGTATGTAAGCTTTTGAATATTGTCATGAAGTAGGCACAAATACGTTTTAACGGTAGAACTGCTATTTGGGTCTCAGTTTGGGAATTGCATTAATTCAGGGTGTGTAGTATGTTGCAACTAGCACGTTAAGCGTAGTAGTAGGAGTAGGAGTAGGCGTAGTAATAGTATTATGTTGTTAGGAGTAGGCATATCAACAGCAGCAGGAGCAGTATTTCTATTTCACTGAAATTCTCAGGTGTAAGTTCTGATAGTAAACTATCTTGGAATTGTGACATTGACTTTAAGCTTTACCAAATTATCAAATTAGATAGGAATACTATACAAACTCAAGTAATTTCCACCAACAATATTATTAATGGTACAGATCTACATTGCTTTAATACTGCAATGTTGCCTGTGGGTTCTTCAGTGTCTAGCTTATTCTGATTACAGGATATGGCTATTAGATACTGGTTATTTCCCATGCCAGTATCCTTGCTCATACTAATCTATTATTTTCCCATAAAATATCCGAGCTCTCCGATTTTAATTTAGGAGTTTGTATTGTGGTTTTACTGAAGTCTCTCTGGTAACTTTTGTATAAATGCCTACACGAAGTTCTCGAGAACTAATGTAGCATAAAACTCTATCTTCTGCAAGGGGCCCCAAAATCTGGAACAAGACACCTTTCACATATCAAATGAAGTCCTTATCTTAATGTTTTAAAAAAGGAGGTTGGATCACTGATACTGAATACTTATAATACTTAGTTTACAGTTTGTGTGATCAGGCTTTACTCTTTTGTTTGATTTTTGCTTTGCTTTGGTTCTCTGTTCTTTTTAATTTATGTTTGTTTCATATCATGTTGTTTATACACTTTTATATTTTTATATTTTTTCATTTATTTTTCTTCTGTATTCATAAGTACCACATTTTTCGGGAACATATTATACAAAATAAAATACAAAAGTACTTTTTGGCAATGAATCATAAATCAACAAGTATAATTTTTATGTAACAACCATTTTTTTCCAAAACAAACACGAAATGATAAATTGCCATATTATTGTAATTCATCAAATATAAAATCAATAGCGGAAGAAGGACTGCCATTATAAACAATTTGCTTGAGAATGTGGCAGCCCCAGACAAATATTATGAAATAGCTAAAACATGCTTAAATAAGCAGAATGGATAAATAATTGAAATCCTAAGTTAAAAGCATATTGATGATGAAATGATGATGATAATGATGAAGAGTTGACACAGAAATTTTACCTTGTATATTCCGATAGTAACATCGTTTTAAGTTTGACTTTAATTGAGTAAGAGGAAGAACAGGATTTAATTCTGGGAGAGAAATTCCATTTTTTGGTGGCAGCACCAGTATTCCTATGCTGTCTCCTCATTCATGCACCACTTTACTCTTATTCTTCTACATTTTTTGTAAATGTAGCTTTTTTTTTAATTATTGAAATAAATAGAATGAATTGATATTTAAGATATAAATAGTAGCACTATAGGTCGTGGTGATGCTGGCGATATGTATGGAGGTAGTACTAGTGATTTTTGGAGATGTATTGGTGTGATAAATCACTAAACTTAACCTTGAAAATATGTGTATAGTCAGTCACTACCAACTGAATGATGGACTAAGAATCGGAAAAGACTAGAAGCGGTGGAAATGTGATGTCAGAGATGGTTGTTGAGGGTACCATGTTTGAAGAATATCTCAAAAGAAGAAAATACTAGACATGATGAGGGAGAGGTGCAACCTGATTCCTACCATCAGAAAATGCAAACTGAATTTTGTAGTGCACATCATCAGAAAGGATTGAACAGAAATATTGGCCATTGATGGGCGGGCTGTTGGAAAGCGAGCAAGAGGACTTTCGTAAAATTTTGGATAGTAATAAATACATTGCACTTTAAGTTCAGTTTCGATTTCTGTCTCTTACTTACTCCATGGACCCTACTTCAAATTCCTGTTTACTTGCACCTCATCGAGGTTAAATGTTGAAACGCACAAAGAGAATGTTACGGTCGCTTCATCATTAAACACGATACCTTTTGTAGGGTTCCCTGCAGAAGAGGAACAAACCATCCCATACCATTGCAGTTCTGTAGGCGTACGTTGATTGGAACACTACTCAACACAGCTTATTAAGCTTAGGCGGCAGCAACGCCCAGGACCTGGGAAAATAGTCCAGCGGAATAGTGAAATAATTGTGCACCTTTTCACAAAAAAAACATGTAATTTGGCATATACCTAGAGTTTTTGATGCTGATTAATTCTGGATATAGGGCAGGGGCACCAATAATTCGTGGCCAGAGGTTCGTTGTGGCCTCTCTAAAAAGAAATATATATTTCCTGCATACTTTGTCCAAAATTCAATGAATAAAATCGAATTTTGATATGTTAAGAATTATAAAACTAAGGTAAAAAAAAAATAAAAAATTCCATCTATTTAATTATTATGAAGTCAATGAATGAATATATATATTAGTAAGATGCTTTCAATTGTAACCTTATCTCATTTTGCACATATTTATATTTTGCGCTCATTTTGTCATTAGGGCCACCTGCGCCATATACATTTGGTTGGTTTCAGTGACGTAATGTTGTACTGGTCACAATTAGAAGTATTTTACTTCTTGCAAAGTTAAAAGATAAAGATATTGATGTTCATAACAAAAGTTCATGGTTAGAAATGTATGAGTGAATAACCCCAGTTATCACAAGAAAATAAGAGATTCGAATTAGAAGAAAGCAGCTCATAAGTCACATGTCATTGTTATTATCATTATTCCAGGTGTGGCCTTAGCTAGATGTCAAAGTAAATGAATTATAATTGCATAATTATATTGCCGTTCTAAAGCTAAAATCACACTTATATCGCTAGGAATGTGTACACTTAAGTAATACGCCCGTTATGGGTAAATCATATGTATAACTTTAAGTAATTTAAGTGAAGTTTTATAGCAAGAAACTACCCTTCATGATTTAAACGCCTTTTATTTAGTTTCTGGTTATGATGTAGAGTATTTCTGTTAAGTTCATAATGAGTTATCTTTCTAATACTGTTGGAAGATTTACTCGTTCAGAAAATTAGGAACCACAAAAGATTTCGAATTCGGCTTATCTAAATTATAAATTCTAAACTCCTTTTTTTACGTATTTTAGATCACGTGGGGATTTAATATTTTTCTTCATGAATGATAAATTATGACATTGGGTGACTTTTATTATTCATATCAATTGTAGTGTCATTAACAAGAGTACGGTGAATTTACATATATATTATTTTCTTCGGCAGCGAACCTTCGTTTTGATTGAAATGTTTTAGGCGTGCTATTTCTTTATAATTCGTGCATAACCCTGATAGCAGACGGACGTCTTAAAGACGTCGTATATTGGTCGTATTCTGGTCAACTGGTCATACGTCGTATGAACGACGTTATCACGACCTCTTCGTGACGACTTTCTAAGACGAGTATGTATTGTCTTATTTGGATGACTAGTTTATGACGTGATTTTGACGTCAATTATTTACCACTTATATGAAGGATTTTTCAAGACCAAAAACGACGTAATTATTACGTCACTTCATTGCCAGCTCACGACCAGTAACGAATTGCATCATCCATGACCATTTCTTGACGTGATTTTGACGTCAATTATTTACCACTTATAAACGATTATTCAAGACTCCCAAAAAGACGTAATTATCAGGTCACTTCATTGCCAACTCACGACCAGTTAAGAATTGCACTATCCATGACTAGTACATGACGTGATTTTGACGTCAATTATTTACCACTTATTTGAACGATTATTCAAGACCAAAAGACGACGTAATTATTACGTCACTTCATTGCCAACTCACGACCAATTAAGAATCGCACTATCCATTACTATTTCATGACGTGATTTTGACGTAAATTATTTACTACTTATATGAACGATTATTCAAGACCAAAAAACGACGTAATTATTACGTTACTTCATTTCCAACTCACGGCCAGCTACGAATGACTAGTTCATGACGTGATTTTGACGTCAGTTATTTTCCACTTATATGAACAATTCAAGACAAAAAACGACGTAATTATTATGTCACTTCATTGCAAGCTGACGATCAGTTATTTCACCATCCATGACTAATTCTTGACGTGATGGTGACGACAATTATTTACCACTTATGAACGATTATTCAAAACCAAAAAAAAGACGTAATTATTACGTGACTTCATTTCCAACTCACGACCAGCTAAGAATGACTAGTTCATGACGTGATTTTGACGTCAGTTATTTTCCACTTATATGAACTATTCAAGACCAAAAACGACGTAATTATTACGTCACTTCATTGCCAACTCAGGACCAGCTACGAATGACTAGTTCACGACGTGATTTTGACGTCAAGTATTTACCACTTGTTTAACGATTATTCAAGACCAAAAAACGACGTAATTATTGCGTGACTTCAATTCCAACTCACGACCAGCTAAGAATGACTAGTTCATGACGTAATTTTGACGTCACTTATTTACCACTTATGAACGATTATTCAAGACCAAAAGACGACGTAATTATTACGCACTATCCATTACTATTTCATGACGTGGTTTTGACGTCAATTATTTACCACTTATATGAACGATTATTCAAGACCAAAAAACGACGTAATTATTACGTCACTTCATTTCCAACTCACGGTCAGCTACGAATGACTAGTTCATGACATGATTTCGACGTCAAGTATTTACCACCTGTTTAACGATTATTCAAGACCAAAAAAAGACGTTAATATTATGTGACTTCAATTCCAACTCACGATCAGCTAAGAATGACTAGTTCATGACGTGATTTTGACGTCAGTTATTTTCCACTTATATGAACAATTTAAGACCAAAAAACGACGTAATTATTACGTCACTTCATTTCCAACTCACGGCCAGCTACGAATGCCTAGTTCATGACGTGATTTCGACGTCAAGTATTTACCACCTGTTTAACGATTATTCAAGACCAAAAATAGACGTTAATATTATGTGACTTCAATTCCAACTCACGATCAGCTAAGAATGACTAGTTCACGACGTGATTTTGACGTCAGTTATTTTCCACTTATATGAACAATTTAAGACCAAAAAACGACGTAATTATTACGTCACTTCATTGCAAGCTGACGATCAGCTATTTCACCATCCATGACTAATCCCTGACGTGATGTTGACGCCAATTATTTACCACTTACGAACGATTATTCGAAACCAAAAACGACGCAGTTATCACGTCATGTCATTGCCAACCCACGACCAGTTAAGAATCGCACTATCCATTACTATTTCATGACGTGATTTTAACGTAAATTATTTACCACTTACATGAACGATTATCCAAGACAAAAAAACGACGTAATTATTACGTGACTTCAATTCCAACTCACGACCAGCTAAGAATGACTAGTTCATGACGTGATTTTGACGTCAATTATTTACCACTTATGAACGATTATTCAAGACCAAAACACGACATAATTATTACGCACTATCCATTACTATTTCATGACGTGGTTTTGACGTCAATTATTTACCACTTATATGAACGATTATTCAAGACCAAAAAACGACGTAATTAGTACGTGACTTCATTTCCAACTCACGACCAGCTACGAATGCCTAGTTCATGACGTGATTTTGACGTCAAGTATTTACCACCTGCTTAACGATTATTCAAGACCAAAAATAGACGTTAATATTACGTGACTTCAATTCCAACTCACGATCAGCTACGAATGACTAGTTCACGACGTGATTTTGACATCAGTTATTTTCTACTTATATGAACAATTCAGGACCAAAAAACGACGTAATTATTATGTCACTTCATAGCAAGCTGACCATCAGCTATTTCACCATCCATGACTAATCCTTGACGTGATGTTGACGTCAATTATTTACCACGTATGAACGATTATTCAAAACCAAAAAACGACGCAGTTATCACGTCATGTCATTGCCAACCCACGACCAGTTAAGAATCGCACTATTCATTACTATTTCATGACGTGATATTAGCGTAAATTATTTACCACTTATATGAACGATTATTCAAGACCAAAAATCGACGTTAATATTACGTGACTTCACGACCAGCTAAGAATGACTACTTCATGACGTGATTTTGACGTCAGTTATTTTCCACTTATACGAACAACTAGGCCAAAAAACGACGTAATTATTACGTCACTTCATTGCCAACTCACGAACAGCTACGAATGACTAGATCACGACGCGATTTTAACGTCAAGTATTTACCACTTGTTTAATGATTATTGAAGACCAAAAATCGACGTTGATATTACGTGACTTAAATTCCAACTCACGACCAGCTAAGGATGACTAGTTCATGACGTGATTTTGACGTCAGTTATTTTCCACTTATATGAACAATTCAATACCAAAAAACAACGTAATTATTACGTCACTTCAATGCCAACTCACGACCAGCTACGAATGACTAGTTAACGACGTGACTTTGACGTCAAGTATTTACCACTTGTTTAACGATTATTCAAGACCAAAATTCGACGTTAATATTACGTGACTTCCATTCCAACTCACGACCAGCTAAGAATGACTAGTTCATGACGTGATTTTGACGTCAGTTATTTTCCACTTATATGAACAACTAGGCCAAAAAACGACGTAATTATTACGTCACTTCATTGCCAACTCACGAACAGCTACGAATGACTAGATCACGACGCGATTTTAACGTCAAGTATTTACCACTTGTTTAATGATTATTGAAGACCAAAAATCGACGTTGATATTACGTGACTTAAATTCCAACTCACGACCAGCTAAGGATGACTAGTTCATGACGTGATTTTGACGTCAGTTATTTTCCACTTATATGAACAATTCAATACCAAAAAACAACGTAATTATTACGTCACTTCAATGCCAACTCACGACCAGCTACGAATGACTAGTTAACGACGTGACTTTGACGTCAAGTATTTACCACTTGTTTAACGATTATTCAAGACCAAAATTCGACGTTAATATTACGTGACTTCCATTCCAACTCACGACCAGCTAAGAATGACTAGTTCATGACGTGATTTTGACGTCAATTATTTACCACTTATATGAACAATTATTCAAGACCAAAAAAAACCCCCTAATTATTACGTGACTTCATTGCCAACTGACGACCAGCTCCGAATGACTAGTTCATGACGTAATTTTTATTTACCACTTATGAACGATTATTCAGTTTAAATCTAAACATGGGAACGGTTTGGGATTAATTAGACAATGTCTATATGTTTTTTAATGACTAGTTCATGACGTGATTTTGACGTCAATATACAACTTATGGTTCGATATGTGCCCTAGAAAAAAAGGATATCAGAACGTGCATTCGCTAGACCTTGGATATAAAAGCTAAATAATTTTTTGCTATTGCAAACATAAGGGAAAGAAGAAGAAAGGATAATTAATACAATTAAATGATACAGTATTGACTGCAGGCTACGTCATCGAGCAACTCAACTAGCGCGTGATATTGATACACAGCTAGCCTGGCAGGCTAGGCATGCACGGCCGGTACCTTTTGCCGGTACGCAATGTATACAATTATCTTGCTGACATAATGGTTTTTTTTTTGTTTTGTTTTGTTTGTTTTTTGTTTTTTGTGTTTTTTAACGTGATCGTTTTACTCGTCCGTCGTTTCACGTGCGTGCATTGCCGCGCTGCTCGACTCAGCGTGGAGTGTGTGCGTGTGAAAAAATAGCAGTGGAACAGGTTACTCTAACTTCTTAGGCATACGAACTCGTCTTCGTTGATCTTCAAAAGACCTTCCATCAAAGTTTAAGTTCAAGTTTCGTGGCAAGTAAGTTAGGTATTCACACCACACTGTGCATTATGTGTAGCTAAGACAGTACCAGATAGACACTAGGAACACGATGCATGCAATATATTTTGCATACAAAATATACAGATCCTCATTGTACCCTCCACAATTGTTCTGGTAGACAAAAGAACATCCCTTCATTGCTATTATGTAAGATAAGTAGAACAGGTGAATATGCATGTGACACCTGCTCTACATAATCTTACATAATAGCAATGAAGGGATATTCTTTTGTCTACCAGAGCAAGTGTGGAAGGTACAATGAGGAGCTGTATATTTTGTCCGCTTCTTTGTTTGCCATGTTCATAGTGAGAAAACGTGTGTTATTATTAGTCACACTGTTTGTAGAACTGTCAGCATACTATCAATCACATTTGTCAAGTGACCGTTATTATACATTACAGTCGAAATTATGCATCTGCTGAGTGCTGTATTTTGTCACTTTCATGGGACATTAAATTATATATACAATTAGAAATTATCATTTAGTGATCATTTAAATACTGTCAGAGTTAAGTCTACTTACATTGAAGTAAACATCGAAATAAGTAGACTAAATACTAACTGTTAGGCAGTGTACCCTATAGGCTATGTTTTTTGTCCAATAATATTGTTACTAACGTTACTGTAATCAGAGTTAGAGTGAAGTGCTTTTAAATATAAGGCACCATCAGGCAAGTCTCTGATGAATTTATTCCTTCATTTGATTTATTTATTAGTTTATGTCACTTACTCTTTTCTTGGGGGAGGGGGCATTCATGATGGCACCTCGATCTGTTCATACGTACATTTCAGAAAAAAGAGTGAAAAATTCGAAATTTCTAAGCAAACCAAACATATTCTATGATTGTCTTTTATTGCCTATACTCCTGTTAGGGCTTGTAGGTGCATTATGTTTTCAGGTTGTCGGTCCATCCATCTGCCTGAACAAAATCGCACCTACACAATATCAAGAGAACCCTTGGATGAATGTTGTTCCTATTTGGCTCAGGGAAACCGGCAGTGCATGACACGAGATGAACCGATTAGATCGTGGGCAAATATGGCCCAGTTCAAAGGTTATGAAATTTACTCCCAAATGTCACATCAAATGTGTTTCTAAATTTAAAATGTCATGAAATTGAAGGTAGAATATTAGGGGGAAATAAATAATTTGCCTAAAATTGTATGGTGTCAGGCAGAAATCAAAAGAGACATTTTGGTATTTTTTTCAGTCTCAACATCGCCTTTGATTAGGCAACTAGACATTGGTGCTATATAAATACCCTGACTGGATTGGAATGTACAATATTTACGATTGAATAAGGAAAAAATACAAAAAAGAAACAAAAATAAATGCTCTCATATTTCAATTTAATTTCAGAATTGAAACGATTGCATAATAAGATGGAGGAAGTCATGTCGGAGGTGAGGGAAAACCGGAAACTTCTTGGGGCAATCCGTGCCAAAATGGAGAAGGGCAGAGTGGCTGAAATTGCTGATATACCAGAAGGAATACCCTCTCTTCCACTTAATAACGTTCAAGACTTATGTGAGGTCAACACGATTCTTCAGGAGGATCTTGCAAAAAAAGCAATTTGTGAGTGTCTTTATCTGCTTATAATAGTGTTATACAGTTGATTCATTAACTTTCTTCTGCACTTTATACTCAATTATTTATGCAAATATTCAACTTAATTGGGAAAATTAACTATCAGAATTTCAACAGCATATTTGTTTATAAGTTGGAGAAAGTTGGATTAAATATACTGTTTGTGACATGCATGTTCATTCCAGAATTGAAATTGACAATTATTTTTGGAGAATATTATATTTCCATTATTACATACAGGAGAGGTCAATTAATTGTTCTGCAGCTATGTCATGACTTCAAACAGCCAGCAAGTTTGTTTTTGTCTTGCTTGCAAAGCTGCTGCTAAATGCATTTAATTTGCAATATAGTTATCAATTTCAGCCTCAGGCTGTTTACAGAGCTTGCAGGAGGAAAAACAATGCTTTGCATCCACCTTGTAGGTCTTCCAGAGTTTGCATGCCTATAATGAAATTGATCTCTGCTTGGAATAATTAAGTTTGAAAGAACTTTTGAAATCATTATCGGTTTCAATTGTGAGATCTTAAGCATGTTTAAATCAGATAGGAAGATGGATGAAAGTGAGAATAATACATGTTTACTGCTATTCCCTTTCATTTTTCCAGATGTCATACTTAAAGAGATGTGGAGGGCCACCAAAGAATCAGTAAGGCGTGTGCTGGACACAATGATGGACCCTCAGTTGTCTGTGCAATTCAGTTGGATGGGACAACGTGGCAGAAGCACAAGTTTTCGGGATATAAGGCGATGATAGATGTTATCTTTGGTAATTAGATGTATATACATTTTCTCATCTTCAGAAGAGTCTGTTGATTTTCTTTTCTTCTTGAATCATAAGCAGATAGTTCCAGACATCTAGAAGATTACATTTAAATTATTTTTTGGACCCCCACATTATTTATCACAAAGTAACTTGGATATATATATATATATATATATATATATTTTTTTTTTTCAATATTTCAAAATATTGTCAAATTAGGTATGTTTGTATGCTTAACTCTTTCTGCCTTCCCCCTGCTTAACTGCCATAATGCTCTAATCCAGAAGGACTGTTGTTTGCATCATTAGGCAGAAATTAAGATAAAGATCTTCAGAGATGTTTTTACCTCTAAGGGCTGTTAGCTTCATTACAGTGTTTGAACTGGTGCCTTTTGAAGTTCGTTATGCTTCTAGCATTCTGTTTTTAATTGAAAAACAGCTTTACTCAGGGGCGGATACAGGATTTTCAGAAAGGGGGCGCATTTCAGAAAGGGGGCGCACACTGAGGAACCCTCCGCTTGACGAAGCCAAACGGCCATCTAGGGGGTCCGGGGGCATACTTTGTCAGACAAAACGGGCGGGGGGCGCACGCCCCTTGCGCCCCCTCTGGATTCGCGCCTGCTACTGCCAAAGTTTCCTAGAAGTGAACTCGCCATCTCCGGTGGTACAAAAAGAAAAAAAAAAGAACGGTCTACAAAACAATTTTAGTGGTCAGTATATGTGTACAAAGATGCCAGTTTCCAGGCAAAAGCCTGAATTCAGGCCATTGCAGTTTATTTTCAGGCCATGTATTTCAGGTATTTGCTAAATGTGAGACATAAAAGAAGTGAAGCAATACAGTATCTTTCGGATCTGAGAGGTAATATTTAAATTTTTAATTATTTTTTCCTTTCACATTCTATTTCTTTTCCAGCGACTGTGAGGGGCAACGAACGGACAAGATCTGCTCCGCTTGACGAGGTGGAAAGTGGCATTCAATACTACTTGAAGTACATTTATCGAAACGTACCAAAGAATGATCTGGAGCTTCGGAGGCCTGTAACTCCAGAACTGCAGGAGGAAGAAGAAGCCTTGCCAATGGACACATAGGAATACTCAAATAATCTGTACAAAGCTGTAGTTACAACTGGCAATAATTAAAGAAAGAATCCTCTCTGAGCTTAAAGTTTTTTTAGAAATCCATATACAGTGTATTTGAAAAAAATTATGAGGTGATGACATCTACTGGTCAAGGACTGGTCAAGAAAATAAAAATGAAATTTTGAAATGTCATATCTTCCTGTATGAGATTTGTGTGACATTTGTACTGTTCTGTATGATGTTTTCTCATGAAATAAGAAGAATAAATTCTGGAGTGGATTTCTTCTATATTTCAAACAACTATCTGTTTTTAGGATGCTCTTAAGAATTCCACAGATGCTTGCATGTATTTCATATACAATTTCGGTGCCTCTATCTCCATAAGGAGCGCTAAATGTTTTATTCACATAAAATGTAAATGTTCTACTTGTTTCATGATTGCATGACATGAAACTTAAACTTATACTAAACTGCAGTTAGGTCTGTCCATAAATGTACATTTAAATGTCATCTGGAGTATTGGTAATGTATGGAAGAAAATGGAGAGAGTTCCCATCCATTTGTATCCAACCTAAAAGCATTTTATGAATACATTCCATGAAAATAAAGCACCTAAAATGTCCTAAATATTTGTAGAATTTGAAGTTAAAACATGGCAATTGACAAGCAATTCAAAAGTAAAGTTAGTGTCAAACTGAAATCACACTGCAAGTACTCCTGATAACCTTTAAACATATGACAAAGTTTTATTTGATATAAAATATTAGAAACTAAAATAAAATTGAAGTGAATTGAAACTGTGTATGCAGTTTTCAGCACTTTCATACTTTTTGCAGAATATATTGGTAGATGTAAAAGGGTATTTTTACCAATAGCGCATTTTCTTTAGGAGAAGAGCTTGATAGATTTTGTCAATATGCCATATCTTGCAATGATTGAGAGTTGCAGTTTTCATAACTCAAAATCTTTTATTTTATTATTCCTAAGACTATATTCGTCTGCCAATCCACAGGACAGAGAATTCATTAGTTATACATGTACATCAATTATTCAAAGAGCCACTATGAAGTTTATGTTAATAATGGACTTTTCATAGTCACCAAGTTGTTCGTATTTATTTCTTATGAACTGGACTGAAATGCTACGTACAATTAATATGCCTCATTCAGGCATTTTTCCTTGTGAAAAATATATTTGTCAAAGAAATTCAAGGGTAAATCAACTTGCATTATTTTGAGCCAACTTATTCTGATTACAGTTCCACCATTTGGTTTGTTGTCTTACATAGATTCCTAGCATTTCGTTCCATAATTAACTTTCTTTATTTTTCCTTGTTCTTGTATAAAACATTGTTCTGGTGCAAGATCTAGATTCAAACCCAAATTGAAAAAAAAAATGCTTTGCAAATAATTCAGCATTTTGAGTATCTACTTTATGCAAATGAGGCAAAACATTCTTAACAAGATCTTATACTCAAGCTATTTCATGAGTTAGTAATTCATATACATTCAACATTACCATTTTTGAGACCATAGAAATCAGGTACTTTCCCCTCCAATTTTGTCAGTGATGCTGTTTTTTTGGTAAATGTTCAAATACTTAATGTATTTTCTTACCCGTTTTTTACTTCGTGCCAAAAATCCAACTCTTTTCATTAGGGTAGCTTGTGTTTCCCACTGTGTGATTTAATAATCCACCTGTTAACATATACCTGTATATAATTACTCACACATCAGTTTTGATTATCATTGTTATGTATGTTTTATGAATGGATGTTTGCAGCTGATTTTCATACCAGTGGCATTAAAAATGTGAAACTGATTTTATGTCTGCCTTGTATATTATGCATAACTTATTTTTCAGTGATTGTACATGTATGTACTTTGAATTTTGGTATCCATGTGCTCATGAATGCTTTTGACAGGTCGTCATTACACTTAAACAGATTGTAATTAGTGGTTCAGATGGTAAATATGACGTAATATTTAAGTCGTGATTTAAGTCTTTTTTACGTCCTGTAATTATGTCAATAAGTTTAAAACTTGCATCAACGCAAGACGTCATGAGGACGTCTTATTTTGAGGTCATCTTTACGTTTTGCAGGTCACTAAATGATGACTTTGCAAATCACCAAATGACGACTTTTGGACCTCTTTTGGACGTCTTGCGGGTGGTAAAAAATGACGTGATATTTAAGTCATAGTTTACGTCTTTTTTACGTCCTGTAATTACGTCAATAAGTCGACAACTTGCACCAACGCAAGACGTCATGAGGACGTCTTATTCTGAGGTCATCTTTACGTCTTGCAGGTCACTAAATGACGACTTTATTACGTCTTTTGGACATCTTGCAGTTCACCAAATGACGATTCTTTGACGTCTTTTGGGGTCTAGCATATCACGTCATTTGTTACCACACTCAAGACCTCTAAAAGGCGTCATGAAGCTGTCATTCACTGACCTGCAAGACGTAAAGATGACGTCAAAATAAGACGTCCTCATGATGTCTTGCGTTGGTGCAAGTTGTCGTCTTATTGACGTAATTACAGGACGTAAAAAAGACGTAAACTATGACTTAAATATCACGTCATTTTTTACCACCCGCAAGACCTCTAAAAGACGTCATAAAATGGTCATTTAGTGACCTGCAAGAGGTCCAATAAACGTCAAAAAGTCGTCATTTGGTGATTTGCAAGACGTCAAAAAGACGTCATGAAGTCGTCATTCAGTGACCTGCAAGACGTAAAGATGACGTCAAAATAAGACGTCCTCACGATGTCTTGCGTTGGTGCAAGTTGTCGTCTTATTGACGTAATTACAGGACGTAAAAAAGACGTAAACTATGACTTATATATCACGTCATTTTTTACCAGCCGCAAGACCCCTAAAAGACGTCATAAAGTGGTCATTTAGTGACCAGCAAGACGTCCAATAGACGTCACAAAGTCGTCATTTGGTGATTTGCAAGACGTCATGAAGCCGTCATTCAGTGACCTGCAAGACGTAAAGATGACGTCAAAATAAGACGTCCTCACGATGTCTTGCGTTGGTGCAAGTTGTCGTCTTATTGACGTAATTACAGGACGTAAAAAAGACGTAAACTATGACTTATATATCACGTCATTTTTTACCAGCCGCAAGACCTCTAAAAGACGTCATAAAGTGGTCATTTAGTCACCAGCAAGACGTCCAAAAGACGTCAAAAAGTCATCATTTGGTGATTTGCAAGACGTCATGAAGCCGTCATTCAGTGACCTGCAAGACGTAAAGATCACGTCAAAATAAGACGTCCTCACGATGTCTTGCGTTGGTGCAAGTTGTCGTCTTATTGACGTAATTACAGGACGTAAAAAAGACGTAAACTATGACTTATATATCACGTCATTTTTTACCAGCCGCAAGACCGCTAAAAGACGTCAAAAAGTGGTCATTTAGTCACCAGCAAGACGTCCAAAAGACGTCAAAAAGTCATCATTTGGTGATTTGCAAGACGTCATGAAGCCGTCATTCAGTGACCTGCAAGACGTAAAGATGACGTCAAAATAAGACGTCCTCACGATGTCTTGCGTTGGTGCAAGTTGTCGTCTTATTGACGTAATTACAGGACGTAAAAAAGACGTAAACTATGACTTATATATCACGTCATTTTTTACCAGCCGCAAGACCGCTAAAAGACGTCAAAAAGTGGTCATTTAGTCACCAGCAAGACGTCCAAAAGACGTCAAAAAGTCATCATTTGGTGATTTGCAAGACGTCATGAAGCCGTCATTCAGTGACCTGCAAGACGAAAAGATGACGTCAAAATAAGACGTCCTCACGATGTCTTGCGTTGGTGCAAGTTGTCGTCTTATTGACGTAATTACAGGACGTAAAAAAGACGTAAACCACGACGTAAATATCACATCAATATCACGTCATTTTTACCACTCTCTGCTATCAGGGAAGCTATTGATTAGTATGTTTAAAGATGGATATTTGAGATTTTGAGAGCAATTGATTTTAATTTACCTTGGAAAAAGCTCTTCAGATTGAAAAATCGTTTTCAATATTTTTTGTTTCATGCTTGAAAATTTTTAAGGGGGGGGGGGTGCCCCTTGCTTCCCTCCAAATACGCTAGCTGTCCTCTCCGATAGGATCGTACATAAAAATACGATTCAATATTAACTACCTGAGCTCTACCAGTTATCAATATAAATCAATACCAAGACACCTATATACAGCCATGGAAAAAAATTATTAGACCAAGAATGGTTACTGATAGTGTTATTTTTGTGGTAAGAAGGGAATAAAAAATCATAAAACCAAGGTATAATTGCTGGAATTTGGTATTAATTCAATGAAATACAAAGACAAATCATTTTTATAATTTTGTTTGTATATTATAGTACCCTTATTACAGAAGCTTGGTCTAATAATTTTTTTCCAGGGCTGTATATCCTAAGTTCAAGGCATGGGATATCACAATTGCGCAGTGTCAATTTCATTAACATTATCTCACAACTGACGTTCTTTCAATCCGCCATTGGTGTCGTTATCTTCCTTTGTTTGAACAGTCATATGTTTGACCGTGTATTTAAATTTGCATTCCTATGCCATGTTATGAAGACTGCCGTCCATAATAGGTATTATGTTCGTATTGCCATCATGCATCTTCTCAACAAAAATGAAATACAAACAACAAGAAGTTAGCGAAGAGATATATTGTACTACCGTACCGTCAGTCCCCTAAGCTCCTGCACAAAAATTACCAAGGAGACAACGTTCTTTCATATTCTTGATTTCTTTTTATGATTAGAAATATTTTGAACTATTACAGTTCTTTCAATACATAATATTTGGAATCAATAGCTCCGCCAAGTCAAGGGCTTTTACAGTTCAACAATCGATGCAAGGCATTGTAAGCATGAGGTATGTGAATTTTTGTAGTGTTGTATTCATGAGGTAGGCACAACTGCTTTTAAGGGTAGAACTTATATTTGGGTCTCAGTTTAGGTAGTGCCGTGTAGTATGTTGCATCTATCTAGCGAAACGGAGTGCTAACACTGTAATACATGTACGTTAGTTTCGACCATTGATTATTTTGGGTTCTCTTTCTTCTCAATCTCACAAAAAATAAAAACTGTCATATTTCAAAGTGCAGTTGTAGTAGTAATAAAAACCAATAACAGCACCTTAGTAGTAGTAGTAGCAACAGTAGAAGTAGCAGCAGTAGTAGTAGTAGTAGTGCAATACGTAGAGTAAAAGAAGTAGCATAATATATAGCAGAAGAAGTATGAGTAGTTGTAGTCGCACTAGTCGTAGTACTAGAAATAAAAGTAGTGGTAAAGGTCTAAGTAGTAGTGGAAGTAGTAGTAGCAGTAGTAGGTGTAGGAGTAGTAGTAGTCGTAGTAGTCGTAGTAGTAGTAATAGTATTAGTAGTAGTAGTAGTAGTAGTAGTAGTAGTAGTAGTCGTAGTAGTAGTAGTATTAGTAGTAGCTGTAGTCGTAGTAGTAGTAGTAGTAGTAGTAGTAGTAGTAGTAGCAGTAGTAGGAAGCACGAGTAGTCATAGTTTAGGACTAGTAGTAATGGTGGTGGTGGTGGTGGTCAGGGGCGTATCCAGGATTTCCTAATAGGGGGGGGGGCGCCAGGAATTATTGATCGCCGTCATGGGGGAGGGGTCTTTGGAAAATTTTTGCTTCTGAAGAAGGGCTGAGGTGCAAAATAGTGCTATATGCAGAGCTGCCAACCTGTCACTTTCAAAAAACATATATTATTCAGCTAGAAAAAAACATATTTTTAGGTGAAAAAACATATTTTGCCGGTTTTATATGTTTTTCGCTTTTTTCCTTAAAAATGCTAATGCGACTACTGTACATTTCTTTAATAAGAACGCCTTCAGTTGCATAAAGTCGTTTCATGTGAATGCATTAAAAATTGTGCTAACGTTAAAGGGGTAATCCGGCCTGAAATTAAAATGAATTGAATAAATAGAGTAAAATTAAACAAACAAATCACTGAAAATTTCATCGTAATCGGATGAAAAATAATGAAGTTATGGAATTTTAAAGTTTTGCATTATTTTGGTAAAACAGTTATATGCACGTCATCATGAATATGCAGTGAGTGAGGTGATGATGTCATATCCCCACTTTTTCTTTTGTATTTTATTATATGAAATTGCAATTATTCAAATTTTCTGCTCCAAGCCTATATAACTAAAAGGACCGACTCCTTATTTAATGTGTAAGTTCATCATTGCTGTAACTTATTTTGTTACACGGGAGATATTTTTTATAGACATCTATGAAAATATGAAACAATGAAGATTTCATATAATATAGTTAAAAAAGGAAAGTGGGGACGTGACATCATCAGCTCACTCATTACATATTCATGATGACATGCATAGAACTGTTTCCCAAAATAATGCAAAACTTAAAAATTCAATAACTTCGTTATTTTTTATTCGACCTCCCACTCGGAGGTCGAAGGGACCGCATGCGTGTTCCCAAAATCTCCGGTAAAGGGGTATTTTTTGGGCGACACAATCCGGCCCGTGAATTGTAAAAAAAGGGGGTGTTTTTTATCTTTCACCCGGAGATTTCATTAAAAAGGGGGGTGTTTTTCTCTCTCTCTCTTCGACACCTGAGAAATTTTAAAAAAGGGGAGTTATGAAATATCTTGAAAAATCGATCAAATCCCAGGATCAAATTCCTGAAATTCCTGCTAGTTTTGATAGCTCATTCAGCCAGGATTATTTCATTTTGAAAAGTAGAAACACTGGCCCCCATCTCTTCCAAGGTATTGTAATGACAGCTTGGGAGGGGGTTGGTGTCTGTCCTGAGATATGGGGTTGGAATGAGAGCTCACCCGGGATAGGGGGGGGGGGGGTTCAGAAATTTTGGCAGCCCTGAGATAGGGGTGCTTTCAAAGGGAGGGAACAAGCATACGCGTACCCTAAATAATACTAAGTGGGGGGGGGGGGGCGGGAAGAGTAGAAAACAAGCCACAAAAGCCTGGTCATGAAGAACGATTCACGATATGCACGCACTGTACCCACCACACTACCAATTATCTAGGCCGCTGGTGCTGGGGAAGACTTGGCACCTGTATCCTTGTACCTTGATCATAGTCTCTTGAAAAAATCCCTGCTGGAATTCACTTTCCAGCAGGGATTTTTTTCAAGAGAATATTTCAACAAATTAACCAACAAATTAGACATTATCTCTCACCTGAATCATGAAAAATAGCGATGATATTCCATTTGGACTCATTTGCAAAATTTAGAATCAGTTCTCAGAGGACAAATGCCGGTTATTAGGGGCTGTGATTTCCTTATCTCGCGATAGCACAATCGTGCACTGCCATCATGCATAACATGGATTCACTGCACAGTACGTTAACTTGTCAATGTACACTGTTTGTTCTCACACCCTTGCTTCGTATACACTGTACATGTTAGCACAAACAGTGCACAAAGACAAGATAAGGTAGTTGTAGGGTATCTACGTAGTGTAAGTTCGAACAACCATACTCGGAATTTTCAAAAAACGGATTTTCGCACAGAAAAACGTACGGACGTATTTTACTCCAAAAAACGTATTAATACGTTAAAAACGTACTACTTTGCAGTTCTATATATGTGACCAATTTTGAAGCCTATTTAATGAACAATATTTTCAATTGGTATGAGGATTTTTTTGTTTTTGCTATTTTTTTTTTTACGACGGCCAATGGGGGGGGGGCGTGCGCCTGTTGCGCCCCCCCCCCCTGGATACGCCACTGAGTGGTGGTGGTGGTGGTAGTAGTAGTAGTAGTAGTAGCATCAGCAGCAGCAGCAGTAGTAGTAGCAGTTGTTGTTGTAGTAGTAGTTGAAATAGGGGTGGTAGGAGTCAGGATGTCAGGATGTCCAACTTAATCTTTTGAATTTAGTTGGAGTCATCATTTCTACGACATACCAGGAAACCCGTCAAATCGTTTTGCAGCACAACTTTTAATCATACTATCCCGGAGCATTTGCCGCAATAATTTGACCATTATCCTCAGAACAAATTAGCATTGGATCAGAAAGGAGAAAGTGCTCATTTGAATTTTCACACCAATCAAGACTAGACAACTTGAAACTAAGTATACACAAATAATTTTGCTTATTACATTCTGTTATAGCCTCTCCAATTAGTGGTAATTTATTCACAATGTATTTATTTATTTATTTATTCACAATATTTAACCAGGGAACCAAAAAACATCTTATTCAGCAATGAATTTTCACACCACTCAAGACAACTTGAAACTAAGTATACACAAATAATGTTGCTTATTACATTCTGGTATAGCCTCTCCAATTTCCGTGTTAAATGTCAGAGTCGACGTATTTCCAAAAAGAAAGGCTTCCGCTTCATTCGATTATAGTCATGACGCAGAATAAAATATGCAAATTAGAGGGTGCGGTACAAAACTGACGCACCTGATTGGCCCATGTAAAAAGTTCACTGGCAATACTTAGTATGAATATTCATAAAGAGTCAACTTGAAGTAGAAAACAACCTATCCTCATTCATATACAAATCAGAGGGTGCGGCAGCAAAGGCGACGCAGCTGACTGCTGTATGTAAGAAGAAAACTGACGACGCTTAGATTGAATATTACTGATATTCGAGTAGCCATAGGACGGTTCCGAGATATGAAATTACAATTAAGGACCTTGTGCACATTCATATGCAAATTAAAGGGTACAGTTTTGTAGACGCACATTGATTGGACCACTGGCTGCTCAACGTGAATTTGGTCAACAGGCTGCCGCAACGCTCATGTGGACCTGGGAAAATAGTCCAGCGGAATAGTTAAATAATAGTGCACCTTTTCACAAAAGCATGAAATTTGGCATTTACATGGAGTGTTTGATGCTGATGAATACATTACACGTTAAGTTCACGTGTCATTTGCATGCTTTGATCACTTCGAATACCTGTTTACTGACTAATGCACCGTATGCACGTCATCGAGGTTAAAGGTTCAAATGCATAAAATAATTCCACTGAGGCTTTGTTCATTTGTTGTGTTCCTGCCAGAAGCGCAATAAACCATCCCACAATACCATTGCGATTTGGGTTATTTTGATTGTCTGAAATTTAGTTTAAATTTCGGAAGAGTAATCTATAAATACTAGCAGAAGCAGCCCGTGGACATCCACGGGGCTAGCTGTGTTTATGATTAATCACCGTACCGTATATTTGTTACAATAATCAAGTGAATAAATAAAAAAGTCGGGTAAAGTTATTTTTACCAAGAAGTATTTACAACATGTCCATTCGCGGACCCGGGGGGGGGGGTGCTTCTGGCCCGTGCCATCCCCACCCCCCCCCCCCGTTCAATGGCAGGAAAGTATGCATTTTGACCATAGACGATCCGCCCTTTTGTTGATTGTGCCCCCGCCCCCTTTTAGAATGAAACCTTCTTTTTTTTGCTTGTCAGAGAATTATGGAGGGACCCCCATAACCACCCCCTCCTGAGCGAATTTTCTAGGTCTGCCTTTTCCAAAAGTTGACATACCTGCACTTGTTTTCCCCGCCTTATACTAAATTCTGGATCCGCCCCTGATCATGTGAATGAGTGCATGAGTTCTGAAGAAAATTCCTTTTAATCTTGATGAAAATTAATGATATGGATATAATAATGTTCGAGTAGAATATCCATGCATAGACCTAGAGGGAGCGATTTGATCTTGCCATGTTTCTGTGGTTTATTAATACTCAGAGTAACATCCATAATTAGCGGTACGTCCCCTGTAGACGATGCAATAATGAGAAAAAAAATGAATTTGTCATTTGATTTTCAGGGGGATTATGGCCCCCTTATATGGGTCTTGGGAGGACCGACGGATTGACTTCCCCCCTACTACCCCCCCCCCCCCCCCCCCCCCCCCCCTCCAGCTCCCCCCATTCCATTGTCATCCCATCACCCCCAGGGCGAGGGGAGAAGGGATTAATATCATTATACGTATTCATAATCATTATGGAAATATTTTCGAAGGAATTTTCTTCTTATCAGATTTTCTGATAAAGTGTCAAATTACCGGTAGCGAACGTCGTGAAACATACACACTAAACTGTGTGTGTGACCATGAAGCTTCAAATGATGTAACTCTATACCTGTATGATGACCTGTACACGTACGTGCGAACGATCTAACACGTGTGTATAATACTGTACTGTACACTGAAGCCATGCGGATATATGGCCATGCTGTTCTTTGGCATAACTGCAATGTTTAAAAATGAATTTATGAAATATGGACGGGACGTCAGCCCTCAAGAAGTGCCTCCCACCACCCTAAGAACCCTTCCCCACCCGTGGGTACCAAAAGGCGGGGACCGAAAGGGCCAGGGGAGGAGCCTATTTGAACCAAAAAAAGAGCCCGAAATCCTTAGTGTATTATATTATAAGATATTTATTGAAGCTCCGATCTAGTGAAATAGTTTATATGCATATCACTTTGACTAGGTCAGACTTCGAGTTTCCGAGAAAGATATCATCACTGATCTACATATATTTCAGATTATTATGTATAATATTTTATATCAATACAATAAAACCCTTCACCATTGTTATAGAGTTTTATGTGACATTGGATTCACAACCTATATTGGCGTTAAAAGTATGCGTTATTTCTTTATACGAAACTGCTTTTTACCAAAATAAAGAGATATAGCCTACTCCATATCCAGAAACAAAAAACGGGATTGAAAGGCTCATTTACTGTAAGGCCAACCTCATAAATATCTTGTGAACCAACTTAGTATAAGATCATATTGTTGAAAGTAAGATATTCAGTTGCACTATCTTCTTATTCAATTTGGAGTGTTCAGCAAACCCATTAATCCCTTTGGAACGCAGCTATTCACCACGGGTCCAGAAGTACAAGCCGCTGTAATTTTGCCAATATCATAACAAATTTGCATTGGATAAGAGTGCAGAAAGTGGATATTTTGACTATCCACACCTATCAAAACGTTTTGAAAGTAAGTGTAGAGTAACACATTACCCCCCCCCCCCCCCTCTATTATTAAAGTTTTCCCTCTCGAACTAGCGTCTTTCCTACAGGGCTTCTGAATCGTTCTATTACAGTCACAGTGCAGAAGAACATATGCAAATCAAAGGCTGCTGCACGGAAAGAGACGACCCTGATTGGTCTATGTAAAAAGATCACTGCAATGAATAAAACAGGTTGTTAATTTAAAATCATATCCGTATCTATATAAGGCTACACCAGATAAGTGTGTAAACAACACCAGTTTCGAATCAAACGGGTGTTGTATTAACACTAACTGGTGCTGTTATATAACTTATCTAGTATAGCCGAATACTGATACTGATAGCTTAAATAGTCATAATTGACTGATACGGGCCTTAAAACAAAAAAAAAAAGATGGTGTTTTTCAGCGTGGCGACGCATGGTATGAATATTCATAGGATCGAGTCAAGGGTGCGACGTAGCTGATTTTCTTTATGTTAGAAAACTGACGACGTTTAGTTTGAATATTCATGATATTCGAGTCGCCTTGTATAGAATGGTTCCTAGATGTGAAATTGCAAAGGAACTTATACACGCTCAAATGCAAATTGTAGACGCACTTCAAATCTGTCCTCGACATCGTTATGTATTTATTATTTTATCATTGTTTTGATATATGTTTGACCGTGTATTTAAAATGTGTATTTCTCTGTGCTTGCCATGTTATAAAGACAACCCTGCAATGATACTTTATACTTTTATAGTTCATTCAAGTTGGAAATGCCGTCCAAAATAGGTCTTGTTTTCATAATGCCATAATGCATCTTCTAAACGAAAATGAAATACAAACCACAACAGTTAGCAAAGAGATATTAATTGTACTACCGTACCGTCAAGTTCCACTAAAAAGTTATCAAGGAGACAACTTTCTTTCATATTCTTGAATTTTCGTTTATGATTCTAAATATGTTGAACTATCACAGTTCTTTCAGCACACAAGTTTTAAATCAATAGCTTTGCTTTGCTTTGTTAAAATTTAACAATAGATGTAAGGCAGTGTATAGGCAAGAGGTATGTAAGCTTTTGTAGTGTTGTCATGGAGTAGGCACAAATAAGTTTAAAGGGAAGCTTGAGTTCTGGGAGAGGTAAAAAATAATTGTATGAGCTTTCTCATTATTTTTATGTTAGTTTGGAAGATTATCATAGTAGCAATGTCCCTTGAAAGTGGTTGCTCTTCGAATGCCCTCATATTCAAAATATGACAAGAAACGGCTGAAATGTTCGGGCCGAACATTTGTGTTCGGCCTTTCTCAATGGCTTTAGACAGTTTCTGTCACAATTGAATCTCATGACCAGAACTCAACTTTATCTTTAACGATGGAACTGCTATGTGTGTTTGAGTCCATTCATTTAGGTCTAGTATGTAGTAGTAGTATAGTAGTAGTAGTCGTAGTAGTATTGTTAGGAATAAGGAGTGGTAGATTTTGTCATATCAACAGCAGCAGCAGCAGCAGTATTAGTATTTCTATTTTAATATTTATATAAAAAAAGACATCATTGTTATATTATTGTTGCTATTGTATTTATTATATTTCACGTACTACAGCATTATGTTAATATGATTGAAAACAGTCAATAAAATCTGAATATAAATCTGACTAGAAATATTGGTCATTGAGGGGCGGATAGATGGAAAGCGAGCAAGAGGACTTTCGTAAAATTTTGGACAATAATAAATACATTGCATTTTAAGTTCAGGTTCGATTTCTCTCTCTTACTTACTCCATGGACCCTACTTACTTCAAATTCCTGTTTACCTGCACCTCATCGAGGTTAAAGGTTGAAACGCGCAAAAAGAATTTCACAGTCGCTTCGTCATTAAAGTGATTGAGTAACTTTAACTTTAACTTTTTTTGTCTTTTTTTAGTTTATAAGGGTGCAGGCGTGTGTGTCTGTGTGTATTTTAGGTGTCATGAACTTTCTTGTATTTTATTTTTTAATTTCGTGTTTATGTTCTTGCGGGGTTGCGTCTAGTTTTGAATATGTTACGCTAAAATCATTTAAACGCTTAAAATACTTTCACTCCCGAATTTTGTTTTATCAGAACTCTGTGGCCACCTTTCAAACTACGTTATTTCAGACAAATAATCAAATATTTTATCGTCTTTTCCTATCTGGTGACGTAGAAACTAATCCTGGTCCAAACTACAAATTTCCTTGCGGTAAATGTGAAAACCCGTAAAAAACAACCAACATGGCCTATTGTGTTCCACCTGCCAAAAGTGGTACCATACTAAATGTCTTGAAATCTCTCTCTCTGAGTATACCAGGTTATATCATAACCCCAATGAAAATTGGGTCTGTTTGACGTGCTCATTACCACCTTTTTGTGACTCCCTTTTTACTCAATCCTGTGAAGATATTCAACCCTCTCAACCAATTTTACCTCCTATCCCTGAAGTTAGAATACAGAATACTGTTGATGAAAGCGCTTTATATGAATCATTTAATGATACTTTTAATGGTAAAGGGTTGCATCTTGTTCATTTGAATGTTAGATCAATTCTGTTTAAAATACCTGAACTACGACTCCTTTTCTCCCAAAATAGAATCTCTGTAATTGCAATCACAGAAACGTGGTTAAACTCTTCCGTGAACGATGAAGAAGTTTGTATCGATGGATATTGTATTTTAAGACGAGACCGTGTAGGAAAACATGGTGGTGGAGTCTGTCTTTATATTAGAAATGATATTGCATTTAACGTACGAGAAGATCTTACACAAAATGATATTGAATCGTTATGGATTGACATTCTATTACCCCATACAAAACCCATTACTCTAGGTGTTGTGTACAGACCCCCTACAGATCATTATTTTATTGAATATCTCACTGACACCTTGGATAAATTAACAAAAGATGATGAGGTTATAATTTTAGGGGACATGAATATCTGCCTTTTGCAGCAGTCTTCATTATCAAAAAAATACAAGAATATTTTGAATTTAAATGGTTTGAGTCAACTTATAACTAAACCCACTCGAACAACATCGGCCACTTCATCATTAATAGACCATGTAATCAGCAGTAAAGAAGAAAATATTTGTCAAAGTGGTGTTATTGAAATTGGCCTAAGCGATCATTTTTTAACCTACTGCTCTAGGAAGCTAATAAGACCTGTATTCAAACAGCATAGAAATATAAATATTCGGTGTATGAGAAACTATTGTATAGATGATTTTAATAATGTTTTATCTCGAGTCAATTGGTCTGACATATTAGAATGTAAAGAAGTAAATACTGCGTGGTCAATTTTCAAAAACATTTTCATGTCTATAGTTGATAAATGTGCTCCATTAAAACAAGTAAGAATTAAGCAAAGAACCGATAAGTGGATGAATGCTGAAATTATTTCGCTAATAAGACAAAGAAATATAGCTTTTAAAAGAATGAAAAAGGATTGTGGTAATTTAGAATTAGAAAAGAAATATAAACTTTTACGTAATTTGGTGCAAAGAAAAGTGAGACAGGCTAAAGATGAATACTTCCAAAATCAAATTGATGAGCATAAAAATGATTCTAAAAAGTTGTGGAAGAATCTGAAAGATTTAGGTTGTAAAAACAAACAAAAGAATATTAAAGAGAATGTTATTAATATCCAAGGGGAGTTATGTCATGATAATATGAGGATAGCGAACGAATTTAACAATTATTTCACAACTGTGGCAGAAAAATTAGCTAGTAATCTGCCAGATAGCAACACAAATGAATTTGGAACGGACAGTGTTAAATTACAAAAATTATACGACACTAAGGGTGTGTCGAAAGACTGTTTTCTTTTTTCTCCTGTCAAAGAAAAGTTTGTTTTAGATGAATTGAATAAGTTGAAAATATCAAAAAGTACCGGGCTTGACTTGGTACCTGCCAGATTTTTGAAGGATGGAGCTAAATATTTGTATAAACCTTTAACTTACATTATTAACTTATCTCTCTCAACCTCCACCTTCCCTGATGAAATGAAAATTGCAAAAGTAACACCCCTTTATAAAAAGAAAGATAAAACTAATGTTAGCAATTATAGACCGATTAGCGTTTTAAGTATAGTCTCGAAGGTCCTAGAGAAATGTGTGTATGCCCAATTAGAGAACTACTTTCAAGAAAACAAAATAATATACGAATTTCAATCTGGTTTTAGAAATGGTTATTCCACTGAAACTTGTCTTATTCACCTGTTAGATTTTGTGAGGAACGAAATTTCCCAAGGACGTTTTGTTGGGATGGTTCTTCTTGACTTGCAAAAAGCCTTCGATACCGTTAACCATAATATACTGTTAAGTAAATTAGAAGTAATGGGTTTAAATTCTGCATGTGTGCAATGGTTTAGGTCTTACTTGACCAATCGTCATCAAGTTGTCTCGTTGCAAAATGTACTCTCCGATTCCATGCCCATAAGATGCGGAGTTCCCCAGGGGAGCATATTAGGTCCTATTCTTTTCATGTGCTACATTAATGATATGTGTGTTTGTGTCAACGACAGTAAATTACTTTTATATGCGGATGACAGTGTGTTACTATATTCTGGTACTGATCCTAAGCTGATCGGGGAAAAACTTAGCTTAGAATTATCAAACTGTGTTAATTGGATGACAGCAAATAAGCTTAGCTTACATATTGGTAAAACCGAAAGTATTTTGTTTTGTTCGCGGGGTAGGCTGAAGTATACTGATGATTTCAATATAAGTTATAACAATCAACTCATTAAGAGACAGGATTCTGTGAAGTATTTAGGACTAAATATAGCTAGTGATCTTTCTTGCTCAAGTTTGGTTGACAGTATTGTCAAAAAAGCTAATGCTCGTCTAAAATTCTTGTATCGTTATCAAAATTGCATGAACTTAAAATCAAGACGCATTTTAAGTTTTTCCTTGATACAATGTTTATTTGATTATGCTAATGCGGCATGGTACTGCAGTCTAGGCAAGGTGGATCAAAACAAGTTAAAAATAATTCAAAATAAGATTGTAAGATTTATCAATCACTTACCACCAAGAACACACATTGGGAAGAGTGAACTTGAAACAGCTGGTCTTCTTCATGTAAACCTTAGATCACAACAACTTTTAATTCACCATGTACATAAGATTTTTTACTCTAGTGCAGATCACTATATTTCAAATAATTTTACTCGCTCTTCAAGTGTTCATAGGCATGACACTAGAAATAGTCAATTTAATTTCGTAGTGCCTAAGCGGAAAGGTAAAATTGGAAATTCTTTTTATTTTAACGGTATTCTTTTCTGGAATTCCCTCCCAAATCATGTTAAGTCAGTTAAGAATTTTTTACATTTTAAAAGGGTATTGAAGCATCATTTGAAAAATGTGTCTGCTCCATAACTATATTTCTCCTCTCCTTTTTGTAGCTCAGATGGTTTTTTCCTATATTATTTGACTTATGTAACCAACGTTTATTATCGATAGTTTCATTATGATTTTCTGTATATAGTTTTTTCCGTTGAGTAAGTCTTGTTTTCACATTTATGTAATCTTCGCCTACTTTATAAAAAATGTTATGTTTTATTTTGCTACTTTTAATTAGTACATTCTTATTACTTGTCGTACGTGTACGATAGTCTTGTAGCCGTACTAATGTGTTTTCTTAGTGTATTTTTTAATCAGTTATTTAGGTAAGGACCCCATTGGAAATAAGCCATTTCGGCTTTCATGGGCTATCCTGTCATGGTACCTGGTTATGTTTGTATTGCAATATACCTGACGAATAAAATCAAATCAAATCAAATCATTGTGGAGGATTGATAAAATCTGAGCTTTCTGGCCTTACATGTTATCAGTGTATGTAATATGGTGTAAAAATGAAGCCCATGTGGAAAAAAGCACTTCAAAATCATCATGTGCTTCACAAAAGTAAACATATGCAAGTGACCGGAAAATGCCAGACTCATTTTCCCCATTGACTCAGTGTTAGACTAAAGCGTATGGCCATACGCTTTCGTAAATGGGAGTATTCAGTCCCAGATATCTTAATAATAGCATTATATATTTGAAAACCTTTCTATGCCTGGCTATTTATTTATCATTCTGAACATCATTATACAAGACAGATATCAATATTCAACAATTTATTAAATCAAGCCTCCACAAAGTTACTCAATGCCTTTATGCTGACTTTGGTAGGGTTCCCTCCAGAAGAGGACCCAGCCATCCCATAATATCATTGCAGTTTTGCAGACGTACGTTGATTGGACAGCTACTCAACGCAGCTTAAGCCTAAGCTGTAGCAACGCCCACGTGGACCTGGGAAAATAGTCCAGCGGAATAGTGAAACAATTGTGCACCTTTTAACAAAAACATGACATTTGGCATATACATGTACATAGAGTTTTTGATGCTGATTAATTCTCGATATGGGGCCACCTATAATTCGGGCCAGAGTTTGCTGTGCCCTCTTTAAAAATCAAACATATTTCCTACATAATTTGTCAAATATTGAATGAATAGAATCGAATTTGATATGTTAAGAATTATATAAGATTTCCGAGATTCAATGTTCGGAAAAATGTTTAGGTGCCATTTTTTTTTAATAAATGGTAATTCCATGTTTTTACTTATTATGAAGTCACTGAGTAAATATGTATTGGTAAAATGTTTCCTATTGTATATTTATCTTTTTGCACTTATTTATATATTTTGGGCCCTTTTGGCAATATTCATTTTGTTGATTTCAGACACATAATATTTTACTGGTCCCAATTACAAATTTATTAGTGAATAACTCCAGTTACCAAAAGCAAATAAGATATTCGAATTCGAACAATGCAGCTAACAAGTCACATGTCATTGATATTATTATTATTTCAGGTTTGGCCTTAGCCAGATTTCAAAATAAATTATTTGTAATTGTATATATTACCGCTCTAAAGCTAAGATTACACATACATGGCTAGGAATGTGTATACTAATGTAATACGCCCGTTATGGGTAAATTATATGTGTCTATTCAAACTTAAGTGAAGTAAGTGAAGTTTTATAGCAAGAAACTACCCATCGTGATTTATACACATTTTATTTATTTTTTGTTCCGATGTAGAATATTTTTTCATGTTACGTTTCTAATGGGTTATCCTTCTAATATTGTTCAGAAAATTGGAACTGACATAAAATGTCGAATTCGGCTTATTTAAAGTATCCATTCTAAACTCTGCTTCACGTTTGGAGCGAATAAAGCGAGCAACAAAATTGGCCTACTTTCGTTTTGATTGAAATGTTTTATTCATGTATATAAAGCTCTTGATTAGTATGTTTGGAGATAGATGTTTGAGGTTTTGAGAGCAATTGATTTTTATTTAATTTGGAAAGAACTCTTCACATTGATTCAAAAGTCATTTTTCCTTCTTTTTTTCATGCTTGAAAATTTGTAAGGGGGGATGCCCCTTGCTCCCCTCCAAATACGCTAGCGGATAGGATCGTAAAGAATATGATTAAATATTATCTACTAGAGCTCTACCTGTTATCAGTATAAATCAATGCAATAAAAACAAACTATGTATCCTAAGTTCAAGGCATGGGATATCACAATTGCGCAGTGTCAATCTCATTAGAATTATCTCACAACTTTCATTCTGTCATCGATGTCGTTATCTCCTTATCTTCCTTTGTTGGACGTATATTTGATAATGCATGTAAATTTATATTTCTGTATGCATGCCATGTTATAAAGACCACCATGCAATGATACCAAACACTGTACTTTTATCATTCATTCAAGGTGGAACCGAATGCAGTCCAAAATAGGTCTTGATGCATGATGCCATAATGCATATTCCCAGCAAAAATGAAATACAAACCACAGAAGTTATCAAAGAGATAAGACTGTACAATACCGTACCCTCAAGTTCCCCTAATCTATTGCAAAATGGTTACCAAGGAGACAACGTCCTTTCATATTCTTTTTTTTATGATTACAAATATTTTCAACTATCACAGTTCTTTCAATAAACCAGTTTTGAATGAATAGATCTGCCAAGTCAAGGGCTGATAAAGTTGAACAATGCAAGACAGTATTTATCAGCAGGGGATATGTACACTTTTGTCAAGTTGTATTCCTGCATGGGGTACAAAAATACCTGTTCTTCAGTAGAACTGCTATTTGAGTCTCAGTTTTGGCAGTGCATTAACATAAGAGGTTTAGTATGTTAATATCAAGCAATATCAGCGGAGCGCTATAGCACTGTAATAGATTCCAATCGGGTTTTGATTATTTATCATATTCCTTCTTAACTATCACAATCAAAAACAAATCTTACTTTTTGATATAAAGCCACGTTGACTACTTTTAAACCGTAAGAACATTGACCCGTATAGATAAAGACTAGTAAAGGCCTAGCAAATGCCTTTTCTAACCTTTTGCTTGCATTTTCAGATATTCCAACCAAGTAGTTGCTAGCAAAAAAAAGAGCAGAAGCTTGTTTTCTTGCCAGCAGTCGCTTTCCCAGTCCAGCGAACGCTTACATTCCTATTCGAATTTTACTCAGCATCAAAAGGAAAGGTTTTGTTCTTGTCCACAAAAAATTGCCAGATTAGTAAATGTCTATTTGAAAAGGAGGAATTTTCTTTCATCATCAAGCTTTTACTTGGTATTTTGCAAGCTTCTCTCCTTCTAGATTACTTGCATAGACACGATGGAGATTAAAAAGTGATATTTCGTTCACATAGCACTGTCCTCACTATTTAAAGCCAATAGATATTATAATATAATATATAATTAATGATTTTAGGAGTTGTCTCAAGGAGACAACGTACTTTTATATTCTTGAATTTTCTTTCATGATTCCTAATATTTTGATCTATCACATTTCATTTCAACGCACCAGCTGAGCATGAACAGCTCTGTCAAGTCATGGGCTGATAAAGTTCAACAACATATGCAAGGCAGTGTAAAGAAGAGATATGTTAGTTTTTGTCATGTTGTTGTCATGCATGTGGTGCAATCGCAATAATACCAAACTCTGAAACCGAAGTTCAAGACATGGTATATTACTGATGCGCAGTATAAATCTCATCAAAATTATCTCACACCCGGCATTCTTTTAAATTTGTTATTAACGTTGTTATCTAGTTACCTCCCTTTGTTAAGACATAATTATGTTTGATCATGTATGCAAATTCATATTTCTGTTTGCATGCCATTTTATAAAGATCATTCTGCAATGCTCATTCATTCAACTCAGAAGCAAATGCCGCCCAAAACAGGTACCGTATTTAGAATGCCATAATGCATCTTCTCAGCGAAAAGGAATTACCACAGAAGTTACCAAAGAGAAAAAAAAATGTAATATCATACCCTCGAGTTTCCCTAATCCCATCCAAGAGTTCACCTCATCTACTGTATAAAAGTCGCCAAGTGGAAAACGTTTCTTTATATGCTTCCATATTCGTTTATAATATTCTGAACTCCCACAGTTCTTTCGGCATACCAAATGAATAATTAATTCACCTACCATGTCACGGGCTGATAAAGTTCAACATTAAATACAAGGCAGTGTAAACAAGAGACATGCAAGATTTTGTCATGCTGTATTCATGCATGGGGTACAAAAACCTGTTCTACAATAGAACTGCTATTTGGGTCTCAGTTTTGGCAGTGCATTTATGGATGTTTCTTTCCTGGGTACCTAGTAACGAGGTATTCCATTAACCTGTTATTAATGAATGAACTACAATACTTGGAATCCAGTTTGCATAAATTAGTTGTTGCTATGTCTGACAAGCCTCTGGCAAGCTTTCAGGTTGTCAAGAACAACCTTTGTTTCAAAAGTATGCATAAATTTTGAATCACTTAGTAAACAGGGCTATTTAATAAGCTGTAACTACTAAGCGAAGCCGAATGCTAGCGGTGTGATAATTTATGTTCCTTTCGAGTTTTGATTACTTTTGGTGTTTCTTATTCACTATCACAAATAATAACAATAATGATAAAATAATTTCTTTTGCACAAAGCCACATTAACTGCTTTAAACCGAAAGAAAAGTATATCACTTGTATCAAACAGAAGGTTAAGATATTTGTGGAATTCTCATGGTAGCACATGTATTTCATTGAATTACATTCATCAGGTTCATAATGTTTAAAAGCGATTTACCCGCTCAAGAAAGATTAGCTCACACCCCACCTGCACACGCACACACAAAGGACATAAAATAAAAGCAGTCTGATGAAAACAAATACACAAAACTAGCCAGCCACCCCTTGATATACAGTGCGTATAAAAAAACGCAACAAGATTTGATTTCAGATTTGTGAAGATTGTGTTAACTTTACACCAAAGTGAGTAGCAACATCTTAAAACCACATTATCTCCTCTTTCCAATGATATCTTATTTATTCATACACGGTCATGGATGGCTGAGTAATCATTCTTTTTGGACAATGGGTCAAAAATTGGACTTGGGACCAAGTTTAGACACTGCAAGAATCAATACACCTTATCAGAAATTAACTTAACAAATGGAATAATGAAATTAATAATCGCAACTTACCGTTGTCTTCTTTCGGATATCTCTTTTTAACATTACATCCCATGCCCCTCAACATGGCCCCCAATCCTTTCCACACAGAGATTAGCTATACCTATACGTCAAAATGCTATTTCCTATATTTGAGTACGTAGAGGTGTCGTGGTCTAGTGGATACGTCACCGGACTGTAGATCTCATGGTTCTTGGTTCGAGTCCCGCCGCGGTACTAATGTCCTTTGGCAAGATATTAATCTACATTCACCCAGGTGTAGTAAAAGTAAATGGGTAAATTCCTTGAATGCTTTCAGCCCATTAGAGCAGCTGGGCTAAGCCAGGGTAATAATACTCCTTTGCAGGCGCCTTGAGCATGGATACGTGTGCAAAATAAATGTAGCTATTACTATTATTGTTATTATTATTATTACTTGCCGAGGGGAAAGGCTCTAACGAGAAAACCCTGAAATTAATGAAATATTTGTGCGTGAGAAAACGGCTAGTTGACCGTGGATACGTCACAATCAGCAAATTGTCTATATGAGGTTTGTATATAGGTTAATAAATAATCCTATTTTTCAAACATTTATAACTTTCCTAATTTCTTTCAAACTGTCAAATTTTATATTTCCTCTTTCACAAACAGTGAATTATCACAAAGGCTGGATTGTCATTTAATTAAAGAGATCGTACCACATCCCCCACATATTGCCGAAATCACAAATGCTTAGCTTCAGAGTTAGAAATGGCAACATATGTCATTCTATTTTGATTATCTAAGACTGTTTCTCTGTATGTCCCCCAATTCATTTTAAAACCAATGATGCAGTGTGCATTTATATTTCACTCTGGAACAGAAATATGTTCCACCCTCTAATCATAAACGTGTGATATACCAAATAAATTTGTATGGCAGGCGGATTCTCTTCACATATAAAAATGTTTTAATCTTAATTTGTTTGTCTGTTGATGGACCTACATGTATTTCTTGACTTCGCATGTATTTATTTAGGAAGCAATGTAAAATATGTCGCTTTTAATTCAAACTTTGATAGGAATGAACTATAAATTGGAATATACATTATGTTCATCTGGGTCTTATCAAGGCACCATTATAGTATCTAATATCATAGGAGGAAAACTACAGCGTAATATATTGTATTTATGTCATGATTTTTCCACAGAACGATGGAACCTTTAAAGGAACTCGAATTGATGTCACTTGCCAAAGACGTACCACATACCAAGTATTCAGAACTTTGCAACGTTCTTGGGTACTCCTTTGCGGAAAGTGAAAATGCCCTCGTTAAACATCTCAATGACTACAGTAAGGCTATGACGGAGATTCTCATCGAGTGGAAGACCAAACAAAAAGACATCACCCAATCTCGATCCATTCTGGCAAGCAAACTCCGTGAAGTGGAACTTGGTGCACTGGGTGAAAACTTATCCAAAGGTAAAATGCTGCTCGAATGAAATTCATTGAAAATAATATTAATTTGGCATTAAACCCACATTTAAACACTTGACATAAAATGTATTTCAGTTTGTTTGTTTCTCTCATGAAAGGGATATCAAACATTAATCTGTTTTCTATTAATATTATATGTAAAGTAAATTGTTGATTAATTTGATACCAAATTTATCAGAATGGGACAACTACGAAGAAAGTTATAGAGGTTAATATCCTACCAGTCACGTCTTTCGCCCGTCGTCTGCTGCACATGGGGGCCGCCATTTGCAGTTGACCCATCCCCGCAACGAATGAGGTATCTGCGGACAACTGGCTTGAAAACGAAATCCTTTGCATGCGCAGCAGACGACAGTGGTCAGGTGGTTTGCTGTGCATTGGACGCAGCAATCATGGTGTACTGCCAAGCTTTTGGATGCCGGAACAGAATTGGGAATTTCAAAAGTGGAAAATCTTTTCACAAGTTCCCCCCCCCCCCCAAAAAAAAAAAAAAAAAAAAAAAAAAAAAAAACAGAGACCGGAACATTTTTAAAAATGGCCTGTAGCGGTAATAGTGGAAAAGTTTCTGCAGAAGTCATATATTTTCTCGATATATGACCTCAACTTTGTTCGCTGCAGTTCGCACCTACGTCATTCGTTGCAGGTGGGGGGGGGGGGGGGGTGTCCACTGCAAATGGCGGCCCCCATGTGCAGACGTGTTTGGGGATCTAAAGCATTATATAACTTTCTTCATAGCTGGTAAATTCTGATAAATTTGGTATCAAATTCATCTGCAAGTTACGCTTCATATAATATAGATAGAAAGAAAGTAAGGTTAGATTTCCTAGAAAACAATATTCATGTTTTAAGCTCATGCAACTCAATATTTATGTTTGAGAGGATTTCAAAATTTGAATTTATTTATGACAGTTTTAATCATAATAATGATGATAATATTAATAATGATGATAATACTAATAATAATGATAATAACAATAATAATAATAATAATAATAACAACAATAATAATAATAATAAACCGTTCTTGCTGATAGTTCATAAACTGTGTAACAAATTTTGCCATATTTTCGCTGGAAATTTCCTGGCAGTCAGGATTTAGGGAAGGCCCGTTTTTCCATTTTTTAAAACCGGAAATCAACATATATTTACAATCGCCCACATAAAATTAGTCTTTTTACTGTAAACCTATAGCTAGTTTGTTGGGCGATTGTAAATATATGCTGATTTCCAGTATAAAAACTTGTTATTGTTTTACAGGAAAGAGATTGTAACATTGAAAATAACTGCCATAACTTGTACTTTTAAGGGCCCCCAAACCTGTACTTTTACATTTATGTTTTACAGTGTATCATATTATGATATAACGTCCCTATGCGCTTCAAAAGGATTTGGATAATATTACCCTGGCTTTAGCTCCGGTGGCGTCATCAGCGTACAGTGCATTTCATAGTACCCATTTTCAATTCAATGCAATTCAATTCAAGACATTTATTTCCAACTTTTTAATATAAGTATACAAAGCAATAAATTAGCAAAATAATGTACATGTATTTTAACAGAAGTGTGACATAATATACATTCATGTGATACATACATAGTTGGAGGTCACATCTCTGAAAGCGAACGCTTGTGGCGAGGGTGCCTCCATAATAAATATATGAAAACAAAATAACTGCATTAAAAAAAATAATAATACCATTCCTAGACGGCTGAGCTTGATTGGAGGGAGAAAGGGGGGGGGGGGAGGAGAGAGAGAGAAGAAAAGATGGGAAGGAGGGGAAAAATGTAAGAATGGAGGTGCAACGTAAAAGGAGTATGGAGAAGTATTAACGAAGAAGCAGAGAGAAGGAAGGGAGAGCATAGGCCCAACGGAGGGTAGGGAAGTGTCTTAAACCATATTATTTGTAGGATGAAGTGAGATGTTTGTTATCCTTCTTGAGAAGCTGCAAGAGATGCAGAGTATTTTATTGTGTCAGGGATAACGTTCCACAGCTTAGGTCCCGAGTACCGGATGTTATGTTGGAATAATAGGGTTCTGTGCTTGGGTAGATGGATGTTATTGGTGTGTCTGGTTTCGTATTTATGAATAGTAGCATTTAATTGAAAGAGGTTACAACATTCTACAGGAAACAAATTGTTTGTACATCTGTACATGAAAATGTTTGGTGATGTTTATTTATTTCGGTAAATGTCAGTAAGTTAAATTGTTTGAACAAATGGTCGACGTGACACCGTGAGGCAGTACCTGTAGTTATACGAATGATTTTGTAGGGTGATTAATTTGGTAATTTGGAGGTTGTAGAGTTCCCCCAGGCTAGGTTGCAGTATGATAGATATGGTAGGATAAGAGAATTGTAAAGCATACGGAGGATGTTGTTTGGTAAAATGTGACGCAGTCTAGAAATGATGCCAATGTTTTTAGAGACCGTGCTTTCTGTTTCAATATGTGTTTTCCAAGACAAAGCACTATCAATGTGCACACCTAGAAATTTTGTGTTATCAACTCTAGGCAGTAGTACGTTGTCGAGAAATATGGAAATGCTGTCTAAATCAGTGTTTTTATTGTTGTGAAAGATCATACAGTTACATTTCTTTTTATTGACAGACAATTTAGTAGCCTTAAACCACTCGCATACAAAGGCTAGCTGTTTATTAACATTACTGCACATTGAGGCAAGATTAGATCCGCTACATAAAATATTCGTGTATACAAAGAATAAAAAGTAACGGACCAAGCAACGAAGCTTGACGTACCCCACATGTGAAACTACTCATTTTTGAGACGGCCGAGTCAAATTTAGTGCACTGGAGGCGATTGCTAACATCGTTTGCTATGCCACGGATTCCGTACATATAAAGTTTTTTTTTTAATAGAATTGAGTGAGTAATGATATCGAAGTCTTTCGATAAGTCTATGAAAATTCCAATTGAATATTGAATTTTTTCAAAGGAGTAAATATATCGTTTGTTAGTTTAGATAATACCATAGCTATAGACAAATTTTGGAGGAATCCAAATTGGGTTTTGTAAATAATGTCGTGTTTAACAAGAAATTCGTAAGTCCGGATGTATACAATGCCTTCAAGAATTTTAGAAAAAAAACACGATAGAACAGATATTGGTCTATAGTTTACTTTAAAAAAAAAAAATATATATATATATATATATATATATATATATATATATATATATATATAGTAAGCTGTCTTTTGTCCCCAGTCTTCAATATAGGTGTGACTCTAGCGATTTTCAGCAGGTCTGGAAATATTCCTTTATTAGGTGACAATATGAAAATATGACACAGAGGTTTAAATATATACCGAATTACCCTGTGACTGAATTCGTCTAAACCTGCAGATTTATTATTTTCAAACGAGTTGACATATTAATTATATCATTTCACCTGTAGGATATAAAAATAGAGAATCATCAGGCGGAATGTTCATGTATGTCCGAAAGTCAGTATTACACCGTGGTATTTTATTAGCAAGAGTTTGTGAAGAGCTCGTTATGAGTTACTTATGGTGAAGGATCGATCATAATTTTGAATATTGGTCACTGACTGTTCAATATCAATAAATGGCGCTAGATAGATTTAAACAGAGCTATCCATACAGAGAGTCCTGACTCTGGAGGTCGCTTCTGATTCTTCAGTCATGTCATGGAGCTTCAAAAAGTTCCCTCTCATAGAGAATGTACGTGAAAGGGAACTATTGGGATAGTTCCCTTTCATGTACATGATCCGCCATGTTTTTAAAGTAGCTATCCAAAGAAAATCACAAATATGGCAATTAATGTATCACTAGAAACTGGGAAGCTTACAGATGGCAATCGTATAAGTTTTATGTCAACTGCGTATCTGATGATTATAAAAACAACATAAATAAAAGCTCTTCTCAGCATCTGGAATATCCGAGGATTGGCCAGAAATATAACGATGTTTTGATGTTGTCACACTAGGGACCAATCATGCTTAAGCAGACGACGTCCTTTAATGAATGAACGTAATTGCAATGCAATTATTTATCAAATTATAAAGAGTTTTGTATATTTAAACATGACCTTATTTCACACCATTCTAAGAGGGAAAGTGAAACTGATTCTGATAACTAAAACCGTTTGATTGTAAATACACAGGAGAAGGGTCAATGACCAATGAAATAAACCCCACTTTCAAATTGAAAAGCCCTCCGAATAATAGCACGGATGGTATTCGTTCCCTCTTGAAACGCCGAACATGTCCCGGTGCAAGCAGCTGAAAATACAATGGCGTCTTATTTGTTTACAAGTGAATGATTCCTTTATTTTTTTAATGCTGCATTTTTCATCAAAATAATACCATACACGAAGTTAAGAGTGAGGCAACAGACTAACATTAAGACTGACGCTAGTCAAGTAAGAGAAATAAGTGAAGAGGAGATGACAAAACAGGCACTGAAAAATGTGTAAAATGTTATGGGACATCGTCTGCTTAGACAGGACTGGCCCCTGGTGTGTCGTCACACATCTCAGCAGCGTTCGAGGAGCTTTTCAGATGCTATATCGGGGGCTGTATTTTACCGTTTTATAATTGATAATAATCATTACTTCAAATGTTTCCAAGCGTTGAATTTGGATAACCTTGTTTAATTTATGCCATAATTTATGCAATAATAAGTATTAAGCCAATATTTATTTTGATGGAATTTTCTTGTATAAGGTCATGATGAGTAATGGAAAAATGTTGAGAAAAAGACCGCTTTGTCTATTAGATTGCCTTGAGATGTTAGAGAGTTATGTAGATGGGAAGATTAATTTTAGTCTTAAATTAGGCGATTTTTGTTTAAACTATGAAATACAAGCCAAAAATATCAACGGCGAATCAAGGTATCGTACCTGCCGATGACCATAAGTCTGTTTCTAAATGTTTAAATCCAAAGCGCGTTGAAAGAGAGAGGTGTGACACGCGCATAATAGTACACATACCACGCCCGTCGTGGGGTACTCGTTTATCCCAAGGTTCGTAATTACGAAGCACAAATTTCCCATAGCAGGGGGTTCATAAAATCCGAAAGTGAAATAGGGTTCATAATTCCGAACATCTCATGCATTACTCCAAAGGTTCGTAATTCCGAAAATGAAGAATTTGAAATAGGGTTCCTAATCCCCAAAATTAAAAAGGGTTCATAATTCCGAAGGTTCGTAATTCCGAAAATGCAATAGAGCCCACATAAGTTTTCGGAATTACGAGCCCTTGGAAATATGAACCCTTTTTCATTTTTGGAATTATGAACCCTATTTCAATTTCGGAATTACGAATCGTCGGAGTAACGTACCTTCGGGAAAAGGACACCCGCCCGTCATTGGCGTCCGTCGGCCTAACGCGATAAAAGTTCAGATGCCGCGAACTTCACCTTATCCAGTGGAGTGCCTTGTTGGACTAAATTCCATATCAGATTCCATAGATTCTAAGCGAAACTCGAAGTTGTCAATCGGAACAAGCTTGTAACAAATTCATTTAAAAACAAATACATTGTTAACTACCATGACTACTGTTTTGTTAGTTTATTCTTTGCTCACTCATTGTCACATTGCATTGTCGCCTAAAATGATCCGAGATTGGCCTTTTCCACCAAGTATACTGTTCGTCCATTCCGAGAAATTAGAACGAGATGACGGACAGAGAAAGAAATTCTTAGCAAATGTCTTGGAAATAATCATATTTTGAAGCCAATCGGTATCGAATGTATTCGAGGGTCTGACTGTGTTGTCTTCTCTCATCTTGAACTATCCTTGGGTGCTCAGTTGTCTGTGGGTTTAAATAATAAATGAATTGCAGTTGAGTACTGTGACGATTTAATATTATAAATAGGAGTTAATTCAAGGTGCCAATAATAACAATATGGGAGTCTAGTATATTTTAATAAATTTTGAAAACATGGACGGCGATCCGGGGGGGGGGGGGGCGCCCCGTAAAATTCTGATGGTTGAAACAATATCGCCTCTGTCTATTGTAGGTTCGAATTTGTTTAGTTTTCACTACTTTGATAAAACAATTATTGCAAATGGGAAACAGTCCGTTTATGTATGCGAAATGTTGCTTGTAATATATTACTCGCTTGTATTTGATGGAATGAGAAGGGGACAAAATTAAGTGAATGAATTCTTAATCTTTTGCAGGTGCATATCTACCAAACCAGCATGACGAGAAGGAGATTCCACTGCAACCTAATCCAGGTATGTTGTAACATAAGGCAACACAGCACATGAAATATGTTTTTATTTTATAAGGGAGATAAACAAGACTTAAAAATCTTGTTTATCTCCATTAATACCACTAGCGGATCCAGGGGGGCCGAATCGGCCGCGCCCCCCCCCCCCTATTGGCGGCAAAAAAAAAAAGAAAAAAGAGGGGAAAAGAAAAAGAAGAAAGGAGGAAGGAAAGAAGGAGAAAAGAGGAAAGAAAATAAGGAAAAAAGATTAGGAGGGAAAGAAAGAAAGAGAAAGATAGACATGTGCGAAACCCAGGCCGGTGTAGCGGCACATACGGTTCTCCGGCAGATACCGTATCTGCCGGCAGGTATCGTTCCTAACGGCAGATATCGTTCTACCTCGGAACCATATCTGCCGGGTTTGACGTTGCAGATATGGTTCCCCGGCGGATTTGGTTCCACGTCGCGGCAGATAAGGTGTATTGTATATTGGCAGATTTGTAGGAGACACTCTCGTGTCTAATTGGAGGCACTGGCGAAAATGAATGAATGAATAGTTAGGTTTTAATACGTGTATCAATCAGATATGATTATTTACGTCTGTGTGGACCGACCTTTAACGTCACCATCCGAAAGACGTGACCGGGGCTCGAACCCGCACCCAAGTCAATTTGTAACTGCCCCGTCAGCTTGGTTTACAAGCGCACGCCACAACGCCCAGTTGTAAATCGAGGGGGATATATATAGCATGGGCGCCAATCCTCACAGGAATTCTATTCAAGTGGGGGGGGGGGGGGGGGGGACACCCCATTGTTGCATCCAGGTGTGTCCCCCCCCCCCCCCCCCCCCCCCCCCCCCCCCCCCCCCCCCCCCCCCACTTGAATAGAATTCCTGTGAGGATTGGCGCCCATGATATATAGGCCTACGGACGGACCCATTATGGTCATTTTTAACCAAGGGTGGATCCAGCTTTCGCCAATGGGGGGGGGGGGGGATTTTTTCATCTACCTCTCCACAATCGGCCATTATTAAAAGCTAATTTTTGCTTTTGTTGTTCTTTAGGGGGTAGTCCTAAACATTGAAGTTTTAAGTACCTCCTAGCTTTATTCTTACAAACCAGATAATAATTCTCATAAGGCCTAAGTAAATAATGCGAGTGCGAAGCGCAAGCTGAAATGTGCTGATATTTCATGTATTTAGACACGAAAATTGAATATTCTAAGCAGTTTTTGTAATCATGAAGAAGATGCATATGTAACGATTAATGCGAGCGTGAAGCGCGAGCAGAACATTTTTTTTGTAAACGGGATATTTTAAACCCCATGTAATACTCCTGAGTACATCATGACATTATCATCTCACTCAACAGGCAATTCGAGCGGAAAGTGCGTATGTATCATATGGATCATAAAAATAATGTCAAATTTCAGATTGTTAAAATCAATTAAGTAGCATGTAGAGGAAGTTCCTCAAAGTGCCCCTGGGGCAATATTTTTTTTTTCTCCATGAAATGCAACTGGGCTGTGAGCAAACTTGGTGGGATTCGTCCCAATAACATCAAAATTAGAGTTGATTAGAGTTGATAAAGCTAACCTGATTTTGCTTATATAAGGATATAAAAATAAAAATAAAAAGGGTAATTTCGAAGGGAAGGGATACCTAATTTGGAATTGCGTCCCTAAGCCCCCCATTCCTGAGGTATGTACATCTGTCAGATATCAGCAACTTTAATGAAAATAATAAATTATTAGGAATTATTTAAAATTCAGATTAAATCAAAATGTGCATTATTGAAAATCCATAAAAATACCCAGAATTAATTGAAACCTGTCATTTTTATTATTTTTAGGAGGGGTTAATTAAGGCAATGTTCCTTTGAACATACAATATCTTTTAAATTAATTCCGTTATTTTTGCCACTGGTACACCCTTACTTTGGCGCCCCTCCCTAAGTTACATCTCGATTTGTCTCCCCTAAATTTAAGATCAGTGGGCGCCACTTAGTTTCAGGTCAGTTTGGTGCCCCCAAAGATCGATTTGGCGCCCCTAATTTTAATATCAATTTTGGCGCCCCTCCCTAAGTGTAAGATGCATTTGGTGCCCCCTAATTTTAAGATAAATATGACACCTCTCAGGCACCTAATTTTAAGATCAATATGGTGCCCATGAGTTCTTTTGTATACATGTATATTTGATTGTGAATTGTAAGCGCTATGATACTCTTTTGTGAATAGCGCGTTATAAATGACCGTTATTATTATTATTATTATTATTTGGCACCCCTCTCACTAATTTTTCTTTCCTTTTTTGTTTTTGTCTTTTCTTATTATATCCCCCTCTTCTGTTTAATCCTTCTCTTTTTCTTTTCCTTTTCCCCCTTCTCTTTTCTCATCTATTTTTGTTGCCTTAAATTTTCCCCCTTTATCTTTCTCTTTTCTCACTCTTCTTTCCCTCCTCTATTTCTCAATTTTCTACCCTTTTGGGCGCCCCTTCGCGCTTACTCAGTGGCCATTTTATATATAGATCTGTGTGAGTGGTAACCGGATAGGGGTGATGGGGCTCCAAAAAGGAGGAGGAAAAAAGAGAAAGGGGAGATAGTGAGAGAAAATAGAAAAAAGCGAGGAAAAGAAAGAAAGGGGAGAGAAAAAAAGGAAAAGAGAGGGGAAAGAAAAATAATGGGAGGGGCACCAAATTGTTCTTAAAGTAAGGGGCACCATATTGATCTTACAATTAGGAGGCACCAAATTTATTTTCAAGCTTAGGGGCGCCAAATTGACCATAAAGTTAGGGGATGTCAAATAGATTTTTAACTTAGGGGCGCCAAAATCAGGTCGCCCCCTTGGAAGCGTGCAAACCAATTCATTTCCTTTGCTCTAATCATAATTTATGAAACAAATATTCTCCCTGACAGATTGATGAAACCATATTACAAAATCCTTATTTGTTAAATTCAATTTCTTAATCCTACTGTTAGTAGTCTTTGAATACGGTATCTAAAGCAGAGTTTTGTCTTTTGTGTAGTACTCTTGTTTCAGTCATGATTGATGTAAATTGTACTTAATTCAGCCCTAAAGCTGCCATGCGCAATGTTTTACATACCGAAATAAATTTGACGAATGTGGACTATTAAAGTAAGCCTAATTAAAATTAATCAGATAGAAATTGGCAGAATGGCAACTTGCGATTATGTATCATATGAGCTCCTTTCCCATTAGATATTTATTTAAAACGATACCAAAATATTTCTCTTAAGAAAATAATTAGACACAATACACTGCATTATGAAACATATTCTAGACAACCCCTGTATGTGATTGATCTATTCCTTCATTAACAGGGATGCCAACCTCATAAAACGAATTCAAGTATTTTTAGGGGTGAAAAAGGGTATTTTGGGTGGAAAAATAGAATTTTAATTTTTCTGCAATAGACAATGTGTACAATACAATTATGGGAAATATATTTTTACAAAACCTGCAGTAGTTTTAAAATTAAAAACAATATAAATTACTGCAATAAAGGAACAGTTGGCATCTCTGCATCCGATGATACTAAACAAATGGGATAAAAGATCGCTTGTGACGTTATCGCAATTTGCGTGTAATCGATTACAAACGTAATAAACAAGTTAAAAAAGCCATATATAATTCTGACATCATTTTATTGCTTTCAAAGAGAAAGAAGATGAAAAATGTTATGTATTTTAGAAGTTGTAGATGTATCCACTATTTTGTAAAAAGATATTGACTTTGCTGTATTTCATTTTGCTTACTAGCATGGGCGCAAATCCAAACAGGAATTCTATTCAAGTGGGGGGGGGGGGGGGGGGGGGGGGACACCTGGATGCAACAATGGGGTGTCCCCCCACTTGAATAGAATTCCTGTTTGGATTTGCGCCTATGCTTACTAGTATGTCAAAGATTTTAAGTTATTGACAAATAAAAAAAAACACTGAAACTTTCTTTTTTGGTTCTACTTTTATTCCGACCAACTAGTTTTCGGACTAGACTATCCCTTTAATACTGGAATTATTTTGTCACCCAAGTTTTGCTCGTAATGGTAGCCCTACCTAATTACTCCTAAGTGAATGACGCACAAGTTTGCTGTTAAATGGCCATCACAATTTGATAATATCAATTTTAGGCCATTTCTTAAAGTGATAGATTCTGGAATGGAATGGAATATCCCCCAAGAAAAAGTCAGGTCAGATTTGCCTCTGCCGAAATCTGTTGGAATCATGTTCTGCAACTATAATAAATTGAAAAAAAAGAAGAAAAACAAAAATTGGTTTACAGTTTCCGCTACCATCATAGTGAGATTACCGATCTAGATGTAACTGTAACCGAAAAAGGTTTTATTCAGATTTATTTTAAACATAAGACATTAGTATTATCTACATCAATGGACATCATTTGATGGTTCACATTGGTATTGAATAAACCTATCATTATTTTACAGTTAATATTACTCGATCAATGTCCAAGAGGCCAACACAGCAATTTTAAATAATGATAAAATAAGATGTGGTATTAGGCATTTTGACACATCCTCACTCCATCTACAAAACACAGAAAACACTATCATTTCTGTGAAAAACTCTTTTATTTTGTGTCTATACAATCTTGATTCTTTGATTTCCCCTTCAAACCATATCCATGAATATGATGTAAAACTTACCTTTACACAAATGGGCATGGTTACATAAAACATTCTCTTACAAGTATTAGCTAAGTAATGCCTGTCTAAAGCTTTGGTAAAGGGTCAGTAATGTGAATTATACTGGAGTATCATCTAACATTCCTATATTACAAAGGTGTAGTGGTCACTGGATGATTTTTCAGCCGCTAGAATTCAAAGTTGGAAGTTTTTCAACCGTTAGAATTTAAATTGGCATCTAGGGCCCTCTCTCTGTAATATTTTTCTTTAAAAATAGCCCTTTTGAACACTTACTTTAAAATTTAGTAATTGGCTATTAGAAAGGTACAGACAAAGACTATAAATTTTCAGCCCATTCCATGGTTGAGTAGGGGTTTTATATTAACAACAAAAATACGCAGATATTTCATTTTGATTGGGCACCCGCTAAAAATAAATTTTGATGGAAAATTGTTAAATTTATCCAATAAAACACACTTTTATTTCTTATCCTTCACATCATAACCGTTTTAGGGCACACACATTCATATAATCTAATAATGAATTGGAATAGTGACATGCACTTTTGGAGACTTACCAAAACTAAAGATAGGCTTAAGTTTTAGTTACCTCAATGCATATATATATTGGAGTACCTTAAAACCTTAGAAACTGAATTTTATTTACTACTAGCGCAACTAATGTGTTGGTTACTTACTAATGTTACAAAATTTGGACATGCATAAATTTCAAGAAGGGCTCAAAACCCAAAGATACCCAAGATGTCCTGAAGGCCTAATTGAATCTTTTTTTTTTATTCTCAAATTTGCAAAAAGTGTATTTCATTTCATTCCAAATTCAAGAAAGTTTAAGGTACTGCAGCATAAATAAATTTCCATTAATCAATATTTGTTTGCTCTTTCTTTTGATGAATATTTTTGTAATTCATATATTGGTTTGCCTAAGGTTTGCCTAATATATTGCCTAAGCATCACTAAAAGGAGACATCATTTCTGGGGTATGAAGTGTCCTAAAATTAGACTTTCTTGAAAAATTAGTTTACCATTTTCAAAGAAATATGCTATAAAGACTTTCACTGGCAAGCTTAGAATATCACTGGACCTATAATTTTTTTTTCAGAATTGACAGATATCATGGTTACTCACATTATGGTTACTCAAGTTACATTTGTCTGTGAGATATCAGCAGGTTGGGTTTTGTTCTAACATGCATCATTTGGGTTACGCTTGTATCATTTGCAATAACAACATATCAATAGACGTCCCAAAACCTAAATTTCATATTCATCATGAAAAAATTAATGGTAGGAATCATAATACAACTGTAGTACTAAACTTGTAGCTTAGTCTTAGCATACAAATCACACAGAACGTAGCAAAATCATGTTTAAAAAAAAAATAAAGAATACAGTAAATGTTAGCTGCTGGAGCATAAATGAATGTTTTTGTATGACAAACATGATTTTAGATTAGTAAACGAAGAAGCTTGACTGGGGAGGAATTTTTAATTTGTAAACAAATCTTTCGGCATATTACTCCCAGTGTTAAAGATCGTATGCTCGATCTGTAATGAAAAACACAAGTCAGAAAAAATTGGAACCAGCGGGATTCGAACCTGTCATCTACTGCTTGCCGGGCAGCGACTTAACCACCAGGCTATTCTGGTTCACGGCCAAGTCACAACGAACTAGAATCAAATACCCAAGATCCTCTTCTTTCTGACTCATTAATATTCAAACGGTCCGCCGTAGACAATGGTTAGTAAACAAAGAAGCTTGACTGGGGAGGAATTTTTAATTTGTAAACAAATCTTTCGGCATATTACTCCCAGTGTTAAAGATTGTATGCTCGATCTGTAATGAAAAACACAAGTCAGAAAAAATTGGAACCAGCGGGATTCGAACCTGTCATCTACTGCTTGCCGGGCAGCGACTTAACCACCAGGCTATTCTGGTTCACGGCCAAGTCACGACGAACTAGAATCAAATACCCAAGATCCTCTTCTTTCTGACTCATTAATATTCAAACGGTCCGCCGTAGACAATGGTTAGTAAACGAAGAAGCTTGACTGGTGTAATATGCCGAAAGATTTGTTTACAAATTAAAAATTATAAATATCAGGTAAATTGGCCGCTGAGACCTGCAACCTGTAATCTTTGACCTACTTACCGCAAAATCTAATCAGTTCATCTTTCTATGGGGATACATACTTGTACCAAGTTTGAAGTTTTTACCTCAAACAGTTCTTCAAAAATCGCAGTAACGGTGCTAAAAACCAAGAATTTCGTGTAATTTCGAGTAAACTGACCTCTGTGACCTCTGACCTTTGACCTCCTTACCCCAAAATACAATCAGTTCCTCTTTCTATGGGGATACATACTGGTACCAAGTTTGAAGTTCTTACCTCAAACAGTTCTTCAAAAATCGTGGTAAAGGTGCTAAAAACCAAGAATTTCATGTAATTTCATGTAAATTGACCTCTGTGACCTCTGACCTTTGATCTCCTTACCCCAAAATCTAATCAGTTCATCTTCGTATAGGGATACATACTAGTACCAAGTTTGAAGTTCTTACCTCAAACAGTTCTAGAGATATCGCAGTAACGAGGCTAAAAACCAGTAATTTCATATAATTTCATGTAAATTGACCTCTGTGACCTCTGACCTTTGATCTCCTTACCCCAAAATCTAATCAGATCATCTACGTATGGGGATACATACTAGTACCAAGTTTGAGGTTCCTACCTCAAATGATTCTTCAGATATCGCGGTAACGAGAAGTGGGACGGACGGACGGACAACCCGAAAACATAATGCCTCCGGCACCCACCTTCGGTGGGCGGAGGCATAAAAATGCCCGCTTGGTCTCATCCCACTTGGTCGAATTCCATTTTGTCTACAACCAGTTGTCTAATAACTAATTTGTCTAATTGCCACTTCGCCTATAATTCACCATTTTGTCTTATTCCCATTTCGTCTAATGTCTATTTCATCAAATGTCCACTTGGTCTAAATTCCTGTAACAGTCGGAAATAGGCCAAACATTCATTTGAAAATTAGACGAAAATGCAATTAGACAATTTGGCTATCATATAGACTAATTGGCAAATAGACCAAGCGGTCATATTCGGCTACTGTGGAACAATGTGTCTTGTTTAAAAGTTTAACATCTGTCGCCAACTCTGATGCATGCTGACTCCTATATATCCCCTTGAACTTTGTTTGCGAGTGTATAAAAAGCATAACTACTTTTATACCATTCATGGAAGTCATGTACAACATAGAAAATATTCATGAAGCTGCTATAGAGCTGTATAGAACCCTTCATACAGATTGCTCTAGGTTGTTTTATCCATCGACTTCACTTATTCCAGCTCATCTGCATTGAAAAGAAAACAAATGAAAAACAAAGACTAAACAAGATAAGCAGAAATAAAAACCTATAACTAAATTAAAAATTTTATGCCTATATATTCTTCTTTTAAAGTTGGGTTCAAAATAGTCTTGGTAAGATGGAATAATATCAGTTATATTGGTCATTTTTCAAATACTATAAAAACAAGCAGAGTGGTCGCTACACTAATTTTTAGTTTGAATCTTTGTAAAAATCTGTATTTTGCTGTTAAGGCTGCTCTGGTACCTGCTACTGACACTGATAAAATTTCCCCTAAAATAGGCCTTGTACATGTAGATGTTCATTCCATAGATTTAGCTAGACAAGGACAAATAACTATAAAGATATTATCCTGAAATTTTCCTCCCAGCCATGTCTATAAAGTAGTTTTATAATGAAAAATACATTTTGAGAATCACCAATAATATACCCCAGCTTTAATCATTAGTAATGATTAAGATAATAATGGTCAGGTCACTCCTTTTTAAGCACCTAGGTCCATCACATATGATGCTGATGGCACTTCCAAAAATATATAATTAAAAATACATTAGAAAGTTTACCACTAAATTGCAATATGAATTGTAATAGAATCAATCCAATAACACCAGGAATAGATCACATTACTTGTTCCCTATGCTTATGGTACTAAACAGAAGTTATATGGCCTGTTATTATATTACAGTCCACTCTATGAGGTAATTGCCTTAATCCCAAGCTCCCTAATATAATGAGAGTATCTGTCTGTATGATGCCATTGTCAGACAAGAATACCTTGTCTGAGAACTTGTTTAACACATAATTTCTATACCTTAAATTGTGGTTCACAGTTTATTAGAACCTTTAATCATTAGTTAGTGCCTATGTATTCTTACTAAATCCCTATAACCATTAAACTCTTCAAATTTGTTTTTAAAGAGCACAAAAGATGAACTATCATTTGAAAATGAGTTATACTGTACACCATTCTTGTTTTGTTCACTTGTATTTGTGCATCTACATTTCTTGTGTCTTCTCAGAGCAAAAGTTGCCAAACAATAATGTTTGAATTTGTTGAAACACCTGAACAAAACATATAGCACATATTTAGCAGCATGGGAAGAAAGTACGTAATTTAACTTGCTCTACGGGTATCCCTGGTTACACATACCAATGAGACGAGGGACTGAACTGCTTCTGGAACAAGAACCTCACTTATGTATCTCGAATTGCATGGATTGATATACAGGTAAAAGTTGGGAGATGATGTTTTAGCATGATCATAGAGGAATGCTTAGAAATGTGCCTCTGCCTCTGGCTGTATATATTTTATTTTTTTAATAAGTGTGCTTGTTCACTACGTTGAGATCTTATGAGTACTTGAATTCTGAAGACATATCAGTTACCTTCACTGCATGTTATGGTACATTTTATTTTTGAACAAGATTGCACAAGAGATAAATGCCGAAAAATACTTTTAAGCCGGTGTAGCGGCAGATACGGGGATCGGCAGATACCGTTCTAAAAACGGCCAAGAACACTATCTGCCGGCGGATCATGTTCCAACCCCGGCAGATACCGTACCAAGACATAGCAACAAATAATGTATGCAAACTGGATTCCAAGTATTGTAGTTCATTCATTAATAACAGGTTAATGGAATACCTCGTTACTAGGTCCCCAGGAAAGAAACATCCATAAATTTGAATCACTTAAACAGGTCTATTATTTAGGCACGAGAGTGTCTCGTACAAATCTGCCAATATACAATACACCTTATCCGGTGTAGCGGCACATACGGTTCTCCGGCAGATACCGTATCCGCCGGCAGATATCGTTCTACCTCGGAACCATATCTGCCGGATAAGTGGCAGATTTGTACGAGACACTCTCGTTCCTAAGTAATAGACCTGTCTAAGTGATTCAAATTTATGGATGTTTCTTTCCTGGGAACCTAGTAACGAGGTATTCCATTAATGATTGAACTGCAATACTTGGAATCCAGTTTGCATACATTATTTGTTGCTATGTCTAGGTACGGTATCTGCCAGGGTTGGAACATGATCCGCCTGAAGATAGTGTTCTTGGTCGTTTTTAGAACGGTATCTGCCGATAACAGGTTAATGGAACACCTCGTTACTAGGTCCCCAGGAAAGAAACATCCATAAATTTGAATCACTTAAACAGGTCTATTATTTAGGCACGAGAGTGTCTCGTACAAATCTGCCAATATACAATACACCTTATCCGGTGTAGCGGCACATACGGTTCTCCGGCAGATACCGTATCCGCCGGCAGATATCGTTCTACTTCGGAACCATATCTGCCGGATAAGTGGCAGATTTGTACGAGACACTCTCGTTCCTAAGTAATAGACCTGTCTAAGTGATTCAAATTTATGAATGTTTCTTTCCTGGGAACCTAGTAACGAGGTATTCCATTACTTGGAATCCAGTTTGCATACATTATTTGTTGCTATGTCTAGGTACGGTATCTGCCGGGGTTGGAACATGATCCGCCGGCAGATAGTGTTCTTGGCCGATTTTAGAACGGTATCTGCCGATCCCCGTATCTGCCGCTACACCGGCAGATATGGTTCCGAGCTAGAACGATATCTGCCGGTGTAGCGGCAGATACGGGGATCGGCAGATACCGTTCTAAAATCGGCCAAGAACACTATCTGCCGGCGGATCATGTTCCAACCCCGGCAGATACCGTACCTAGACATAGCAACAAATAATGTATGCAAACTGGATTCCAAGTATTGTAGTTCATTCATTAAAGGTAATGTACTACATTTTCATCCTAAAATCTGACTTTCCAAGATTGTTGTGTTATGCTGAAGATTACTAAATGTGAGAAGTTATCACCAATCAATTAAGCAAAAAGATTGGTAATTATATGCGTATTTTTAATTATTCTAATAATAATTCTTTTATTCGCGGCCTCGAATTGAATCAGCGAAATTCAAAATTATTTTCGGCCGTTACTAACGGCCGAAAATAATTTTGAATTTCGCTGATTCAATTCGAGGCCGCGAATAAAAGAATTATTATTAGAATAATTAAAAATACGCATATAATTACCAATCTTTTTGCTTAATTGATTGGTGATAACTTCTCACATTTAGTAATCTTCAGCATAACACAACAATCTTGGAAAGTCAGATTTTAGGATGAAAATGTAGTACATTACCTTTAATAACAGGTTAATGGAATACCTCGTTACTAGCAGGGGCGTATCCAGGATTTCCCAATGGGGGGGGGGGGGGGGGGGGGGCGCGCCAGGCATTATTGATCGCCGTCTAAGGGGAGGGGCCTCCCCTTTGGAAATTTTGCTTCTGAAGAAGGTCTGAGATGCAAAATAATCCTATATGTGACCAATTTTGAAGCCTATTTAATGAACAACTTTTTTTTTTGCTAGTTTTTTGCGCCACCCACTGGATACGCCACTGACTAGGTCCCCAGGAAAGAAACATCCATAAATTTGAATTACTTAGTAAACAGGTCTATTAGGCGCGAGAGTGTCTCGTACAAATCTGCCAATATACAATACACCTTATCTGCAGCGCTGTGGAACCAAATCTGCAAACGTAAAACCCGGCAGATATGGTTCCGAGGTAGAACGATATCTGCCGGAGAACCGTATGTGCCGCTACACCGGCGGATACGGTATCTGCCGGAGAACCGTATGTGCCGCTACACCGGCAGATACCAGCATTCTGTACTAAGTCTAAAAAATATGATCATAAGAGAGAAATACTTGCATATTAGAAAGAGGATAGCATTTATTTCTTTGGAGATGTGTACAAAATAATTCACACCTCTACGAAAACAAATAAGAAGAAAACCATTAAATGATATTCCTGACCTTGTAATACCAAGGGGCATAAATATCCTCCTAAAAACATGGATTGTGGATTCTAATACTTACTGTGGTATTTGCCATGCAGACAGTTGTTGCAGTAACTTCTTTGGAACACTGAGTCTTTTTGGGGGGAGCCTGAACAAGTTCCTACAATGGATATGAGAGATGTGATAATTCGTACAAAGAAATGAATACTGTTTACATAATGACAAGTGTTAGATAATGAGTACGATAATAAGAGAATTAGAATATGCACATGTATGTACACTGAAATGGAATTGATTTGGTCTTTCAGCAAAGCTTTATAAGTCTAATTTAAAAAGGTACACTTGGTGTAGTTCAAAAGGGAAATATTTACCTCTGCCATACAATTATAGGGTTAGAAAGAAAGCGAGATATGGAAATTTTCTTTTTAATTATGAGCCTCAAATTACATCAATTTAATACCAGTTTTTTAACCCAGGCCATGGAATACATATAACTTGCACAAAAATTTTGTACAATGAGATAAGAGAAAGGACAGAAAAAATGGTTTCATACAGGTGAACACGGTTAATTATTTATTAAAATTATTATATAACACATTTGTAAAGGTTCCAATTTTATTGAATGTTTACAAAATCAGAAATTTGAATATTCATAGCTTTGTTGGTCTTTGATATATTTCTCAAACCTTCACTGATATTTTTATTTTATTGTTTTTTGCTTTTTCTAAAATCAATTAAATTCCAGGGTGATTTTCCCTTTAACTTCTATAGTTCTATTGATACCACAATGTGGTCAAAGTTCGTTGACCCAAAATGACCTTTGAATTGATTACCCATATGTCCAAGTTTCATGAAGTAGATCCATACTAACTTTCAAATTTATGATCACATTTCAAAAAGTTAACCTTGGTTAAGATTTCAATGTTGATACCACAACATGGTCAAAGTTCTTTGAACGTTGATCATGTGAAAAAGAAATCAAAGGTCTTAAATACACAAATGGAAGTATTAGGGAGCAATTTAGAAAAACAATATTTTTTATTCCAATGTATGCAAAACGTCCATTTCTGTAAAAGATTTTGTGTGACAACATGCGACTACATGTTTCGTAAATTAGTAATGAACACGATTTGCAGCAGCAACAGATTTTCTTCAGAACAGTCAGAATAGGTTCAACTGATACATGTACATGTTTGTAGGAATATAAAAGTAAATATATGAACTGGAATGTACATGCAAATCTTGATTTTGTACAAGATCAGGTGTGTGACGTTTCGTGATGCGTCTTACCTCGTCCGGCACATTGCTATGCCCCATGATTGAACGCCATTTCACACCATGTAGCAGATCATGCAGCCAGACAGACCTGTAATATGAAATATGAAATAATATTTGTTAGAAAGGCTATCATATTAAATAATGCTATCCATATTTCCCAGTTATCAATGTTTTTGTTGTAGTCGCAATGTTCTAAATATAAAAATGGAAAGTTACACAGTCTAAGTTTGGTAATACCTTGTGCCACCACTGCATAAGAGGGGTATGACTATTCCAAACTAAATGAAGTCTCGACTACGTGCAGTCAAAAGTTATGCCTCTGCCATTATCACTTAAGAAATATATTACACACCTAACATGTAAACTTTTAAAATAATGACCTCTGTGACCGTTGACCTTTGACTCCCACATCATATCAGATCATTGTCACTCCCATATGCATATACACAGCCAATTTTAAAGCTGGTCCCTTGAATAGTCTTTAGTTGACAAGAACATTATACTATCAGACCAGTTAAGAACCACTTAATGCACATCGCGTGCGATCACCTTTCGAAGGTGTGAGAAGATAGCAGGAAGCTGTATCAAATGGAAACATTTCAAGAAATTTGATTAAGTTAGATGAAAAAAAAACATTCCAATTGATTTACGTTAAAAATAATATTAATATTTCCTCTCTAAGACTCTAACACAATTTCATACTGTATGGTACAACAATAATTCATGTTGTGTAAACAAAAGAAAAAAGATCCATAGATCAGGTAATCAAAATATCTACACCTATGGTGGGTAATTATGGTATTCTTTATTCAGAATAATTGCAAAATGTAATATAATTTTTTTGAAGGCAAACAAATTTCCCATTTTCAATTTGTAATGCCCATTAACATGGAGATGAATGTACAGGTCAGGCCCCAGTTAAAAACTCTGGCTTATTTCATTTATATTTTTCTTCATTTTATCATACATTCTGATCTGACATTTTAGTTGTTTCTAGTAGGCTAACTTTTGATCTGATTTTGATTTGTGCTATTGACTTACACTTTTACTACATGAACCTGTCAGCTCTATTACTTTGTATCTGCCTTATTCTAAATTTGTGGAATTTAATGTCATAAAAAGTAGTCCGTGTTGGATTAGACATGGATTAAACTCCAATGCCTTAAGTATACTAGACCAAAGAGGCGGGTTAGCAGCAAGGCGTAGTAGAGGGTCATTGAGTCAATTAAATCATTATTATTCTCTCATCCAATTTCTTTCACTGCATATTATTTTAAAAAGAGAGTTGCAAAGGTTGTTTGTATTTGTCCAAAATAAAAAAACAGCAATAGATTAAGAGTGGCCAATGAATTTATTGTTGTTTACGCAAATGTTTGGCGGCAATCCTCTGTCTATGTAAGAAGTTTACAATGTGGTATCAAATTTGAAGATGCAGAGAGCGCATTCTCAGACAGATGTGGTTGCTATACATGTATGATAACTGCCTGAGCATGCGCACCTTTCACAAAAACAACGAAAGGCCTGGTAACATGTGCTTAGTGATAACCAAATGAGCAGTGCTAAGTCATTTATAACTTGGGAATTTTTGTTTTTCAGAAAAGTTATACATGTGAGAACATTATTATAAGGCAAATTGAAATTTTCAGCCTACGTACATCTAGTCGTAGCAATGTTGCAATTTAGTAACTAGCAAGATTTGGCATCAAGGGTACATGTATATCTGCTGATAACTAATATGTTATGGAATAGTTATAGCGAATAACTCCAAAGATTAACACATGTTAATGAAAAAAAATCCCTTGCATAATGAAGATGTCAAATTCTTCTTAAAAGGAGACGACTAATATTATATTTGTGGGGATGGTATGGTGTATTTAACAAAAAATTCAAACTAAAAAATGTGTACGTGTTCAACAACCTCCTCACTAAATTTAAACTTATTTGATCTCACAAGAAATGAATGAAAATTAACACAATCAAATTAATTGCTGGTGGTTTAATGTTTGTATATATTCACCAAAACAATTTCAAATCAATATACAAAGTAAATGCTTAAGTACAAGTGGCTCTGTTTCTATAGCGGAAGGCCGCCGCTGTAATAAGCATAAAAAAGAATATAGAGTAGTGTGAGCACAAGCTAATTTGTCGAAACTTATGGCTCACAAAATATGAGTAAACGAATACAAAAAAGGAATCGTTAAATGCGTGATATATGTGTAGATATATATATATATATAAAAATGTGCGCCTGGTTGTGCAAAAATGGCAATTAAAACTTGTGCCAATTCAGAGTAACAATTCTTTAACAAAAATGATCACTAAAGTAATTCAGCACTTAAGGTACAACAAATACGATAAATTGCTCAAAAAGAAGTGAGAAATAATATGCCCTCAGTTATGGGTTGCTTGGCAAGAATGTTGGTAAAACTCACGGCAGCAACAGAGTCAGAATGTTGATTGAAACCTTGGACAGCATAGATGGACACGTGGTATTCGCCCGCGGAATGCAGCGGTGAGCACGAATCTGTTGAAGTTCAGATGAGCAAGGATGACGGCTCTAGGTACTCGATGGAATGAAGGTGTCCAGAAAGTTTCTCAATTCTGCTCCCTTGAAGAATCTAGTTGCAGAGATGAAGTAGCTTCGTTGTATGCCGTGGAATAAGAGTCTGTTACCAAAAGCTGGCTAAAAAGAGCTAAGCCAGGTGTCAGCAGGTTGCTGAAAAAAGTTCTTCGGGAATCGTACCCGGTAAAAAATAAGCTTCAATGTCTAGTGTACCTTCTCAGTGACTGATGTAGGAGTGAAAAAAAGAAGCACAGACTTTCACTTTATATAAACATGTAGTGGAAAAGTACTGTAAATGCTAAGGACAAAATTGGCATGTGATGTTTACATGACCAAAACACAAAAGAGCATAGAAATAGCAACTGTCATGGAAAATAGTATGTACAGTGAGATCCAGAAAGGTGTAATGTTACGTAATACTAATACAATGTAAAACACATGTTTAGATAATGTACAATGTAACCAGGAAATGCCTGGTTGTCACCAGCTGTATAAAAAATGTCAGCTATTTTGAATTAGCTAAATAAAGAGGAATTGATCTTAAATGCATAAAATTATTTAACCGAAAAAAAAAAATGCATTAACGCTACATATTTAACTGCTCTTTCCAACTTTCGTCAAGCTTTGGAGATGTTACATGTTCTATGGGAAAGGAATCTCCTACAAATTGAAAAGGACAAAACCAATAGGGAATAGGTAAGGAAATTCAAGATAAACTCGAAGCAACTTGCATCCACAAGTTCACTCTGGAATTTAATTAGTTCTTAAAAATGCAGAAAAATATATGAAAAATATGAGTGAAGGTTTTAAGAAAATCTACCAAAGAATAACAAAGTTTGGAATTCTTAACATTTTGATTTTGTGACATTACTTGTGAGCTGCTCTCCCACGAGTTGTTTATAAATTCCATCAATTTATCCTTTTTCATGGTTCTTAATAGAGGAATAGATATACATGTACATGTATTTCATAGAGGCATAAATATGATAGTTTTGATGATATATCAACAGCATCGGGAAAATAATTAATATTCTTCTGAAATATGGACAATTTAGGAAATTTAATCTACACAACATGTGAGAAAAGTTCGCATAAAGCATTCAGAGTATCAAAACTTTCATAACTTCATTTTTTTCAGATGATTTTCATCAAACCTTCACTCATATCAAATTTAATTCCAGGGTGAACTTCCGCTCTAAATGTTGAATAAGATTACACACCCCATTTCAGTTAAGAAAATTATAACAAATAAAATGTACATGTTTCTTACCTTTGGTGTACCCAACCAAATATATGGCTGGGTCTGACAGGACTGGGTCTGTCACACGGACCTTGCCGTCATCGATGTGGTACCAACCTTCTTGGTTCATAACTAGGCAAGTATAATAGCCACTCCATATCTATGCAGCTGTTAAGCGTGAAATATGATTAAGGGCAAAAAAGTATCATTAAACAGATGTGTACATCATTTCTGACCCCAGAAACCAAGTTCTACACCATATCCTACTAGACATAATAAAGATAACAGTACCAAAACCAGATGAAATACATGAAAAATGCAAAATTTGTCCAAATTCAAAGTTCATTGACAGGTAATGTTTCAAATAACATCATACTACGTGTGGGTAACTATCTTATCAAACACTGTTGTAATTACATCAGCCTCCTGATAGACTGTATCTTGGTTGGAGTTATGGTTTGACTTCAATAATTTGCGTTTTCCCAATAGAATTATGTACATGTAGTCTTCAAAGTTATGCATCAGTGAATGAAGAATTTGCTCAACATCTGTCAGTTGAGTTTGAGTCTTCACCGAAAAATTAGCTAATTAATCTAACATTAACAGCATTACAACCAAGGTAACATGAACAACTTTGTTTTCAATAATGTAAGAAAGATATATCTTGTCTAAAATAATGTGTAGCATGTCCCGTCTTCAAAGTAATCTTCAGAACTATACACAGATGCCCCACCTGATCTCTTACATTGAGTTTAAGACAGCCAACAACCGAAGGACTGTGCATATTTTGTTGTTATGATCAATTGGTTTCAAATTTCTGTACAATTGGGTACATTGTAACTTACAACCAAACTGTTTAATCTATATTCAACCAGAACGCCATTCGATGCCAGGACATCAAGAATGTGGTGCACCTCAAGGTGGTTGGCATTCTTTGGTAGGTCTTCATCATGCCACATCTTCCCAACAACCTGCTCCTCCTGCCATCGATTAATTGCAATCCAGAACATATCTGGTGCATTTAGAATATGTGGTGATGCCAATTTCTGTGACTGGAAATGTCCACTGTATTTAAAAGAAAGAGATAAAAGTCTTATCTTTTTTCAATGCTTTATCTTTTCAATTCAAAATGTAACAGGAACAAAGGATCCTTTTATTTACGATAAATGTTCTAAATTAAAAAAAACAAACATATTTAGAAATCTTCAAAAAGTTACATAAACAGACTGGTGATGTACTCACACTCGCCTAACTCTAGACCAGATTCAAAGGCGCCAACAGTGGCAAAATATGAGTGAATCTGTTTTGAGCCAACAATGGTGAGAATGCAGTCTGCATACATTGTGTTATTTTAGACAGGGCCAGAAATATGAATTTCTACTCAAATTAATTGCCGTATTCTAAAAGAAATTGAGACATTTTTGTTGACATATATTTATATTCATCCTAATACATAAGTTTCATCACAAATAATAATTATAATAATAATTCTTATTTACCCAGGGTAGCCACTTCAGCTCTTATGAACTGTTCTCACAGCGGGCCCTGCATAACAAAGTTATTATTACCCTTCTTCATTCTAAAAAGTTTAGCACCTGACTAGAAGGCAGAAGGTCCCATTAAAAAAAAAAAACCTTTGGTATGACTCGGTCGGGGATCGAACCCACGAACTCCCGTTCATGAGGCGGGTGCTCTACCACTGAGCCACCATGGAAATTTGTGTTATTGAACAGGACCACTCAATGATTAAAATATCTTCCTTACATTTCCTATTGGAATATGTACAATTCCTTATGAAATGTCAAAATGGCAGCCCCCCAGGTACTACTGGGAGATGATAAACTTTGTCAACATTATCTGCATACTTCTTTCTGGAATAGTTCTCTTACTTCTCATTGAAATATTGTACTCAAGGTTGGACTTCCATTTAATTCACTCACCACTTGTCACATGTATACACAACTGAAGTCGGTAGTGCCGACAAACATCTCCCAGGAATCCTGCATAGTTTTGCCCTTGCCCTGCACAGGCACAACCGAATATTGCATTGCACCTCCTTCGTGCGTCTGGCCACATTCAGTACAAGTTAAGTTTTTGCCGACAACATGACACCATCTGAAAGATAAAATAAGCAATGTTATTTTATAGTCAACAGTCACCTATAATTCATATCTTGACATCAGTATGATGTCAGGTAACCTTTTTAATACAGCCTGTACTCATAATTATGGTTGTATCGCGCCCCGTCGCACGCAGCCGCCATTTTATATCTGCATGACAAGAGGAGGCACGGATACACAAACACTGGTTAGTTCTCGGAAATTTCTTATGCTCTTTTTAAAATTTTTTTTGTAAAAATATGTACGATCAAAAAGACATAGCCTACTAATTCCAAAAGTTTCCCTAGGAGGAAACGCTGTGTTGAAGGACCTGTCGGTCCGTGGGAGTCGTGGAAAGTGTCATTTCAGAGCATTTCCATGCCCTGCTAACCCTGGGCCTAGACCGAAAATTCTGTCTCTCGTTCGTTAGCCTCTTATTTGGATAGGGTCGGCTCTTCACTAAGCATGCTAAGTGAAGAGCTAACGAACGAGAGACAGAATTTTCGGTCTATGCTAACCCGTGCTCAACTGCCTGCTGGGGATGAACGCCTGGGTTCGTGATGTAAAAGGCGTGGCCTATAGGCTAGCCAATTATTTTTTTTTTTTTTTACACTCACGAAGCCAATCCTGTCTAACTTAGCCAGTCCCCCGCAAAAATATTGTAAAGACTAAGGTCAAGTCCATCTTCAATTGCCAAAATAATCAACATTAATTTGATTGTGGGCATTAACAGAAAGACAAGACAAGAAGGCTCGAAAAGATTTTTATTCAGTAATACCGTGGTAGATGATATAAATTATAATTACCGTTCTCGTCGTGCCATCGTTTCAGCAGCCGCTGCTGCTCCGCAGGGTTGGCCACCACCTTCCGGCATGTCCGGGGAGCTAGGAGTAAGTTAGTGGCCGAGCGCGAGCTGGCGTCTCCACCAGCTCCGCATGCCCCAACCATGCCAACATAGTGAAGACATAGGGCCTCATCATCATCATATTTGAGTCTTGAGAATAAACTTCTTGGCCTTTCTACGAAGAGCCTTCGTCATGTTATTGTTCGTTGAGGTTGTCGTTGAATTTTTGAGGTAGCTCTTTTTCGAACTAACAGATCTAGTAGCACCACACTCCATAATTCGCGGCAAGTGTGCACGTACGTACGTACAATATAGTACAGAGAAACGATAGCAAGAACGATATCTGCCGACAAGAGAAATAGGTACGGTATCTGCCGGGGTTGGAACACGATCCGCCGGCAGATAGTGTTCTTGGCCGTTTTAGAACGGTATCTGCCGGAGAACCGTATGTGCCGCTACACCGGTCCTGGCTTGTGCAAAATTAAGTCGGAATGCAAACTATTTCCGAAAATATCTCAGCCTAAACGCAGTGTCTGAAATGCTTAGTGCAAATGCGCTAACGATAATGTCCCTCCAAAGAAATTTCGAGCCATTCCTGAAGAATTTATTTGGAAAGAGGGGGCCTGCCGTGACGGTGGCGCTGGATAAGGGAATGGGGGGGGGGGGGGGGGGGGGGGGGTAGGGTGTACACATGTTCAGTTGCGCGGCAAAATAAGGATATTTTGGGCGGTTGAAAATTTTTGAAAAAGCCCCTGGTGTGGGAGGGGGATTACCCCACACCTCCCCCGGCTCGGTCCCTTCGCTCAGTGGCGTATCTAGGGGCAGGGCGGCACTGGGACGGGCAAAGAAGAGAAAGAAAATAAGGGAGAAATGAAGAAATCTTAATCCTTACGGATTATGCGCCCCAAATGTACATTTTGAAGGTCTGAAATGCGAAAATTTTCCAAAGCTCGGTCGCTTTGCAGACTCGCACAATTATTTTCTTTCAGGATCTCGTAATTTTTGCGCCCCCAGTATCAGTGGCGTATCTAGGGGGCAGGGGGCACGCGCCCGGGCCGGACTTGGAGGGGGCGCAAAAACGCAAAAGAGAAAGGAAACGGGATAAATGAAGAAAAATCATAATGCTTACGGATTATGCACCCCCCCCCCCCCCCCCCCACAAATCCGAACGGTTAATGCATTAGAAATACAGTTTTTGATGGTTGGAAATGCAAAAATTTTCAAAAGCTCAGTTGCTTTGCTCCCTTGCCTAATTATTAGCGTTAAGGATCTCGTAATTTTGCGCCCCCGTATATAGTTCTCAAACAGCTTAAAGGGTTCAAAATAAAAATGTAATTGTCGTTCTGCTCGCTATCATGTAATAAGTTTCATCTGAATCTTGCTAGATATATTGCGCCCGCAATAAACTGTATAAAACAGCATTTGTAACATTTGCAACATTTGACCAACTTTCGTCGCCTTGCTGTTTTTTTTTCGACTACTTCTGAAGGGTTTCCTTTAATTTTGCTCCCTTTTTTAGAAGTGAGTGAATAGAAAACCGTTTATCAATGTACAAAATTCGAACTTCTCGATTGCTCAATACCAGTAGTCAATTGCAAAATTTCCTGAGTAAAATGCACAGGGAATTACGTTTTTAGGGTTAAAAATGGAAAAATTACCCCTCGGTCGCTTTGCTCCCTCACTTGTACAATAACTTAAATAAGTTTGGGGACTCGGGGGTTGGGGAGCAACTTAATTGTTTGCCCCGGGCGCCATAATCCCTAGATACGCCACTGCCCAGTATATAGCTCTTAAATAGCTTAGAGGGTTGCGAATTGGAAAAAATAAAGATGTACATGCTTTGCTCGCTATATCATGTAAGTTTCATATGACTCCTGCTAAAATTTAACTTCATTGTTTGCCCCGGGCCCCATAATGCCTAGATACGCCACTGACTTCACTTCCCTCGCCGGCCGGTCATGAACACGGATCGACACCCCTGGTTGGAGTTGATTTAATCTATATATAAAATTCAGTTTAATTAAATTCAAGATTATTTTTCAAGGTAGCTTCCAGATTTTGTCACATTTTCAACCATTGTACAGGAATCAATGTGTTGTGTATGTCCTTACAATGCTTTACGGCAATTGATAAGGAATTCAGACTAGCAAGCAGGGCTGTTGAACCATGAACATTAAAGCAACATGCATGCTCCACATGCACAGGCCTATATGGTTAGGACACACTCACTTAAACGTTCATTGACTCCTTTGTCAGGGGTGGCAACAAGGGTATTTTCATAGGAGGGGCAAGACGACCCACAGACTTTGGGGTTTCAACGAACTAACGTTATTAAGCCTACGCACACCCTTTGAAAAGATGGAACTTATGATGAGAATGGAAAATTTCTTTTTGATCAGTTCAAGTTGCTATACCCTACTCCTACAGTCTTCTTAAAATCACATATTAATTTTTGTTTTCTTTTCTTTTTCTTTTAATTCTATTCTTTGCATAATATGTAGTTCTGCTCTACTCATGAACTGCGTGCGATTAAAGCGAGCCATAGAGCCGAGTTTGGATATAAGTGGGCAGGCATAGTGCACCCTTGCCCACAACTGAGAATATTCATGTTTTAGATGAACAAATAATGACAATGATGATGAAGGTGATGATGATAATGATGATGATAATACAAACATAACCAAAGTAGTTCAAAACAATAGACAATTGATGATCGGATAATGAAAATCAAAGTTGGTGTGCACCTCCATTGACCGACCCACAACTGGGTTATATGTATATTAACATAAAATAGAGCCTATATATATTGTTTTTGTTAAAAATCATAGGGGCAACCGCAACCCCCCCCCCCCCCTTGCCGCCCCCTCCCCCACCCTGTAGCGCTGGCACAGCGCCATCCTCGCAAGATTTCTTTCAGGCATCTATATAGGCGAGTCGGATGACAGTGCAAAATTCGTCGATATCAAGCATTTCGCTCATGACGACGGTCTCCTGTGGTCAATTTTTTTGGTTAAATATTAATTTTCAATATACTCACATTAAGAATGACTTCTATGTTCCAATGAATAAACAAACAAACAAAGTCACCCGATGTTCGGGGCAGCAGAGCGAACTGCCGAATATCAGATGTAAATACCTTATCTCGTATATTTTGGTAATAATATTTCCTCTAAAGGCTGTTAAATTAAAGTGCCAAAAATTTGCTTGCTTCGCTCGCTCGCCAGATGTAGAATCCACAAATTCATCGGGCAAGTGACGTCCGTCCTCGCGGAAATACGTATATTAATTTGTACAAGAGACACCTGTCACGTCGAGTTAGAAATTGAGCCCGCGGTACTCCTATGTCATGAGTTGATGTAATGGTGATTGAACTTTGCAATTTTCAAATTTCCGGCCCCCCTATTGGGAAATCCTGGATCCCCCCTGAATACGCATTTCATATTGTGGAAATATGAGTTCTGATGCAGTGAATATGAATTCGGATATCATTTTCGGAAATGTAAGCCTACAGAATGATTAACTCGTTTATACTTTAGTAATTGTGAATTCTTTTCCATTTTTCCATTTTTTAAAATCATTTTAGAAATTACGAACCCTATTTCATTTTGGGAATTAGAACTCTTTTTCGTTTTTGGAATTATGAACCCTTTTCCATTTTGGGAATTCTGAATTTTCGGAATTCCTAACTTTTCAAAATTATGAAATTTTTAAAGAAAAAAATGTGTTTATCCTTTCCTCCTTTAAAGGCATATATGACTGAGTAAGCAAAATTAATGCCATTGTTAATGGGTACAAAATTCATTGTTGACATGCATTCATATTAGTTCTGAAGGGTACTAGCAAACTTGAGTCTTGAAAAGACTTAATAATGTTTATATTCTGATCATTAAATGACAATTCATTAAATAATAGGCTTTGTTTTCCTTATGTTCTGTTATATCCAATCAAAATTTAATGGTTGACTACGAAAGCCAGCTTGAATTAAAAAGTCGCCAAAATCGATATTCAAAACACTCAATAAAGTAGTTAAATACCAATTCTTGTCAAGTCTGGACTTTGCACATATTCACAAAAGTGGCACAAAAGCTGCACACACAGAAATATCGTACAATCTTTAGGTGGCATTTAATAGAAGAGACCCTAAGCTATCGACAAGTATGACATTTTGCTTCAGATGTTTTGAAATAATTGGGAGACTTTTTCTGACTGTTAACTTTTATCTGGGACGCACTGTATCGATTCTAAGCGACTCTCCTATTAAAAAGAAAAAATAGCCTCTTAGCTGTCCCACCGGAATAGACAAGATGGAAATTTAAAAAAAAATAATATATAAATATATATATATAGTGAGAGACAATGATTACAGGTTGCTTAAGATTTTGGTCCTAATTGCCCCCTTGCATCGCCGCCCACATGGATGTAACATTTTGGCTTTGCCACCGAGCTGGCTCACTGATTGTTTGACCATATTGTTACAATATTGATTATTTTCATTCCGTAAAATTAGATCTAGATGAAAAATATGAGGCAAAAGATTCTTAACAAGGGACTGAGAATAATCACATTTTATCGCACATGTGAGGGCACTCAATTAGTAACGAATATATTCAAATAAGACAGTTTTAGTTGTCTCAGTAAAGTGACGATAATTATGATGAACTGGAGTTAATTCAAGCTTCCAAGAGTTACAATTCGCGTGTCTAGTATATTTAAATGAATGTTGATCGGGGGGGGGGGGCTGAAAGTTTATATCATACAATAAAATCGCGTCAAGAAATATAAACAAGACATAAAGTTAAACATGGATAGCATAAAATAAACATACATGAAAAAAACAAACAATTCAATAAATAAAAAGTACGTACAGAGAAAAGGAAGAAATAATGCATGGGGCACTAAGGAAATGACAGAGGGACATTATGACAGTCTTAAAGGCACAATTATAGCTATGTTAAATATTAAGGGAAAATAATTATTCACACGACTTCGGCTAGAGAAAGCAAAAGCTTGAGTTAGGTCATTGATAGTAACTATATACATTTTTCTTTCACAACACACTCACTCACACTCACGGCTATCATGATAATTGATGATATAAAAAATAACGACTTACTTTCAAAAGAATGTCGGAAAATACTATTGCAATTTTGTTTTGAAGGTATCAAGCTATGATCAAATTTAACAAAATATGGTATTCATTGATTATGCTGCTAATTCAGTGATAAGTATCCAATATTTCAATTTTCAGTTTTCTTTTGAAAGCGTAGATAAAGCGACACATTTTCACAGAGTTAGATAAGGAGTTCCATAGTAAACTACCATTACATGGACTTTCACATAATTTCGTTCCGTTAAAGCAAGTTTGGATGAAGGTGGTTTGCAAAATAACCCTTTTCGAGTATAGTGAATTGTGAATATCAGAATTTACATGTATAAAGTTGAAAAATATTGATGGAAGAAAATTGTTAACGTAATTGTACATGAAGAGTGCTAGAATAACAGAGTGGAGATCTTGCAAATAGACAGTTCTTGTGCTTTTAAATTAAAGGCGGCATATGAGCTCTAAAATGAGACTTTGTACATAACCTTATTGCTCTCTTTTGAAGAGTAATCAATGGTTTCAGAATATCAAACATGCTCTTCCCCATATAATCATACAATAGTTTTAGATAAGGCAAGACAAGCGTAATTTGCACTGGGTGTTTCCAAAAAAAATAAACCCAACTTTGAAAATTTCCTACAAGTGGACTATATATTTACCGGCGTTCAAGTTCATATCATATGAAATAGGTATTAATTTGCTTTCAAATGGTATCTCGTTTAGGTTTCCAGGGTCACGCACCAATGAACACCATTGTCTTCAAACTTTTGTGCAAAATTCCAGTTGGTTCAATTTCTTGTAAAACACAATAGTCAATGGTTGGGATGAAGGGCTTTGTCAACTGAATTGGTTGCCATGTCATAATGATTATAACATTTATTACGCACCCCCTATCCGGAACTCTGGCTTTGCTAGCAGGATTTTAGCGAAACAATGTGTAATAACATCATTAGCGTATGTAGGCCTACGGCAGAAGTGGGGGGGGGGGGTGGGGGGGGGGTTAGCCTAAGCGGCGTTTATAGGGGCGTACAGCAGGCAATACAGAGAAAAAAGAAAAGGAGGAGAAAATACAGAAGACCCATAATCATAAGGGTCACGCGCCAGCCGATCCACAAAATACCCTAGGCTAATCCTAGGATTGTTTTGACTATACTAGGATGAACCTAGTATATAGACGTCTTTTTGCGCTATTGACACAGGATCCTAAGTAATCTACGGATTACAAGGTCCAGCATATGTCGTGTATGTTGTGCTGCTCCCATTGTTCAGTGGCGGATCCAGTCATTGTCAGACGGGCTGTTTTTGTTGGGGCGGGGTGCAAATCCCGAGCGTATGGCTGCAACCCTTCAATGTTGGGGTTAGAGGGCGGTGGCCCTATAGAAGGTCATGACTTTTTTCTCTCTTTTAGCAAACACACTGGCGTAATGCTTAGTCGCTGACGAGGTTTAGTAGCATATTCCGCATTTCACACCTCGGTGGCTGCCCTTTTTTAATTTAAATTTAATTTTATTTTGAGATCCCTCCCTCCCCCGTGGAAAATTGTTGATGCCAGAGCCCCTCTCCACTCCCATAAAATGATTTTTAGCGGTAGACCCCCTCCCCGTTTTTCGGCTGTTCAAAATTTTGTCGCCGACACCCCCCCCCCTTTCTCGGCGATATTGAATTCAAACACTCCACTCCCCCCCCCCCCCCCCTTCCTCGGATTTTGGATTTCTTAGCGCCCTTTCACCGGCAATGCCCAGCGATTCGATTTGTCAGGGCTCAATCACCCTTCCGGCTGTTTAAAACAAAATTAGCGCCGACCCCTCAAATCTTCCCCAGCCTTTGAAATCTCTTGCTCCGCCCCTCCCCTCCGCCCTCGCCAGCGATATATCATTTTTAGCGCTGGACACCCTTTTTTCTTCTTTTTCTTTTTTCAAGCTTTTTAAAAATGTTAACGCCCCCTACCCACGCAATGCCCAGCGATTCGATTGATTAGGGCTCAATCACCCTTCCAGCTGTTAAAAAAAAAATAGCGCCAACCCCCTGGTATCATCCCCAGCCTTTGAAATCTCTTTTAGCGCTCGACCCCCCCCCCCCCCCCTTTCCCGGCTTTCTCAGCACTTTTTCAGCCTTTAAGATGTTATCGCTCTTTTCCTGGGCTTTTCAGAACTTAAACGCTGCCCCAGCCCCTCCCACAGTGCCCAGCGATTAGAAATTTTAGCGCCCCCGCCCTTGTCCCCCAGCATGTCAATGTTTTAGCGCTCATCCCCCTCCCCCCCCCCCTCCGGCTCTTCAATAACTTTAGCTCCGTCCCACCCCTCTGCCTCCATCCTCCCTAGCGCTTCAACATGTTTAGCGCTCGACCTCTTCCCTTTCCCGGCAATAAGAAATGTTAGCACTCTTAAAACTTGAGACCTGTTCCCCTCCTCTCCCCCCCCCCCCCCTTTAAATTCCTTTGCCTCAGCTTCTAAAATAAAATGATACTATTTCCATTGTTTTCTTTAAAAATGTTTCAATTTTCACATATTCAGTGGCGTATCAATGGATTACATTGGCGCCCGGGGAAAACAGTGAATTTGCACCCCCCCCCCCCCCCAGTGCCCAAACCTATCTACGTTATTGTACAAGCGAGGGAGCGAAACGACCGAGCGGTACATTTTTTGCATTTTTTACCAGTAAAAACCCAATTTCTTCAATTTTTTCAATTTTACCCGGGAAATTTTGCAATTGACCAATGAAATTATACAGTTTCGATTTGTATACATTGATAAAACGGGTTTCCAAATTCTCCCTTCTAAACTTAGGAGCAAAATTAAAGAAAATAGTCAAGGAATTTAGCAAGGGGGGCGAACGAGACTTCTTTGAAATGTTGAAGCTTTGACTGCTTACTTGTCTTTGGGTTTAAATTAATAGTGAAGGAAATGCAGCTTTAGTTGCTTGAATGAAGTGACGATGTAATATCATAAATATGACTTAATTCATGCCGCCATCAGTTGAAATTAACGAGCATGTAGTCTAATTTCACTAAATTTGGAAACAGTGTTGCCTTTGTCTAGTGTAGGTTCGAAAATGTTAGTTTCGTTACTTCGAGAAAACAATAGTATTGCATATGGGAAAACAGTATGTTTACAGTCTATTTAGATGAGAATGTTGATAATTATGTATCTTGCTTGTTAAAAAGATGGTGTGTGTATGTGTGTAATTGGGTTTTTACAGACGTGTATCAGTCAGATATGATTATTTACGCCTGGGACCGACCTTTAGCGTCACCATCCGAAAGACGTGACTCAGTCTCGAACCTGGGTCCGCTGAATCAGTTTATAACTTCCACTGGTAGCTGGATTACAGGCGCACGCCACAACGCCCAGTTGGATTTGATGGAGTGAAAAATATAAGAGAATGAATTCTTAATCTCTTGCAGGTTCTTATCTACCAAACCGTCAGGACCCATATGACGAGAACAAAACTCCACAGCCAACTAACCCAGGTATGATTGGAACATAAATGCAATATAGTTATGTACTTTTTAAAATATTATTTGTTTCACTTAACCCTAAAAAAACGGGGGGGGGGGCAAATTGTTCGATTACTTACAGACAGTGGCATAGCGTGAGTCCAGCCAACAATGGGGTCACTGTCATCATTTGGAGAGGGTGGAAAGGGGTCATATTGTCTGCTTTACTCCCCCTTTTCAACTTTCTCTCTTTCTTGTTCTCAATTTTTTCTCTTGATTTTTTTTTATTTGCCATTCGGGGGGGGGGGGGTGTCTTCAAAATCTCGGAAATAGTGCAGCCTTTGTAGGGTTAACACGAATTTCATAGTGTGGAAATGATTTCCATTAATTTGTGTTTATATTTTTTTTAAATCTCAAAAATCCATCTCTTACATAATAGAGAAAGAGAGAATAGAGAGAGAGAGAGAGGGAGGGAAGGGAAAGTCGATTATGTATTACGCATCTTATGTACATTGGAAGGGGGAGGGGGTGGGCTTGAGCTGATGGTTCTCATTTGACCAACTTCTCAACACAATATATACTATGGTATAGCAGGATTGAAGAAGAAATGCGAATCGTTTGTCCTTTGTGCTTGAATCTTTTCAGATATATACAGTGTGAAGCTTTCAGAGTCCTTGACTGTCAGGAAATGTCGTGATAAACTGGTGAATAAATACCTCAATTCAGTATGCAAAATACAAAAGGCTCCATGGGATCCAAATGACTTGGCTGAGTTCAAGGACTTGCACACGGTTGTCACCATGGTGAAGAAGGACAAAAATGGAAAAGACACGAAAGAGATGGAGATTCTGTCTGAGTCTGTTGCTGAAATATTTTCAACGGAAGTAAACGGCAGGCTACCAGTTCGAATCCTCATTTCGGCTCCAGCTGGACGAGGGAAGACAACAGCTGTCGCAAAAATGGCTTACGACTGGGCTAACAGAGTGAAGGGATCGTCCCTCGAAAACTTGCCTCTGCTCTTTGTTGTTAAGCTACGAAACACCAACAAGCTGACATCAATCGCAGAAGCAATCAGATCGCAGCTACTGAGTGACGTTGCTGATCTAACCCAAGATGGACTACACAGATTTATCGGAGAAAATCAGGACATTTGTCACATCATACTAGACGGGCTAGACGAGTATGCCGGTATTGTCGGGAACCAAGGTGTGTTAAGCAATATTGTCGATGTGATGGAATGGGATGAATATCCAGAGTGCAGAGTCCTTGTAACAACACGCCCTCATCTCGAGAACTTCTTTAATCGAGGGGAACTTCCAAGGGTGTACACAAAGATGTGGATAGAAGGATTCTCGCGAAAGAGTTCAAGAGATTACATAGACAGGTTTTTTGTTTCTATTCCGAATTCGGATAGAGAAGGTCTGAAGGATTACCTTGATCTCCACCCACTGATCAACGAACTTGTTGTAACACCACTATTCTGTCTCATGGTCTGTCATTTATGGAGCAAACAGCTACTAACGAATGATATTTCAACTCAAACAGAATTACTAGACAGCGTGAATGTATTTTTGATGCATCATGCAAATCTCCGAAAGTCTAGAGACAAGATTACGGAAAATAAACTTACGAAAATAATTTGTAAATTAGGTAAGGTTGCCCTATCTGGACTACTCGACGATGCTAAGAAGCTAGTCTTTACACCCCATGATTTCAGGAAAGTCCCTGCTGTCCTTGATAGGGCATGTGAACTCGGGATCGTATCCAAGACAAGTATCCAATTAACAGACCTTCCAAAATCCCATAAGGCCACCCTTACCACCATCGAGTTCTATCACAAACTCGCACAGGAGCACTCAGCTGGTAAACATCTCGCTGATCAAACTAACATGTATTTTTTCCGATTGAAGATTTCAAAGTTAGACAGTGTGCTCCGCAAGATCAAACGAAACATCGGTGACTACGAAAATCTCATCCGGTTCGCTGCTGGCACGGACAACGGTCTTTGTATACGAATTATGGAGACAGTCCTTGCCAACGACGGTCTGGATGAGAGCGAGCGATATCGCATTCTCCTTGACTGCTCATCAGAGACCACGGGTACTGAAGGAAAGGTGTCTTCGTTGGTTCAAGGATGCGTAGCTGCACAGAGTATTGTACTTAAGTCACCGACTGTCTACACCGTTGTTGGAATGCAAAATCTTCCAAAGCAGCTGAAACATACGGTATGCAGACTTCCATCTGACCGTCACTTCGAAAATTTTTATCTGTTTACAATAATTTGAGAAATGTTTTTAAAGCTGATTTATCTCTTATGGAAATCCTCTTTTAAATCGTTCATTTTCTTCAGGATTTTTTACGGCCTCACGAATAAAAAAAATAATTGGATAAATGAAAAGTAGTCCGAAATCATACAACACAGATTCCGTGCAATATAGAGTATTTTTGAAATCTTGTTTTTATAATTATGACTTTATGGAGGGATGCACTTGATAGTCTCATGTTTAGTTTCAATGTGTTTTAATTCCTGTTTGTCAGACTGACATGTTCAATTTGCAACTTACCTTCAAAGCAAGAAAGAGCGAGAGAGAGAGAGATCACATTTTAAACCCTGTAAATTTACGGGATTTTGTTTTCCAATTTCATTTCGTTTATTTATTTCTGATCCCTTTTTTCCAACATACTGATTACAACTCAATAACAAAAATAATATTTATCAAAATAATAAACAAATATTTAAATTAATAATATATAAGTGCAGTATATAATTACACCATAGGGCCTATAGTTAACGCAAATGAATCATGAAGGATTGTCACATGTGCCTCTAAGTTTTTTTATTTATTTATTTATTTATTAGAATATATTTCAACAGGATAAAACAATCAGCAAAAGCTGTTTTACATTGTTGTCCTGTAAACAGGATAAAACATATAAAAAGTACACTGAAAAACAACTGATGAATTAACATAATAACAGGTAAACTAACATTAAATCAATAGAAAATTACAAAATACATGTACTATAATATCAACAATTAGTAAAACAATGTGCATAAAATAGAGATCAATATTGTCTATATATCATTGCGATATTAACTAATAAGTCAGCATTCGAGGTATTGCATAGTGTTGGCAAGGGTGTCATGGACTTTGAAACCATACAGTACCGTTAACAATGAAATAATTTTTTATACATTTTTTTAAAGGAATTAATTGAGGGTACATTTTGGAGCCAATGAGGTAAATTATTCCAGATTTTTGAGCCTGAAAACAAAAATGACCGCCTAAAACATTGTAAGTTAGGTTTAGGTGGGACAACATTAAGAGTATCATAACTTCTGGTTCTTACATCATGCCTATCGACTACCATTTCAATATTGTTACATAATCTAACAGGAGCCATTCCGTGTATACACCTAAACATAATATTAGCTAAAAAATAATCGCGTCGTTGTTCGACAGTTGACCATTTAAGTTCCTTCACCACGCCTGTTTAAAAAATCAAAGTAACCGGTTACATAACGTGCTGCTCTTTTTTGTAATCTTTTCACTGTATACGTTCGGTTGCATTATATCCCTTCCGAATAAGACGTCATATAGGCCTAATATCATTTAAGGCCCGTTCACACACGACGCGGTAAAACGCAGCATTTCTTTTTTCTTTCTGGTACTAAACAAAATAATTGCCAAGTCGGATTGACAAAATGTAACTGGCGCAACAAAGGTCCCGTATACGCATCCTGACTTGTCTGTTGTAAGACATATACAGTTGTGAAAAACCCCGCGGTAAACCGCATCTATTTATGTGTAACAAGCCTTCAGCAGTAACTTAAAGTAAATTTCTACGCTGATATCAAGTTCGTTTTAAATTAAAGAGAAAAATTCCATAAATTTGGTTTTAAAATCAAGAGAAAAATAAAAAACAGATCAATGAAAGTTTGAAAAAATCCGATCAGAAATAATAGGCCAGGAGCCTGTCCCAAAATAGTCACCCCATATTACATATGAGATTAATTTTGACCCCTTAAATTTACTTAGATCATCCATGTCATTTATAAAAAGCTTGTCAGTCCGAACGAAGCCGCCGCGTTCGGCCCCCAGAGCCCCCCCCCCCCCCGAAAAGAAAAGGGCCCCAAGTCGGGTCGATTTCAACCCGTCTAACATATACGCCAGACTTTGTCAGAAGGAAGTTGTATGACTATACATTACATTACCAAAAATACTGACCAAATTTTCCGTCGGGATGGGTTGTCAGACGGCCCCTAAAATTGGGGCATATTTTTACATGGACCACATTTTGTCAGAAGGAAGAAGTATGGGTGTACATCACAAAAATATAAAAACTGACAAAAGGTTCCATCGGGAAGGTGGTGTAACATGCCCCTGAAAAAACACACCAACCTGCCTCAAATGCTCTGGATAGAGAGAAAACATTTTTTTTTGCATTACAACCATAATACCTGGAAAATGTCACATTCAATTCAGCATGAATTTATAAAGTACAATCTCGAGTATTTTAACATTCTGTGGATGCATTTGTGTCAAAATCATTTCAATAATAAGTTATTAAATTGGCAAAATTGTATATAGCTTTCTCAAAAGTAGTCGAATGGTTGTGGATATGTAAACACACCGATTGTCCATCTGTGCCTGTGTGACAAGCATAATATACAGTGTGAGTCAGAAAAAAATGTTATACACTTGTTTTAATTGAGTACGTTTTTAAAAATGTGGGATTAACAGAGTATTTTTAGCATGTATAAATAGAGTATAGTTATCTTCCTTCGTTGTTTTGTAACAATGAGCGTAAAGTTTATGCATATGTTCAATCAAGACAAATAAACATGAGAACTAATAAATAAATAAAGCCAGAAATCATAACATTCAGTAATCTTCACTGAAAAGTCCCTTTTCATAGTCAATTTGGGCAATTGGACATAGCTTTCAATCTTCCACATGGCGTATTTCTGACCTCGATGGAGCATCGCTGCCATGGCCCTACGAAGTGTCTGCCTGTCTTATCGCAGATTGGTTGCTTCTCTGATGATTTATTGCCGCAAGTCATCCAGGTCTGCAGGTGGGCTGCTGTACACCTTGGACTTCAGGAACCCCTAGACGAAGAAGTCCATGGGTGTTAGGTCTGAAGATCTTGGGACCATTCCACAGGTTCGCCTAATGAGCGCTACGACTCAGTTGTTATTACAAAAGGCTTCCTTGCTAATTGTACTTGCTAATTGTTATTTCAGCTATGGTACAAAATTTATGTTTTCTATCATATTTGTAATATAAGCATTTTAAAAGTGTAACTGTTTTTTCTGACTCGCACTAAAGCTTGCAAGGTGTTTGTGTAAGAATCCATTATTACCCTCTGAAGTTCATAACGAGGTAGAAAATGAACGTTGCGGTCATATGTATTCACTGGCGTAGACAGGGGGCACCGGGGGCCATGGCCAATCTATTCAGCCACTAGAAAAAAAAGGCGAGAGCGACATGCAGCGAAAAAGCGGGGGAAATGAGAGAAAAGAGCCTGAAAGGGGCTACAAGCGTCAAACGTCAAAGTTTTCGCACTTTGCGCGGGAAGGGGGAAATAACTCTCCTCTCCCTGCACCCACACCTGTTACCATGGGTGTCGATCCCAGTGGGATGGGGGTATATATATAAACAAAATTGAGGTGGGGGGATGGCCTGTATTATTACCCCCCCCCCAGTATTTTTGGATCATGATATACATTAACTTAAATCTAATAATTATCCAAACTCATGATGTTTGATCTTGAAATACCATCACATTCTTTAATGATTAGATGTAAGGAAATAAGAAATGCCATAATTTCAATGCGAAAATATCGTTCGCTCGCATTGTTATTCTCAATTAAGGGTTAAGGGGTTCCGTCCATTGGCGTAGATCCGTGCATTTCTTCTTTTCATTAAAAACCATTTTAAAAATTCCCTGATGTAGGAGGGGGATAACCCTCCCACCACCGCTCGGTCTCTTCGCTCAGTGGTGTATGTAGGGGACAGGGGGCATGTTCCCCGTGCAGCACTTGGAGGGGGCGCAAAAAACGCAAAGGAGAGAAAGAAAAATAGGGGGAAATGAATAAAAATCATAATCTTTACGGATCACCGCCCCAAATCCGCAAGGTAAATGCACTAGAATTTTTTTTTTTGACGGTTTTGAAATGCGAACATTTTCCAAAGCTTGGTCGCTTTGCTCCGGGTCCCTCGCATAATTATTTTCTTTCAGGATCTCGTAATTTCGCTCCCCCAGTATATAGTTCTTAAACCGTTGGCTACTGAATTCTTTAACTCTTATAGGCTTAATACAGGAGACACCCGGTTCCCGTAGTCTAGGGGTTAAATAGCATAAAGGCTTCAAAAGGTGTAATTGATTTGCTCGCTATTATGTAAGTTTCATATGACTCCTGCTAAATATTGCGCTCCCAATATAGGATAAAGTGTATAAAACAGCATTTGCAAAGGTTCAACTTTTGATATAAATCTCAACTTCAGGTCGCCTTGCTGAATTTATCGACTCGTTCTCAAGCCTATAGGGTTTTTCGTTCTGCTCCCGATTGTAGAAGTGAGTGAATAGAAAACCGTTTATCAATGTATAAAATTCGAGCTTCTCTACCGCTCAACTGTGGTGGTCAAATGCAAAATTTCCTTGGTAAAATGCACAAGAAAATGCGTTTTTTAGTGTTAAAACTTCAAAAATTTGCCGCTTTGTTCCCTGACTTCTACAGTAACGTAGATAGGTTTGGGCACAAATAATCCCTATATAGATACGCCACTGACTTCGCTCTCTCGCATGTAAAATGTTGCGTCCAAATAATAATATTGAAAAGCGGTCCGGGCGTCGAACTATAACTTTCCCCCTAAAAAATTGTTTGCTGTTATTTTTCTCTCAAATTTGCTAAAACGTCAAAGCTTTCGCACTTCGCGCGGGAAGTGGTTAACTCCCTTCCTTCACCGGATCCAGGGGGGGGGGGGGGGCGGGGCACTTCCGGCACGTGCCCCCCCCCCCTTTTGGAAGAGAAGTATGCATTTTGACCATAGACGATCCGCCATTTTCTCGAATGTGCCCCCCCCCCCACTTTTAGAATGAAAGACCTTTTTTTTTTTTGCTTGTCAGGGAATTATGGAGGGAAACTGGACCCCCATAACCCCTAACTGAGCTAATTGAGAAGGTTTGGGTGGGGGGGGGGGGGGGGGAAACGTCAGAGCTTTCGCGCTTCGAGCGGGAAGGGGGAAACCCCTCCTCCCTGGACCCACCCCTGTTACATACAGTGCAGTATATATTGCATCCAAAATAACTGAAAAGCAACCAGGGCGTCGAACTAACATTCCGTCTAAAAAAAAGCGCTAAAAACCCCCTCCCTGCTCCCACCCCTGCTACCACCCTGCTACATACAGTGCAGTATTACGTCCAAATACATGTAAGTGGAAAGCAGCCAGGGCGTCGAACTAACTTTCTGCCTTCAAAAAGTGCTACGAGCCGTTATCTTTCTCTCAGATTTGCTGTAAAACGTAAGAGCGTTCGCGCTACTCCCCCTCCCTGCACCCACCCCTGTTACATACAGTGCAGTATAACGTCTAAATAACTGAAAAGCAGACAAGGCGTCGAACTTTAACTTTCCGCCTAAAAAAAAAGTGCTACGAGCCGTTATCTTTCTCTCAGATTTGCTGTAAAACGTAAGAGCTTTCGTGCTACGCGCGGGAGGGAGGAAACTGCCCCTCCCTGCACACACCCCCTGGGGAGTACGCTTTGCGTGCTCATCACCAATTTCGCACAACCGCCCACTATCTTCTGTGGTTGATTGATTGAATTGGTTTATTGTAAAAAAAAACATGCAGCTAAAAGCTGACATTGTTCAATTGACAAGATAAAATACATGAAAGTACAGTTAAAATATAAATTAAAGTATGTTAATACATACACAGGCGTAGACATGATTTTTCAATGGGGGGGGGGGGGGGGGGGGGGGGGGGGAGGCAGACGGGAAGGATCCAACCGCATAGCCAGGATATATAGTACTATGAAAATACTCCGATCAGAGTTATGATGAGTTTCAAATTTTTGGACGTTTTATTTCAGATCATCTTCAGGAACTAAAATATAAGTGAGCATGAGCTGTTTGTATAGTCTGAAAGTTGACATCAAGTAAATTCAATCAGATAAATTACAAACAGAAAAGGAACAAGATTAAAAGTTACAAAGGAGAGTGATTGAGAAGTATACCAACAAATTGAATGTTAAATGGGATCAAGAAATTGAATAGAGTAAGAATGTTGATTAGGGGATAATATAGCCTACAAAGGGAAAGTAATGTAATAGTAGAGGGTCTACTAGTCAATAGTAGGTTACAGGAGTTCAAGTAATTGAACAATTAATTATTAAAGGGAGGACAACATTATGTAGAATGTAACTGAATGAGGGAGAGATAACGATAGAACAATAAACACTACTTGTTATAAAAGGCTCATGTCATGAACTTGAACTCATGTAACCTACTCTTCACTATATAGTATACCCTTTACAATTATATTGTCTGTTTTAATATACATGTATCTGACTGAGTTAACTTGATGTCAAGCTTTCAGACTATATATAAACAGCTATCTGAAATTAAAAAATCGAAAATTTGAAACTCATGACTCTGATCGGAGTATTTTTCTAGCAATGCATTTGTGTCATGAATGGTATAGATTTCAGCATGCAGCCACATAGGCCAGATACTTGGCAAGCTCCTCTCTTATGTCTGACAACATTTGGTCCATGGGCATGGTTGTCGATCCGGGTGGGGGGGGGGGGGGCGAGGGGGGGGGGTATATATCAAAAAATAAAATGAAGTGGGGGGAGGGGGGGGGCTTGTATTATCACCCCCCCCCCCGATATTTTTTTTTTATATAATAAATAAGAATTATGATATATTAACTTAAAACAAATAATTATCCCAACTCATTATGTTTGATCTTGAAATACCATTACGTTATAGAAATAAGGAAATAAGAAATGCCATAATGTCAATGCGAAAATATCGAAGAATTTTTTTTCGCTCGCATTGTTATTCTCAACTAAGGGGTTCCGTCCGCCCATTGTCGTAGATTCCTTTTTTTTTCATTAAAAACCATTTGGGATGCTCTAAAATGCAAGTTTTCCAGACAGACTTTTGAAAAGTTCCCTGGTATGGGAGGGGCATTTAGTGGCGTATCTAGGGGAGGGGGGCAGGGGGCACGTGCCCCAGGTGGTACTTGGAGGGGGCGCAAAATACGCAAAGGAGAGGGGGAAAAAGAGAGGGAAATTAAGAAAAATCAAAATCTTGCGCCCGGATTGTGCGTCCGAAATGCACTAGAAATCTAGTTTCTGGAGGTTTGAAATGCGAAAATTTTCCAAAGCTCGGTCGCTTTGCTCCCTCGCATAATTATTTCTTTCAGGATCTTCAATTTCGCGCCCAGTATATATATTTCTTAAATAGCATAAAGGGTTCAAAATTTGAAAAAAAAATAAAGATGTAATTGCTTTGCTCGCTTTATCATGTAAGTTCATATGACTCCTGCTAAATATTGCGCCCCAATAGAGTATAAAACAGCATTTGCAAATAAATCTCAACTTCAGGTATAGCCTTACTGAATTTCTCGATTTTGTCGATAGGGTTTTTGTTAGTTTTGCTCCCGATTGTAGAATTGAGTGAATAGAAAACCGTATATATCAATGTATAAAATTCGAGCTTCTCTGCTGCTCAATTGCGGTGGTCAATTGCAAAATATCTTGGGTAAAATGCACAAGAAATTGCATTTTCAGGTTAAAAATTGAAAATTTTGCCGCTCGGTCGCGTTGCTCCCTCTCTTATACAATACCGTAGATAGGTTTGGGCACTCGGGGGGGGGGGGGGGGGGGCGTAACCTCACTTTTTTGCCCCAGGCGCCATAATCCCTAGATACGCCACTGGCTTCGCTCCCTCTCCGGTCACCACCCCCGCCCCCAATCATGAACATGCATGGATCGACACCCCCTGTCCATGGGCCTTGTTAAAGGAAAAAACATAATTTTTAGGGGCCGTCTGACAACCCATCAGTGTTTTTTCTAATGTATACAACAAAAAAAAAACAAGAAAAGAAAAGGACATCAACGGTGCATGAGCAGACAGTTGATAAAAAAGAATAATTTGTCGTGATGGTTTTTTTTTTTTCACTTTCAAGTCATTATCTTGATTTTTTTCAAAGGTATTGTTTCCTTACTGTATTACAATGGTGAACTTCTGAATTTCAGTGATTTAGCATTTGCCATTTGTTTTTCTTCACTTGACCAATTTTGTAAATTGGTATATGTTACAAAACATTGAAATACTAGTAAGTGGTCATATCAATATCAACCTTAATGATTTCACTTCACGTCCCCTCTTTCAATCCATCTTTCACAACCATTACTACAACAGGTTAGAGAAGTTAAATTTGAGGGATCTTCTATTACTATCGACGTGACGAATGGGTTATGGTCCTGCCTTGGATCATTTTCGATGCTACATACTCTCATCATCTCAGACTCCTCTCTGAGTTTCCCGTCATCTTCACCTAAGCTTCCAGTCGTCACAAAGCTTATAGCCAAGGGAGTGACGGCACAGAGCTCCGAAGGTCTGCTCTCATCGCTCCCAGGCTTGAAAGAGATCGATATCACTATCGATGATGCAGAGAGGAACATATCCGATATTACGGCCAGCTCTAGGCGGCCTATGCGTCATCAGACCGGGGATCACGTCTCATCCTCACTTTCAACAGAAGAGATGACTGGCTCGAAAGACACGATTGCAGGACTGGGCCTTCTGATCAGCGAACAAACCCCAAACCAACAATGGCTACATTTGTTCGGGCAGAAGGGCAGAGATGAGGAATCCTTGGTTGACCTCTTTGGCAAGTCATTGCAGTTAAACTTAAAGTGAGTATGCCTAGCCTAGGCTAGATCTAACGTTAGATCTAACTTTAGATCTAACTAGTAACTGCCCATGCTATGCCTATAGCCTGGCTAGGGCTAGGCCTAAGTTCTAACACAGCTGCTGTTACTTTTTAATAGTGTTAGTGTTAACGATCAGTGTAATGATAATAGGTCTTAAGATATAGGTTTTAACTTTTTTTTATTAGATTATTGATTTAAATCCCTCTATGGTCAATATTAAGGATAGGTGCCAACTGCCAAAGAGCACAACTTAATGAAGTTGTTATTTTTACGAGCACATACAAACGTTCTCATTCTAGCCTACTCATGTAGGCCCAAACGCAGTCTATGTCTGTGTGGGACTATGTCGACCAATCGCTGCTGCACTAAGAGTAAGACTAGGCCCTAGGCCCTAAGTGTAAAATAAAAAAGAACACCTAAAATGATTGCAAAATCATTTGTAAGCAGGATATAGTTCACTTTCATTTGCTAGATTACCTGGTTCAGGGACTCTTCAAATAATATATTTTGCTTCAAATTTTGAGATTCCAAGATGAAATTGAATAATTTAAATAGGGGCCTAGCCCTAGGCCTAGTTATTTCCCTCTTCTTCCTGTACTAATATGTCTATGATCTATCCTGGAGGCTGGACTAATCCAAGATAATTCACATAAAGCCTATTGTAGGAATTCAGACAGAAACATGTATGATGGGGTATAAGGTTAGTTTGAATAACCTTGTACATGACTATACAAGTGTTGATACTTGATAGGTCTATTTTTGTAAAGGAAAGTCTTGCTCGCGAAGTGTTTTCATACATGTGACGGACATGCTGAAATCTACCGTGCATGTGTTAATTACACAGATACCGTCCTTGCATGCTCTATTATTATACATGTATTTATGTCTTGTTAAACTGGTGGAGATCCTCAGGCTCAGTTGGTGTGTTTACATAATCCTCACATTTTCTTCTCTTTTTTTTCCTTTTGGTGAGGGGGTAATTTTGAGAAAACAGTACATATTTCATAACCATATAGGCCTAGGCCTAGGCCTAACTCAGTATTCAAATTATTAAAACCAAATGCATTCACGAATAATTCAAAATTATACATATGATATATAAATTTATGACAATACTAATATAATATAATATATATAATTTCATTACAATACTCAAAATTATAGATAATACATTTTGAGTATTGTTATCTTCGTGAATTGCATTGGGTGTCAATCCTTTGAATACTGGTATAATGTGATATCATTGAACTGAATTGAAGAAAACAATTTTTAACTGTTGAAGTCAAATGCTTTTCTATGTCAAAGGGCACTTTATTCAAAGGGTCTGACACCCCTTCCTGATAAAAAATGTGGTCAGCCTTTTAGATTTGTGTAATGTCCGGTCATACTTCCTACTGGCAATGTTTGGTGCAGCGGCGGATTTTTTTTTTTTTTTTTTTTTTTTTTTTTTGGGGGGGGGCACATCCGCCCTTACCCCCTTTGGAAGAAACGAAAAACGTTTTTTTTTTTTGCTTGTCAGAGAATTATGGACGGAAGCTAAACCCCCATAACCCCGCGAGCGAATTTTGGAGGTTGGCGATTTTTTTTAGTTTGTCGCTACTCCCCCCCCCCCCCCCTACAAAATCCTGGATCCGCCCCTGATCGTGTGCGTGGGGTAGGTGGGGTGAAATCGACCCGACTTTGTCGTCAGCTTTGGGGGCTTGAGGGGCTAAACGCGACGGCTACGGTCAGGCTTACAATGTTTTTGTCAATGACTAGTTAATCTAAGTAACTTTAAGGCGTCAAATCGTATTGGTGTAATTTCGGGACAGGCTCCTGGCTTATTACGTTACTTGTCCGTAGCAATATAAATCAAAGGATAAAGTGGGATAAGCTCACTGATGGCGAACTTCAACGTACCATGTTAATAAATGAAGAAGCTTAATGGGAGAAATATTAATTCGTAAACAAATTTTAGGCGTTACTCCCAGTGTTAAAGATCGTATGCTCGATCTGTAATGAAAATCACAAATCAGAAAAAAATTGGAACCAGCGGGATTCGAACCTGTCATCTACTGCTTGCCGGGCAGCGACTTAACCACCAGGCTATTCTGGTTCACGGCCAAGTCACGATGAAATGGAATCAAATACCCAAGATCCTCTTCTTTCTGACTCATTAATATACAACGGTCCGCCGTGGACAATAGTTAGTAAATGAAGAAGCTTAATGGGAGGAATTTTAACACTGGATGTAACGCCTAAAATTTGTTTACAAATTAAAATTCTTAAATATTATTGAATATTTAAAGCATCCTTTTAAAAGAGTGAACAAAAAAAAATAAGAAGAAAAGGAAAATCGATCGCGGGTTTCCCCTATTATCAGCACGCCTTTGTGTGTGTTCTTGTTCATGTTTTTAAGCCATGCATTTGAAATGAAATTGGCATCATAATTACTTTTTTGGTCAGGTTAATGTGTCGACTCAATTACCAAAATATCCACCTGAAATCCTTAAACTTGGTCACAAGTCTCTATGATTATCAAAGATTTTTATTGGGTGTAATTATGTTTCATATGACAAAGGACCAGTAAGGTACAAAATATCCCACCAAAAGAGGTATAAAAACACTCGCAGGAAAACAAACACAAATACACAAACAAAGAAAAAAACTTTACCAAGTTTGGAAAAGTTAAGAGATGATTCTGTTCAAGTTATAAAAGGAAATAAATTAGCTCAGATTTCCATTATATTACAATTGGCATGATGTGCAATTCTGAAGTATGACCACAAGGCGTAGCCAGGATTTTCAATAGGGTGGGGGGCAGACGTGAAGGATCCAACCGCATAGCCAGGATTTCATTTTAGGGGGCGGTTGTGGGGCACGCGAAGAGTGTGAAATTGGTGATAAGCATGCAAAGCGTACTCCCCAGGGGGTGTGTGCAGGGAGGGGGAGTTTCCCCTCTCCCGCGCGTAGCGAGAAAGCTCTTACGTTTTACAGCAAATCTGAGAGAAAGATAACGGCTCGTAGCAAACAATTTTTTAGGCGGAAAGTTATAATTCAACACCCTGCCTGCTTTACAGTTATTTGGACGTAGTAATGCACTGTATGTAACAGGGGTGGGTGCAGGGAGGGGGAGTTTCCCCCTTCCCGCGCGAAGCGCGAAAGCTCTGATGTTTTAGCACCCTTTATTTAGGCGGAATGTTAGTTCGACACCTTGGCTGCTTTTCAGTTTTTGGACGCCATACTGCACTGTATGTAACAGGGGTGGGTGAAGGGAAGGGGAGCTTCCCCCCCTTCCCGCGCGAAGCGCAAAAGATCTGACATTTTAGCAAATTTGAGAGAATAATAACGGCTTGGAGCAAACAATTTTTGATGGCGGAAAGTTATAGTTCGACGCCCGGACCGCTTTTTAATTACATGTATTTGGACGCAACAGTTCATACATGTATGCGAGGGAGCGAAAAATTTGCATTTGACCACCGAAGTTGAGCGGTAGAGAAACTCGAATTTTATACATTTATAAACGGTTTTCTATTCACTCACTTCTACAATCGGGAGCAGAACTAACGAAAACCCTATAGGCTTCAGAAAGAGTCGAGAAATTCTGCATGGCGACCTGAAGTTGAGATTTCTTTCAAAAGTTGAACCTTTGCAAATGCTGTTTGATACACTTTATCCTATATTGGGAGCGCTACATTTAGCATGACTCATATGAAATAATAATAGCGAACAAAGCAATTACATCTTTATTTTTTGAAACTTTTTGAACCCATTAATCTATTTAAGAACTATATACTGGGGGAGCGAAATTACGAGATCCTGAAAGAAATTATGAGAGGGAGCAAAGCGACCGAGCTTTGAAAAATTATCGCATTTCAAACCTTCAAAAACTAGATATCTAGTGCATTTACCCTGCGGAATTGGGGCGGTGATCCGTAAAGATTATGATTTTTATTAATTTCCTCCTATTTTTCTTTCTCTCCTTTGCGTTTTTTGCGTCCCCTCCAAGTGGTGCACGGGACACGTGCCCCCTGCCCCCTAGATACACCACTGAGCGAAGGTATCCCCCTCCTACATCAGGGAATTTTTCAAAAATCTGTCGATAAATCTTGCATTTTAGAGCATCCCAAAATGGTTTTTAATGAAAAGAAGAAATGCACGGATCTACGCCCAGTGGACGGAACCCCTTAATCCTTAATTGAGAATAACAATGAGAGCGAACGAATTTTCTTCGATATTTTCACATTGAAATTATGGCATTTCTTATTTCCTTACTTCTAGTCATTAAAGAATGTGATCGTATTTCAAGATCAAACATCATGATTTGAATAATTATTAGTTTTAAGTTAATGTATCATAATCCAAAAATATTTGAAGCGGGGTAGTAACACAGGCCATCCCCCCACCCCATTTTTTTTTGTTGATATATACCCCCATCCCCCCGGGAGCGACATAGAGGTGGTGTAGTGAGAGGAGGAGTTATCCCCCTTCCCGCATGTTAAATTCATTTTCACCTTCCAGTCACCCTCCACACCATCTTCATCCAAACCACCTGTTCATAAGTTTTATCTTCTTCTTCCTTTTCTCTTCTTCCTCTTCTTGTTTTCTTCTTCTTCTTATCATTATTATTTCTATATGTATTATTATTACCATCAACATTGTTATTATGTCCCTGTTAATTTGTTATCATTAATTACATTATTACTAGAATAATAATCATCATAGTCCTTAACATGATTGTTATTATAATTGTTACCATCAGTACTTTCACTCTAAAAGCCAAAATAATTTATTACCGACTGTCTTGTTTTTCTTCATCTTTCTCCTAAATGCTATAGGTTTTCTGGATCCCTGAACTCGGACAGACGCGTATCAAATGTAAGTGGACTGGTAGGCCTCATTGTTTAGAAATGTTCAACAAAACAATTTACATGTACACCGTTTCGCCTCATAGAAAATACAGCAAAATAAATGATATTTCTTCCTTATTTACTGCATGTCGTACTACAATAAAATGGCCATGAAGTTAATAAAAATAATTGGTTTCTTTTAATGAACTATTATTGGAACAGAAGTCGAGCAAAATGACACCTTATTTCATGGCATTTCTTGTCAGTTTGTTTACACTTTGTTTCTCCAAACCACCGATATACTGCGATTTAGTTATTTTAAATATCTTTTTACTCTCGTCATTAAGATTCATCAGAATAACCCGAAACTCGTAAAGCGTATTATTTTGTCCATGATAGCTAGAGGAAGAAATTGTAACTCCCTAAATTTAATATGATGCAAATTTGACGCATTCATTTTCCTGTATTCTATTACAGATCCCTATGTTAACAATTGAGGACTGTCATCTATCTGCTGAGATGATCATCAGGTTGTGGTCCTGCCTCAGATCCTTCACCTCACTGTCCAAGCTTACTATCTCAGACTCCTCTCTCAGTTTCCCTCCATCTCCTCCTGAGCTTCCATCCATCACAAAACTGATAGCCGAGAGAGTGACGTCACACAGCTACGAAGGTCTGTTCTCTTCTTTACCTGGCGTGCGAGAGATCGATATCACTATCGATGATGTAGGGAAAGAAGACATATCTCAGATCCAGACTGGTCTTCGTCGACGTCTGACGGGACAGGAGCTCACGCACATCAGGCTTAAAGCACCCGATACACCCCGGTCAGAGAAGAAGAATGTAGAGACGATGAGAGGACTGGGTCTTCTGATCGGGTACGGGGTGATATTGTCAGGGGTAGTATTCGGACCGGAGGAGAAATTAATTGATCTCGTTGAGCCTTCGACACGTTTGATATCATCTGGGCTGTATATATAGAACAGTAAGTGATTACTACTTTTAAAACAAAATCATTTTATTACTTCCATTTTCAAAATAATATCTTTACAAATAATCAAGGTAAAATAGGATAGACATCTATATCGACATGCCATAATATGCAAACCTTTATAAATTTACATTTATTGATATAAATAAATTAACTATTAAAGATGAGTAAAACAAACATTTTATAAGCACGATGGTATTATTGAATGAAAATTTATATTTAAAACATCTTTTTAAAAGAGTGAACAAAGAAAACAGTATAAAGAAGAAAAGAAATCGAAAAGTCAAAATTTCTCGCATCTATCGCGGGTTTCCTTTTTTCAGATGCCTTTGTGTGTGTTATTGTTCATGTTTTTAATCCATACATTTGACATGAATGGGCATAATTAACTTTTTTGGTCAGGTTAAATATGTTGACTTTTAATTACCAAAATATCCACCTGGGCTCGTATTTTATAAAATACTTTAGAATGATATTTATGAATTCTTTAATTAATCATCTTTTTTAAACAAAAATCTTCATCAAAATGCGTATTTAATATAAAGATATTTGCTAAGAACTTTTTTGCTAACTTAAAGACTTTCATCTTATCCGATTTTTCAGAGTTAGGTATAAAATCTTTGATTTTTTCCAAGTCAAAATTCTTAAATGGACATACGCATTCTAATTTACAATGATGATAGGTAAGATTCTACCCTATATTTTACATATAGGGAGGATGCTTTAATACTAGTAGAATAAAAACCTATGGCTAATGACTGTGATGAAAAAATACGAATGACCTTCCATTATTATGAATGCACGTACCGCAGGTTTTAGACATTTGACCTATTTATAGATCTGCGCTGCGTGACGTGACGTGTATGGGGCGCCAAGTGTCCGCTTCAAAATTCCGTCCTAATTTCAACGAAATTAAATTAAGAACTCAATTTTGTACAAAATGGATTTAAACATACAATTTCGTAAAAAGCAATTTCATTTCGTACGAAATTTTTTACAAAATGCAATTCCGTACACGAAATACTTTTTCGTTGGTTCGTCATGTAATTGCGTTCACAAAATTAATTTCGTAACCACGAAATACAGTTTCGCGGTACGAAATGTAAATTGCGTACACGAAATCAATTTCGTTGCGACGAAATAACTTTTGTGTACACGAAATTGATTTCGTTCGGTACGGAATACATTTCGTTGCGACGAAATAACTTTTGTGTACACGAAATTTATTTCGTTCGGGACGGAATACATTTCGTTGCGACGAAATAACTTTTGTGTACACGAAATTGATTTCGTTCGGTACGGAATACATTTCGTTGCACGAAATAACTTTTGTTAGGACGGAATTTTGAAGCGGACACTTGGCGCCCCTTAGGGCGCCAAGTGTCCGCTTGAAATCAATTTCGTTGCGACGAAATAACTTTTGTGTACACGAAATTGATTTCGTTCGGTACGGAATACATTTCGTTGCACGAAATAACTTTTGTTAGGACGGAATTTTGAAGCGGACACTTGGCGCCCTAAGGGGCGCCAAGTGTCCGCTTCAAAATTTCGTTCGGGACGGAATACATTTCGTTGCGACGAAATAACTTTTGTGTACACGAAATTGATTTCGTTCGGGACGGAATACATTTCGTTGCCACGAAATAACTTTTGTGTACACGAAATTGATTTCGTTCGGTACGGAATACATTTCGTTGCACGAAATAACTTTTGTGTACACGAAATTTTTTTCGTGGTACACAAAATTCATTTCGTAATCGTTTCTCTTGATTTTGTAATCGTTACTTTTCATTTCGTAATCGTTACCCTTCATTTCGTTATCGTTTATTTTCATTCTGTAATCGAAATAACTAATATTGCTATCGAGCCAAAGACTTTAAATAGTATCAAGACAGATTACTGTGACCTACTTCCGTAGTACATTTACAGAATGTGTATGGCCTGGGGTATCTATTAAATTTCTATTAATATTTATGTGATGATGAGGGGGGGGGGGGGGGGTCCAAACATTGTCCCTGATATTAAGCTCTATATAAGCAAACCACTGCGATATCAGACGGGAATGTCGGAAAAGTTATTTAATATAATAATGTGCTATTATTTTCTATTAAATCAGAATATTTCAATTATGATATGATTTATGGAAATTATAGGGATTATAGACCTGCAATGTTAATTTTATTAGCCTTATTCTTTTAAAATTCAAGACAGAAAAGGCTTTAATAAAATGAGATTGCGTGCGAGCAATTCCTTATATAAATATAAAGATATACATTAAGAGTGGCGTATCCAAGATTATATATCCGGGAATGTACGTGCCCCTATGAGCCAGCCAAAACCAAATCTGACATATCTTAGCTACACATCGAATGAAAGGAAATGTGTACCCCCCCCCCCCCCCACCCCCCCTCCCAAAGAAAAGAATCTGGAAACTGATACATTTTTTTCCTTGCTTGTCCTAAAATTCAAAATAGAATGCATCTGACGATTTTTTTGTCAGGCGTGAGCCTTCCCCTCGCCTTGCATCCCTGGATACGCCACCAATATAACCAACTATACTAAGTATTAGTAATAATTATCTGCTGTAGAAATGTGAGAACACAGGCTAAGAAAACAGTAGGGGCTTGCTCCGAAGCCATCACGAACGCAATAGGGCCTTTACCGATAGTACGAAAAGGGGATGGCCTCCGTGTTTTGAATTGAATTAACTGGTAACCAAAAATATAGCATCTGATGATATAATGTAATTAATACCAATCCTATTCTGTCTTTGTAGGAATATCCCATTACTTTTGCCCCATCTCTCTTTGTCTCTCCCCCCCTCATTTTTCCTCATACTCTATTTTCTCTCTTACAACAGATCTGTAAAAATGACTCCAATAGAATTGAGGAAAAAAATAATGATCTCTTATTTTTTATAATTTGTGTTTATTACCAAATCAACATAATTACAACAATTACAAGTGATTGAAATTAAAAAACAACTGATTAAAAAAATCACTTGAGAAAAAAAAAGAAAAAAAAAAAAAAAAGTAAAAATAAAAGCAATTCACTGGCAACAAAAAAACAAACAGTAAAAATAAGCAATTGAACAAAAAGAAAATAAATAAAAATGATCTCTTATTGCTCCCCCCCCCCCCCAATCTTTCAATTTAATGAGATCGACCACCAACACTATGCAATTATATTCTTCACATACATCCGTATATGCCAACCCAAGTTGGCATATACGGGATCTTGCCTAAATTGTGAAAAAACCCGGATCGAGCACCAATTTAGTTTTAGGAAGCCCCAAGAGCCTAACAATGTCGTTCTATTAACCCTCCGAGAAAAAGTTGTAAAAAGGCCCACCTCGCAAGACTGACCTCACAGTCCGGGCATGGATCAGTGCGGATTTAGGAGGCTTTTAAATAAAATTGTATTGCCCTTATTTAACTGATAACTCTTTGGCTTGTCAGAGATTATGGAGAAAACTGGACTAATAAATCTGATACCCTACACCCCTCCACTTGAGCGACTTTCGGAGGGCTGGCGAGATGAAAAAAAATGCCACTAACCCCCCCCCCCCCCCCCCCCCCCCCCATGGGATGGAAGGCCAAAAGCATGCATATTCCCGGGGATTTATGCGGGTCCCTTGCACCTTTTGAGCCTTCATTAAGCCTTTTCAGAGTCTCAAATTACATGTAAGCCACATTTGCACTAAATTTCAAGGTAATACTAGAGGAACTATAATCATTTTTAAAATCCATGTTTTCACGTGTTAACCCTATGGCAGATGACTCTGTCAAAAAGCAGGCATGATCCAAGGGATTCATATCGGCATTTATTGACAAAAAAGGTTCAAGAAATGTTTTTTTAACTATCCATCCTTTTTCTTGTGCAAACATCAGACTTGAAAAAGATAAGACAAGAAAAAGTGAGACATCTTTTCACGTGTTATACCTATGGAGAACGTATTTTTCCGAGTCTGTTTTTAACACAGCAAAGTATGCCTCCAAAATGTACTACGGAAGTAGGTCACAGTAATCTGTCTTGATACTATTTAAAGTCTTTGGCTCGATAGCAATATTAGTTATTTCGATTACAGAATGAAAATAAACGATAACGAAATGAAGGGTAACGATTACGAAATGAAAAGTAACGATTACAAAATCAAGAGAAACGATTACGAAATGAATTTTGTGTACCACGAAAAAAATTTCGTGTACACTTGGCGCCCTAAGGGGCGCCAAGTGTCCGCTTCAAAATTCCGTCCTAACAAAAGTTATTTCGTGCAACGAAATGTATTCCGTACCGAACGAAATCAATTTCGTGTACACAAAAGTTATTTCGTGGCAACGAAATGTATTCCGTCCCGAACGAAATCAATTTCGTGTACACAAAAGTTATTTCGTCGTAACGAAATGTATTCCGTCCCGAACGAAATTTTGAAGCGGACACTTGGCGCCCTAAGGGGCGCCAAGTGTCCGCTTCAAAATTCCGTCCTAACAAAAGTTATTTCGTGCAACGAAATGTATTCCGTACCGAACGAAATCAATTTCGTGTACACAAAAGTTATTTCGTCGCAACGAAATGTATTCCGTCCCGAACGAAATTTTGAAGCGGACACTTGGCGCCCCTTAGGGCGCCAAGTGTCCGCTTCAAAATTTCGTGTACACAAAAGTTATTTCGTCGCAACGAAATGTATTCCGTACCGAACGAAATCAATTTCGTGTACACAAAAGTTATTTCGTCGCAACGAAATTGATTTCGTGTACGCAATTTACATTTCGTACCGCGAAACTGTATTTCGTGGTTACGAAATTAATTTTGTGAACGCAATTACATGACGAACCAACGAAAAAGTATTTCGTGTACGGAATTGCATTTTGTAAAAAATTTCGTACGAAATGAAATTGCTTTTTACGAAATTGTATGTTTAAATCCATTTTGTAACAAAATTGACTTCTTAATTTAATTTCGTTTGAAATTAGGACGGAATTTCGAAGCGGACACTTGGCGCCCCATAGACGTGAGCTAGCCAGCTGTAGACTCTATTTATAGAAGCGCGCGCAGTCGACAGTCTAGTTGATCGTCGGCGCGGCATATAGTACGCGCAGTGTGGAATTTTGTACACACAAGTACAAGAAATTTAAAGAAAGAACCCGCGCGCCCAGGCGCCGGCCGGCGCGGCCACCACCGAAATTAAACACTGACAACAACTAGCCTAAGTTAGGCCTAGTTGGAAATGGTGTGTTAACAACTCTCTTTAGTTTAATCAATAATAATAGACAGAGATATATCTGGCATCGTTAAGAGGTGAGATAAAATGTGTTTAATAATTATGACTGAGACCTGAGTAGACCCTGGCTGTAACAGATCTAGCGGTAGATCTAACGCCAACTTTTATAGATGTATTGTAAATGTAAGTGCCCACTAGGCACTAGTACTAGTAGTACGTCAGTAGTACAAGTACTAGGCCTACTAGTACTAGCACTATAGGCACTAGACGACTGAGCTAGCAGGCCGCCGATTAGCGGTAGCCCTGGCCGGGTGACTGGACTAGCCCCAAATTATGAGCATTAATCATTTTTGTTTGGTCTCCCTATAGGCCTACGTTTTATGTATAATTGGGCATGATTTGCAGTTGAAATAGGATATCATTTTTCATACACTGACTTTGTCTTTGACTTTGTGTCAGAAAAATTTTGTCATGTTTATGCTCATTGATTGGATGCTTGTCCATTACATTGTTCACCTGTCAATCACCCTCCATACCATCTCCATCCAAACCACCTGTTCATTGTACATTCATCCCATTGTCATGTTCCATCCATACACACAATGTTCAGTCAATGTTCAATGTATACACTCAATGTACCGTACATTGTATTCAAGCTATACACACTACGTGTCATGCTCATTGTCAAACACATTGCATATCACTCTCTCACATACTTTGATCTAGGCTATGGGAATATTTTAATTCTTATGCTTTACTAATACATTTTATGGTATTCTTCTTATTATTATTATTACTAATAATTAAAATAATTATAATATCGTTACCATCAGTACATTTACTCTAAGTTAGAAGCCAAAATATTTTATTACCGACTGTCTTGTTTTTCCTTATCTTTCTCCTAAATGATATAGGTTTTCTGGATCGCTGAACTCGGACAGACGCGTATCAAATGTAAGTAGGCCTGCTAGGCCTCATTGTTTAGAAATGTTCTACAAAAGCAATTTATACATTCCGCCTTATGGAAGTTACAACATAATAAATGCTATTTCTTCCTTATTCATTGCATTGTGCAAATGGCCTAATTCAAACTACAAATTAAATGGCAATTTCCAAAAGATGTCAGTAAAAAAATTGTGAATGTCATTTACCCCCCCCCCCCCCAAAAAAAAAAAAAATAAAAAAAATAATAATAATTCATATAAAATAAATTTTAAAAAATAATACGATCTAGTAGTAGTTGTAAAGCGTGTGTTTTGTCCATGATAGTGAAAGCGAGAGATTGTATGTAACTCCCTAGATTGAATATGATCTAAAATTGACACATTTATTTTCTTGACAGATACCTAGTTTAACGATTAAGGACTGCCAACTATCTGCTGAGATGACCATCAGGTTGTGGTCCTGCCTCAGATCCTTCACCTCACTGTCCGAGCTTACTATCTCACACTCCTCTCTCATTTCCCTCCATCTCCTCCTGAGCTTCCATCCGTCACAAAGCTGATAGCTGAGAGAGTGACGTCACAAAGCTACGAAGGTCTGCTCTCATCGCTACCTGGCTTGAAAGAGATCGATATCACTATCGATGATGCAGAGAGAGACATACCTCAGATCACGGCTGGTCTTCGTCTGACCGGGGAACAGCAGCTCACATACATCAGGCTTAGAGCACAGGACTCACTCCCATCAGAGAAGGAGAATGTATCGAGAGAGACGATGAGAGGACTGGGTCTTCTGATCAGAGAACAAAACCAACAACCTACAGCTGCTGTATGTGTATGGGGTGAAGTGCACAGACGAGGAAGACTTGGTTTACCTCGTCGAGTGCTGTAGACATTGAAGACGATGAAAAACGTAACGTAAGTTATAGTTCAACTCATAATATAAAATAGATTGTATGAAAATTCTATTTCCGTTTTCTGTAAGTACTAACGCGTAATAGTATGAATGCATTAAGGATGAATAGTTTAGACGTGGGTGCAGTCTATTTTATGTTGATTTTTATTTATTTAAAAACCCCCAAATTATTACTTCTCCTTATTGTTATTTTCTTATTTCAATATACAGTATTAGTATTAGTACATTGTATATGCATGTAGATTGAGCAAATATACATTTAGGTTACTAAAATTAGATTATTATTATCATTATCTTTATGGACACTATTACCAGTATAGGTTTTCCGTCAATGCAATCATTTAGTCCACTCAAATTTATAATTCAAAAAACGCAAATGTCGCTTTTGGACGAATTCTGTAATTCAAAATTAAGAATGCAAATCATTCAAATTCCACATCAACCAAACATACATTCAGTTTACAAATTCGTGCATGCCGGTCTTTATGAGATCAGTGCATGCAAGTTAACACGTTCGGTTTATTGTGTTAACTTGAATGTGCAGATCTACTATAAAAGTGCTCGCATTTACAATTGAATTCACATTAAGTGAATTTGTTTTCCTGTTGTTTAAATTTGAATGCTCGGCCCGGATTCTTACTTTGAATAATTCTTTCTTTGTCGACATTTACGTTACGTTGAATGCACGAAATATGAATGTGAGTGACCAAATGATTAAAGTGGCCGGGAAAACATATACATTTAGTATATATAGTAGTAGTAGAAGTAGTAAGTATTCTTATCATCGCCGTCATCATACCACATTATCTTATTATTATTATTATTTATGTTTCCACGATTTCTTTTGTAAGCGCAATGTTATTCTAGTCTACATGTGAACGATCTAACTAAAACATAATCCCCGAGTACAGTACATTATTCAAGCTCTTTTAATATGGCTTCAAAGAAAATATAGGTCACTTTTAAAGATCATTCGCCTGACGCTCTGAGATTAGAAAACGATAAAGGAAAGAGAAGTGCATGAAATAGATCTAGACACTGTAGATCAGCACTGTTGATCAGCGATGTTGATTTCATGCCCTGTGAGAGCGAAATTTGCGGAAGTAACAACACATGCAAAAATCTGATTGAACATTTCCAGTATCCACGTGTTACATTCACAACTGATAACCTAAACTCATGATTCAATGAAGATACATGTAGGCCTATTAAGAAAGAAGAAACTCTATAATACTGTCATTTTAATTTTCCCCGGTCAATTTAATCACTTACATGTAGTCACTCAAATTTATAATTCAAATTAACGAAAAAGTCGCTCTTGGACGAATTCTGTAATTCAAATAAGAAAGCAAACTTTCAAATTCAACGAGTCAACCAAACATGCATTCAGTTTACAAATTCGTGCATGCCGGTCTTTTGAGATCAGTGCATGCAAGTTTAACACGTTCGGTTTACTGTGTTAACTTGAATGCGCAGATCTAACTATAAAAGTGCTCGCATTTACAAGTTGAATTCACATTATGTGAATTTGTTTTCCTGTTGTTTAATTTGAATGCTCGGCCCGGATTCTTACTTTGAACAATTCTTTCTTGACGACATTAAGTTATGTTGAATGCACAAATATGAATGTGAGTGACCAAATGAGAAAAGTGGCTGG
>CM046873.1:2014878-2158969 GCA_025617745.1 Heliocidaris erythrogramma
GAAAAACGCTACACACGACGTTCGCACATACGTTGTGAGAACTATGCAACAACTGCACACAAATGGTGTACGGCTCCATTGTCGCGACACATTCTGAGAAGAACTTCTTTGAATGCTGCATGGATGTTGCCATTGTTTCGACATTCGCATTCTTTCGGAATCGTTCGCGAAAAAGCCACCTCTACCCATATCCTGTAATGCAATGAGCAAAATGGCTCGTAAGGCTCAGATGGGAAACATAAAATTTTGTTTTCATTTCAATATTGTTTTCTTTCTCTCTGTCTTCCATTTCCTTATGTATTTCTTTGTTTTTCTTCTCTCTGTTTTCCTTTTCCTTATGTGTTTATGCCTTTTTAGTATTCACAACCATTACGTCAAATACAGGCGAACGACCAATAGAAGACTAGGAAAATCACAGGACCCTGCTGTGCGAACCTTAAAGTAACAATCAGTAAATTTAACGCTAAACCGTTATAACTCTTTCGCATCAATTTACTACACTGCTAGTGTTAAGGTTCAGGACCCTTATATGAAGTTGCAAACATTTTCAATAACTACTTTTTTCAGACTTTCTATTCCTCCATAGGCTATTTTATTGAGGTAATAAGCAATATTTTACAATTCAATGAGACTGATATTTTAAACTCAAGTAAAACAAATCTCTCATTTCCGTTTAACAAACAAAGATCGAATTGACTGCCATTGAGTATAAAAAATGTTATACAGTGCATCCTAGAAAAAAAAACGAAACCCTGAAACAAAGGGTTATTGTGACCACACTATGCGCTCTATGACAATGCTTGCTAATAAAATCAAATTGAATGAACTAGTTAGCTTCTTGAATGTTGATCTTGGTGATCACTCAAATTCGCCCGAAACTGAATGATCGCATCGTTAAATCTGATGCAATTTTGACGAAATTGGGCGGGAAAACCTATTATCATAGAACGCATAGTGTGGTCACAATGATCCTTTGATTTGGGGTTTCATTTTTTTTTTCTGGGACGCACTGTATATCATTTTTCATCATTGTCATTTATTCCTGATCATGACATTTCGAGAACATTTCGAGAATTACATAATTATTGTTTCCGAATCTTATCATTTAAAAATAATTTGACAATTCGAAGGGAAGGAGTGCGCTGTTAAATACATTCCTTAAATCGCAATAATATCCTATTTTGTTTAAGGGGAATTCCCAATGTTTGTGATCCGAAGTTCACGTGAATTTGAATGCTCATTGGCAGCTCAGCCGCGTAGCCAGGATTTCATTTTAGGGGGTGCGGTTGAGCACACGAAGCGTGCTCCCCAGGGGGTGGGTGCAGGGAGGGGGGAGTTTCCCCGTTCCCGCGCGATGCGCGAAAGCTTTGACATTTGAGCAAATTCGAGAGAAAGATAACGGCTCGTAGCACCTTTTTTTAGGCGGAAAGTTAGTTCGACGCTCTGACTGCTTTTCAATTATTTGGGTGCAATACTGCACTATAATGTAACAACGGGGGGGGGGGGGGGGGGGGGCACAGGGATGAAGGGGGAGTTTCTTCCTTCCCGCGCGATCTGCGCGAAAGCTTTGACGTTCTGGCAAATATAAAAGAAAGATGACGTCTCGTGTTGCACCTTTTTCAGGCGAAAAGTTAGTTCGATGCCCTGACTGCTGAAAACTTTGCCGTTTTAGCAAATTTGGATAGAAAGATAACGGCTCGTAGCAACTTTTTAGGCTTTTTTTCTCTCACTTCCCCCGCTTTTTCGCTCTCGCTTTTTTTTTTGCGTTGGTTGGGGGGGGGGGGGGGGCGACCGCCCCCATCGCCCCCCTGGCTACGCGCCTGCTCATTGGTTAAAATTTTAATTTGAATGCTCAATCTATCAAAATGCACAATGAATGTATGCGATTACTTGCCGTAATATTGAAATCGAATGCACATTTTAGGGAATTGTATATTGGTCTTGATAAAAATTCAAATTCACATGAAATCGTGCGACTGTGCATCAATTTGGCTGCTGTTTTGATTAATTTGACCGTCAAAACCTATAATAATAATGCATCGAGATCTAAAGCTATGGTCACAACCCCCAAAATTAGCCTGCTCGGCGGCCGGGCAGCGATTGTTTAGCCAATTTCGCCCGGGCACAGCTTTTTTTCAGGGCATCGCTTGGTTGCCGGTGAAGTTTTAGCGCGGAGTTAAAATTCTGGCAGCGCTTGCCCACTTTTCACTCGCCGCCCAAAATACGCTCGGTGCCCGTGTGGCGAAGGCCCGGGCACCGACCTAATCGAGCGGTCGATGTCGAGCGATTTAGGTCAAAAATCGAAGCCGCTAGCTCAAAGATTGACGAGTGGTCACCGGGCAGTAGCCGCTGGAAGATCAGTTGGTCACCGATCGGCAAGTTCAAAGTCGGCCAGTGGCCGGTGGGAGACCGCCCTGGAATCGGTTGATCTTCAGTCGGACACTGCCCGGACGCCGTGCGGAGAAGCTCCCCCAAATTGGCCCAGTTTTAAACTAAAATTGTCCGGCGACTGACGGGAAATCGGCGGCCGCCGCCCGGGCAGAGACCTAATCGAGTGGTCGCCGTCGAGCGGTTTAGGTCAAAAAGCACTGCCGCTAGATCAAGGCTACCGATCGGTCGCCACCATGTCCCCACCGATCGCCGGCCGGCTGCCGAGCGATTACTTAAAAATCGGTGGCCGGTTCGAGACCGCCCGAGAATCAATGTGTCATCAGTCGGTCACTGCCCGGACCCTGGTTTTTACATTTAAAATAGTGGTGCGCAATTTAATTCTAACTTCGAACTTTAATTAGTTCATTGGAGTGCGAGACTTTGTTTCCCTTTCCGTTTCTATAATTCGAGATATCGACAGTAAGAATATCTCGGAGTCTTTGACTGTCAAGCGATGTCGTGAAAAAATGGTGAACAAATACCTAGATTCATTATGCAAAATCCAGATGGCTCCATGGAATACAAATGCTTTTGCTGAGATCAATGACATGCAGACGGTTGTCACTATGTTGAAGAAAGACGCACAAGGAAAAGACAAAAAGGAAATACTCTGTACGTGAAATATTTTCAACGGAAGTAAACGGCAGACTACCTATTCGAGTCCTCATATCGGCCCCCGCTGGACGAGGGAAGACAACATGTGTCGCTAAAATGGCTTACGACTGGGCTAAGAGAGTGCAGGAATTATCCCATGGAAACTTACCTCTACTCTTTGTTGTTAAGCTACGAAACACAAACAACACCGGACAAAATGTTGAACATTCTCATATTTAAAGACAAACTAAGTTTGTATAGCACTAGAAAGGGTGTTAACCAAACCCCACGAGTAATACCTGAAAGAAGATAATCTTTTAACACACTTTGTTGGGCTTGATGTCAATAGGTAGTGAATTCCGAATATCGGGTCCAGTGTGTCTTATAGATCTATATGAGCCAGCCTGAGGGCTGTTTTGGGGATAACTGTTCATGTGAACATGTCAAAAAAAGGTAAAATAGGAGTAGACCCTCTTTATTTCGCCATGAGCAACCACTCTTTTTTCTCGTTAACATTTTGAAGTACGTTAGTAAAGAAGATAAGAAAAGTCGATTGCGCTTTGTCATGGCGGGTGCACGGTCACCCCTCAATAGGTACCCTACTGAAACTGAAGCCATTGACATTTTAAGATATTTAAAGCAAAAAAAAAACAGCTTTGTGTATCATGGTATATCTAATGTTTTACTAATAAAAAAAAAGACAAAGGTAATTACCGCCCTTTATCCCTCCTTACAAACTTCTCACAAAATCTAGAAAAAACGTTTATTCTGTATATACGTTTTTAAATAATAATCGTGTCCTCTCTGGGTTTCAACTATTCAAGCACGCGCTTCTAATACATGTACATGTTTTCTTTAAATTGCCAGAGCTATAGACAGTGTCACACACTGCAGGTATTTTCTTGGACTTCTCCAAGGCCTTCGATACTCTAAATCATCATATATTGTTGCATAAGTTATCTCACTATGGAATCCATGGGAAGGCCTTGGAGTGGTTCAGGAACTACCTCAGTGATAGAAAACAATATACATACATAAATGGATTTTAATCGACCCTTCAGACAATTACTTGTGGTATCCCTCTACGTTCTCTGTAAGGCCCGCTCCTGTTTATTTTATGTACACTAACGATCTCCAAAACTCATCTGCAGTCTTATCCTCTTTGCCGATGACTCCAATATTTTTTGCTCTCACCATAACCCTGATACACTTCTGAACATTTGAAACACTGAAGTAAAGTGCGCTTTTGACTGGATTAAAGCTAACAAATTGTCGCTCATCTTATATGAAACAAATTTCTTGCTATTTAATGATTCTACATCATCCTTATCAGGTCAAGAAATATTTATATAAACAGTAAACTAACGTGGAAAGTTCAAATTGATTGTTTATAATAAACTGTTGTCATGTAACTCAGGTGTTAATCTTGCCTTATATCTTAATTATTGTACTTGCATGGGGAAATAGCTCCATAACCCTCATGGACAAAAAGGGGGTTGTAAGAATTGTAAAGAATGTTTGAATTCGTGCTCATACAACTGAGCTTTTCTATAACTGTAATATTCTTGAGATATCTGACTTGTACTTTCTTGGAATCTTTGAATATTTATATATACGAACTCTCGAAAAGTAATTTACCGGATGATTCCTCCCTATTTTTAAACCCAACATTATGCTGTACATTCCTACCCAACTAGACAAACCATTACCCCCCCCCCCCCCCGAGCTCCCAACTTTTTTCTGGAATAGCCTAAAAAACGAACTGGTTGATAGCTCCTCCAACAATTCTTTTGGAAGCTAAGATGTTACCTTTTAAGTATGTCGGAATATTCACGTCATGATGGATCGTACAGGTGGTCACATAGACTTTGTTCTTGTTATACTGTCCTGACAATTTTTCTTTCGCTTCTTTCTTCTTCTTCTTTCTCTTCTTTTCTTTAGTCTCTTTCGTCGTTTTCTTTTCTTTACTCCACATAATGAGCTTTGCTCTCCTTGTTCGTTTAGTGAATCTGATATTTCTATTCCGATTCGCTTTTATTACATATTAACCACAATTAATGTTATGTATTCTAAACGGGGGCCTAATCATCTACAAGCTTTATACTTTTTATTTAGGTTTCTCAAAGAGTCACGGTTCACATTATCTTCTTTTCCCCAGTCGTTCTTATATATCTCTAAACTTTCCACGTATTTACCGCACATTGTACTTGATTTGAGTTCTTTACTCGTACGTTTTGAAATTGACGCTTATATGCTAATAATAACTGAATGCTTTTTGATGTGAAAGTGGAACAAATAAAACTTCAAACATCAAACTTCAAACTATACCAATATGTCATATATACAAATATTACACTATGTTAATATAAAACTGCTCTCTCCATTCGTAGAAAAAGGTCACAGAAACTGGCCTCTGAATGGTCTACTACACACTAAGAAATAGGGGTTCAAATTTGAACCCCTAGGGGTTGGTACAATAGCAGCACCCCAAGGGGTTCAAAATTTGCACCCAGGTATGGGGTTCAAAATTACACCCCAATATAGGGTGCATTTTTGCACCCTCTGGGTTCATAACTGCACCCTAATGGGTGCAACGTCGATGACAATCGATCACCATTCTCGCCTCTTCACAGCTTAGCGGCAGACCATTTAAAGTTGCCGTTATTTCATATTTCACGCACATAGAACACAGACAGTACAATACACGCCATGAGGGACCTCGGTGAAATCTATCAGGCCACGCCCGGGGCTTCTACAGTCTCACATTTAGGATTACTTATTCAACTTTTAAGTTGCAGTGTATAGTCTACTATCTATTCCTATAACAAATCAGTGTAACTGTTAGTAAAACTAGCACTTTCCTTAAAATGGTATAATCCCGACTGAATTATCAAATGTAAACACGTATTCTTATTTCAATAACTTTTTTTACAAAGAAACTATCAAAATGAGCCGTGATAAAATCCCCATATAATTTAAAAATGCGAATTATGCAAATTTTCCTGCCTTAATCCCTACAAGTAGCGATACGTTGGTTGCTGTCAACTTGCAAGCCGGTTACTGTTAGTCTTTGCGCGATTACTCTTTTGAAACACGTCACTACGGAGATGTTCAATTAAAGCAAATTTACGACACAAGCTGATCGAAATGGATTTATTATTTCTTTTTCTAATTAATTTCATTTCTATGCTTTTGATTAATAAGTCTTATACTTCATGATATATTGTGACATAAGTGTCAACAATGCTAGTGTGGGTATTCATGTAAGACTAATACTTCTGCTCGAAGGGTGCAGAATTCAACCTTACACAATTTTGAACCCCGGTTTCCGCAAAGCGCACCCGTAGAGGAGCAAAATTCCACCCGAGTAGATATACGGGTGCTCCGCCAAAATTTGCACCCTAAAGTGAACCCTAATTTCTTAGTGTGTATCTACTGTATAAAGGGTAAGAAGTGAACCCGCCCAAACTTGAAAAAAAAAATGTCAGACATTTTTGGAATGAATCTTATAATTTACAGCTTATATCAGTAATAAAACATTTGCTGGTGCTTGCTATAATCATATAAAATAATTATAAGTCTATTATAATTATATATTTGCAACGACAATACAATAGTTTTTCCATTGCAGTCAAGAACTAATGTCAAATATATAACATACTATAATTATTAACAATCACAACAAACCATCTGGCGAGTGATTTCCCACAGGTTTCATAAGATTTCCTTTCTAGCTGATCTAGCTCAATAATGGTGGGTGGATTACCATAGGGGCGTCTGGCAGGCACTCTCCACCACTTAAATCGTCTGGCAGTGGTCATTTGTGTATCCATGGACGATGGTAAATTTTTTGATATAGGTTTCTTAGGGTTTCCTTTCCAGCTGATCTAGCTCAATATTTGGACCCTCTTTGGGGGCGTCTGGCGGGCACCTTCCACCACTTAAAACGTCTGGCATTGTTCATTCATGTACCTTGGGACTATGGCCATTCTTTTGATATAGGTTTCTTAGGGTTTCCTTTCCAGCTGATTTTTTGGACCACTTTGCGACCTCCCCTGGCCACACCTACCACATATAACGCGCCAGACGGTCAATTCCTTATATCGGACTATGCGAAAAGTTAAGACTGCCGCAGAATGTGAGTGAGACAGGGGGGGGGGGGGGTAGCTTGCTCATTTTCAGTAATATGAATTGGTGTTGGGGCCAATGATGAACACAGCATAGGGGTAAACTTGATCCTGTTTTTTTACTGAGGCACCTACTCCCACACCCTTGACACCTAATTGAAGTCATCCCCCCCTCTCTCTCTCTCTCTGTTTCTCAGTCATTCCTCTATGACTCTCAATTACATATATCTATTCAACTTCAACTTAGACCTAAATCAAATTCTCCACATTTAGCAAGATACAGCCCCGAAGCAGCTTTTAATCTCCATACACCCCAATACTTTAGGTGCTACATGAGTTCCCCTTGTTGTTTTCCTTTTGATCTTGTTGATTTAATGCGCAGTTGATCTATAAATGAAGAGCTTACTTGCAAAAGGCCCTAAATCCATTTTTATCATATCGCACTTTTTTATATGCCTTAATAGAGATTCACCATGTGCATCAAACTGGCTATATTTAAACTTCTAAAAGTTTCAGGAAGTTTGTTAAAAAATTAGTTGAAAATTATGTTTTCTTTCAAAAGGCCCTAAATCCAAAACACTTTTCTTGCAAAAAGCCCTATATCCATTCATCTATCCTCCATCCTGATTGGCTAAGAGAATAGGTTTTTGGCATGAATGACCAATCACTCGCCTCCACACAACACACAACCATCTATCCAGACTCTGTGTGAGAATCTTTCCAGCTTTTTGACATTTTTTATGGGAATTAAATACACAAAATTCCTTCTTGAAAATTACTACAACAATGGAGCTTGCAGATATAACCAACAATCCCAGAAAAAAAGAAAAATGAAATGAAATGAAATCTTATTGGATGTACATGAGTAGGTGATATGAGGATGGTGATATTGAAAAAGGTTCAGCAGGTGCTGTTAACTCTAATGACATGAATAATACAGCCATGACAAAGATGATGGTGATGATGCTACTGTTAGTGATGGTGATGTTGATGATGACAGTGATAAATGTGATGATGGTAGAAATGGTGATAGAGATAATGATAATAGTGGTGGCAATGATAATGGCGATAAAGGTATTTACGATCTCCATAATGACGATGATGATGGTGATGGTTATGATGGTGATGATAATGGCAATAATGATGATAACAACAATGATGATGTTGGTTATGATGATGTTGATGCTGATTTCATTCATGTGTATGATGGTGTGATGCTGAATGTTCTGATGATGGTAATGGTGTGATGACGATGGCAATTATACGGGTGATAATGATGGTATTGGTTACGTGATGTGATGTTGATTATGATCATGCATTCTACTCTGGATACAGTAGATATTGTTTTTATTTTGAGCAAATCTGCTTTATTAAGGGCAGATAATGACTGGCTACTGTCAGTAGACAATACAAATTATCTTTGGAATCGACTTAAAAATGTTGCTATATCAGGCAAGGTTTATCCGAGCAAAGCAAATATTTTATGCAGTTATCTAGAGCAAGTCTGCTTTATTTTTAAGTTCAGATGATGATTTTCGATAAGTCACCCCAATTATCTTTCAAATTTTAAATTTTGATTGATTTTATAATGTTGCTATATCAGGCAAGGTTTATTATAACCCATTGAACATAGGCAGGTGGAGCAGCACATGAGGTTAGGTGAACAAGGGCGGTGGATTTTTGGTTCATTAGAAAGATTTTTAATGCGTAAATTACTATTATCATTCAAGACTTTTCTTGCAAAAGGCCCTAAATCCCACTTTTCTTGCAAAAAGCCCTAAATCCAAAAAAATAATAAATATAAAAAATCATATAAAATATTTGACGGCCGCAGGATTTTTAAAATTGTGATTATTGTTACTTGTGGTGATGTCTCTTAAACATACATGAAGATCTTCTTAAATGAAATCATAGAACTGTGTAAAACAAAAAATCTCGATTTACTAAGAAGTAGGTAAAGTGGATTTAGGGCCTTTTGCAAGAAAACTCTTCAAATATTCTACAGTCGTCCGACCTCCGTCCCAATTTTAAAGCCCAAAGTGGTCTAAAATCGTCGGATTGCCGCCCGAATATCGATCAAATGTTTTCCGATTCCCAAGCGATTTCTGGGCGACCTGTTTACGAGCTCTGCGACCTCAAAAATCGACATTGGAAATTCGCTGAATTTGGAGCAGGTTTCGGTGCCATGCAGACGTCGGCCGACCCCTTTAAAAAACGCGGCGGGGCTCGCAGTTATCGAACAGACATCGGCCGCATTCCGGCCGTATTCTGGGCGAAAATTCCATTTTGAGTTCGCAGAGAAGTCGGGCAGGCTCCGTTTTCGATATGTGACGGCCCCTTAACTGATGTGCCAAAAATATCTACCACATCACTTTAAAACAGATTGAATAATGTCGGGCTAATGACACACCCTTGTTTTACTCCGGTATTTATGGTAAAACATGGGGTGGCGCCCTCCTCTAATTTTATAGATACTCTACATTTTGAGTACATTTTGAGTACATTTTGAACACTCTTAAAAAAAATTACCACATATAATTGATTTTTTTCGAAAACTATGTTTAGCCTAAAGGCACAAATCGTCGGCCTTATGCCAAAAGGGCCTTATCACTGTATAAAGTCTATGGCTTAAGGCTCTTTTGGCATAAGGCTGACGAAATGATGATCACTTATAGGGGAAGATGGAAGCGTATGGAATGTGTGAAATGCTCGTTTACTTGTAAACATAGCGTGTCCGCCGGCATAACGGCACGGAGTTCACCGAACGCAGTGGAATACTTCCTTCGACATCCCTGATAGCAGAAAGTGTTAAAAAATGACGTGATATTTACGTCGTGGTTTTCGTCTTTCTTACGTCCTGTAATTACGTCAATAAGACGACAACTTGCACCAACGCAAGACGTCAAGAGGACGTCTTATTTTGACGTCATCTCTACGTCTTCATTCCTCTTCCCTGATAGCAGAAAGTGTTCAAAATGACGTGATATTTACGTCGCGGTTTTCGTCTTTTTTACGTCCTGTAATTACGTCAATAAGACGACAACTTGCACCAACGCAAGACGTCAAGAGGACGTCTTATTTTGACGTCATTTCTACGTCTTGTACACTGTAAAAACTAAAGTGCTACTTTTAGGGGCATGTATAGTGACTGCACCTTCAATGCTGTTTATAGCACTTGTAGTGTGCTAATTTACCAGCAAAAGAAAAAATGTGACCGTGGCGAGCGTCGAACCAGGTTCCGCTGATTGAGAGGCGCTGACGTTACCGATGGACTAACGAATGCTTCTTGCAATCCAGTTTAATCATGGGAGTCAAGTAGATAACATGAACTATGTGGTGTCGTAAATTCACTATGTAACAATATGATCTGCTCTAAATCGTACAATGTGAGTTAGTCTAGCGGTAATGCCAGCAATTCTCGATCAGCGGACCCTGGTTCGAAGCTCGCCCAAATTATTTTTTTTTTAATGTTTAGCAGTTTAAGGAGCCGGTCCAGCTCCCGTAAAAGTGCTGAAATAGCACGCTGTGTGCATTCAATAGCACTCTGAGTGCAGTCCCGATGCATGCCCTCAAAAGTGCTATATACAGCACTTCAGTTTTTACAGTGTACAGATGACGTCAAAATAAGACGTCCTCTTGACGTCTTGCGTTGGTGCAAGTTGTCGTCTTATTGACGTAATTACAGGATGTAAAAAGACGAAAACCACGACGTAAATATCACGTAATTTTAACCACTTTCTGCTATCAGGGATTTTACTAGTTCCCTATCTATAGATTCTATAAAGCGAGACTCCTAGTTGTCAACTGGAACATACTCGATGAAAATTTCAAAAAATAAAAACGTGGTTAACTACTATAATTACTGCTTGGTTATAGACTCTTTTTTTCCTCCACATTGCCCTTTTGTATTGTCGCCCCGCAATTATCTAAGATTGGCTTTCCCACCGAGCGCACAAAATAATTGTGTGGCTTTTTTATTCCATATACTGATTTTATTGTGCTTTCATTCCATGAAATTAGATCTAGATGACAAACACCGGAAAAAATTCTTAGCAGGGAAATAATCATATTTCAACCCCCATATGAGGGCACCTCATCACTACCGAATAAATGTGACCCGACGCCTCAAAACCTACAATAAGTCGCCAAAATTATTTTTTGGGTTTTATACAATTTCTGAAAGTAGAGATTCTTAGCTTTCCAATGGTATATCACTTGCCTAGTTTACTCAATGATAACACCTTTAAAGTAGCTATTCAAAGAAAAATCACAAATATGGCAATTAATGTATCACTAGAAACTGGGAAGCTTACAGATGGCAATCGTATAAGTTTTATGTCAACTGCGTATCTGATGATTATAAAAACAACACAAATAAAAGCTCTTCTCAGCATCTGGAATATCCGAGGATTCGCCAGATATATAGCGATGTTTTGATGTCGTCACACAAGGGATCGATCCTGCTTAAGCATACGACGTCCTATAATGAATGAACGTAATTGCAATGCAATTATTTATCAAATTATAAAGAGTTTGGTGTATTTAAACATGACCTTATTTCACACCATTATAAAGGGAAAGTGAAACTGATTCTGATAGATAAAACCGTTTGATTGTAAATACACAGGAGAAGGGTCAATGATCAATGAAATAAACCCCACTTTCAAATTGAAAAGCCCTCCGAATAATAGCAGGATGGTATTCGTTCCCTCTTGAAACGCCGAACATGCCCCGGTGCAAGCAGCTGAAAATACAACGGCGTCTTATTTTGTTTACAAGTGACTGATACCTTTATTTTTTGAACGCTGCATTTTTCATCAAAATAATACCATACACGAAGTTAAGAGTGAGGCAACAGACTAACGCTTGTGAAGGAAGAGAAATAAGTGAAGAGGAGATGACAAAATAGGCTCTGAAAAATGTGTAAGATGTTATGGGACATCGTCTGCTTAGACAGGACTGGTCCATGGTGTGTCGTCACATATTTCAGCAGCGTTCGAGGAGCTCTTCAGCTGCTATATCGGGGGCTGTATTTTACCGTTTTATAATTGATAATAATCATTACTTCAAATGTTTCCAAGCGTTGAATTTGGATAACCTTGTTTAATTTATGCCATCTATGCAATAATAAGTATTAAGCCAATATTTAAAATCGTTAAAGTTCTACTTTAAATATCACATTTAGAATCAGTATGTAACCACCAATCAATAACTCCTATTCAGAGAAAATGGCCATTTAAGTTCGGAACAAAAGAGTGCTAAACCTTCGCTCTCTGTGTGCGCCCAAGTAAAACTGGGTATTCAAATGGCCATAGCAACTGGTATGAAGGGATTATCAGATTAGGCTGAATTTTGGCACACTGCTCCAGGAGGACCTATTCATTACTCACTCCAAAAATCAATTTAATACCTTTAGAGGTAAAGTGGTAATTTGGCAATGAATGAAAGTATTACAAAAGCTCTCCAAACATTCATTAGCTCGACAGGTGAGAAAAAGGAGTCATTTTAAAATGCCCGAAAAACATATTTCTAAGTCGAATTACGACTCACAAACTTGAGACATGATAGAATGATAATGAAACTATCCATTTCTATCAAAAACAGAAAATCGACTGATCCAAGCAAATTTACTATTTTAGGCTGTTTGCTACTTTGTGGTCCGTGCGACTTATTGTAGGTTTTGAGGCGGCGGGTCACAAATACTTGATATACGAAGCTCCAATGGAGTTGTCCTCTCTCACCCGAACCCTCTATGGGTGCTCTGTTGTCTTTGGCTTTAAATAAACAGTGAAGGGAATACAGCTTTAGTTGCTTGAGTAAAGTTTCGATGTAATATCATAAATTGGAGTTCATTGAAGCTTCCAACAGTTACAATAGGCGAGCCTATAGGATATATTTCAGTAAATTTTGAAACATCATTTATTTGTCTTTTGTAGGTTCAACAGTTTTATTTTTCATTACTCTGGAAAAAACAGGTATTACACATTGGAGAAAATTATGACTGCAGTCCATTTAGATGAGATATGTTGCTTGTAATATGCCTCTCGCTTGTTTTAAAGATATATAGTGATGAGAAGGGGGAAAAAAAGTAAATGAATTCTTGATCTCTTGCAGGTGCATATCTACCAAAACAGCAGGAACCGTGTGACGAGAACAAGTCTCCACTGCAAAGTAACCCAGGTATAATGATATTGTGTATAAAAGGCAACATAAGCTCATATGACAGATTTTTATTTTTAGGTCTTGTTTATCGCCCCTAACACTCATTTCATAGCGTGGAAATATGAGTTCTGATGCAGTGCATATGAATTCGAAATAAAAGATTCAGGGTTCAATTCTATTTTCAGAAATATAGGATTTCCCGGTCAATTTCAAACTTTTTCCAATCAATTTAACGTTTCGAGCAATCAATTTCGCCCGAAATGCGATCGCGGTAAAACATCAGAATTCAAGTCTTTGGCCGCTCAAAATCAATAACTCAGCGATCAAATTGCAAACTGCTCCAATCACTTTGACACAATGAGCAATGTTATTCGTCAGTCGTAATTCAAATTCGTCCATTCGTAACATTTCCGTCTTTGCGGCCATTCAAATTCATTAATGAACAAACGTATTTGAAAAAAAACTGCAATCAAATTAAGAATGTGAGGTTCGTATCAAGTAGAAGATCAAAATGCGGAGGGGTTTGGGGAAGGCTAGTTCATATATCATGTCAATACTTGGCCATGGTGTTGTTATGCTTATTTGGCAAATAGCCAGAAACATTCTCCTTCATTTCATGTCAAATCTGGGTAGAAATTTGATCTATAATGTTCCTTAAATTTATTGCCTAATATAGGTTTTCACCGACAATTTCGGCAAATGTGTACAATAATTTGTAAAAGAAGCATTCGTTTTCGTGCGAATTAGAATAAACATTTAAATCCCTGGTTCAATTTAGCAAATGATATTTCCACGAAGATGCATTGAATCGTACAAAAGCAGCGTATGATTTCCCGCTTCTGAACTGGTGTTAGTGAATTCCATTTCAATTTGGCGCGAAATCAATGGCACATTCGGAATCTTGTTTTCCTTTTAATTTATCATCAATCAATTTCGTTGTTTGCAGACCATTTCATGCTCAGTGTTATTTAACGTATGGCCGGTCAAGCATTGGAATTCATTTATAACATACCAGGAATATTTGATTGAATCAGAGCATGTGTGAATATTCATGATGATTGAACTATACCAAGTGTTGTAATCTTTTGAAACATGCCAACTATTGCAAAAAGTCCTATATAAGAAACAACGCTGAAGAAAATCTTTCTTTTTTCGCTAAGCAATTGCCGAGATCACAACATACTCCTCAAATATATACAATAATAATGGCTGCACGAGGAAGATACCGACGAATCTCCGACGTGGACCGAAATCGCCTCATCGATGCCTTTGAGGCTGACGATGCTGACTACCTGCAGGTAGCCGACACGTTGGGCATCAAGCACCCAACGGCCAGATCAATCGTTGCCATATATCTCCGAGATGGTCGTCGTAACAAACTACCGAAAGGAGGAAACATGAACCAGAAGATGGCCGACGACATGAGGAATGCCTTCCAACGATATATAGATGAAAACAGCCTTCTAACTTTGCGTCAACTCAATGCTAAACTGCGAGCTGATCTGCCCGATAAGCCCTTCGTGACCACCAGTACCATCGGTAGAACTCTGGATGGTATGCTTCTAACTCTTAAATTAGTGGAAAATGTTCCAGAGCAGAGAAATTCGCCACGTGTATTAGATGCCCGAGTTTTATTTGGCAACTGGTATCTGCAGGTTGGCGTTCTTGCACACACCGTTTTCATTGATGAGACTGGCTATAATGTATGGACTCGTCGGTCTTATGGTCGCGCTCCTCGTGGAGTGCCAGCGAGACGCGTCGTCCATGGCCAGAGAGGGAGGCAAGTCAATGTCACGTTTGCCATTTCTGCTGAGGTTGGACTTGTGGCTCACAGAATATCATCAGAGACTGTGACAAGAACAACATTTGAGGAGTTTTTGGCGACAACCGTACAAGAATGTGGTATGTTATTCCCTGAAGGAGAACACATTTATCTGATATAATTATGACAATGCTCGTCCTCATGTCAGAGCCCAGCTACCCCGCGATGCCGGTAATTTTACCATCAAGTTGCTACCCCCATACTCGCCATTCTTAAATTCAACGGAAATGGTGCATTCAGCTTTCAAGGCTAGAGTAAAGCGCACTTTGGGTCTACCTGAATGGCAATAGAGATTCGTAGACCAAGAAGCATCAGTTGAAGCTGGAGTCAACATGCAAGCCTGGAGATCACTCCGTCTCCAAGAGGTGGCTGCACTCAACATTGGAGAGGTGACACCCGCGAAATGCACTGTCTGGTACAACCATTCCCAGACATATCTGCCTCGATGTCTCGCTAGACAGGTCATCGAGGGATAGACAATCCCGGCGGAACCGGGGGGGGGGAGGGGGGCCGCCCCACCCCCACTTGTTTTGTTCTGATCATAGAAAACTGTATAAAAAATGTTTGTGCCCCCAAGTTTTTAAGACGGCTTGAAAATTTTCGAAACGTAATGATAAGAAATGGTTGCTATGGTGGTTGCCATGGTTCCTTTTCTTTTTTTCTTTTTTTTTTTAGAGAGACGTGATTACAAAATTCACGTTTTGATTAGCGGCAAATGTCTCGCAAATTTTTTTTTCGAGGAGATGCTTAACAAAAAATTCTCACCAAACTTTTCCCCTTATTTGGGCCCCACCACTTTGAAAAACGTTCCGCCGGGCCTGTTGGTCTTTACAAAAACAAGCACAATAATCAATTAGGCCAATATAATTTGAATAATAATGAATCATACAAAGTTGTAGGCCTGAATATTTAATTAGAATACAGAAGATGCGAATTTTAATTATGACAAATGAAAAAGAATATTCATTTCAGACCGAGTCGCAATACAGGATTTTCCGCGAATTCGAATCCACATTCGTAATAATCGGCAACGTATACGTCAAAACGAAAGCCTAATCACGTATTCGAAATCATATCAATGAGTTGTCGTGCACTTTCACTAAAACGAATGATACAAACTGAAATCGAATCCTAGTTTAGCAAATATGAAACCTGGATATATGTAGTTCTCAAAATCAGCGCCAATTTTAACATATATTTTACGAAATCGAACGCACATGTTCCAAAATTGCTCGGGAAAACCTATACTAGCAGACCGACTTTGAAGCATCCGACAACGAAATGAACAGCGAGCGAATAGACAACAGGGCGGAGTATGCGCAGTGGTTTGTGGAGGAAGGGGGAAGGGGTGGTTGTAAAACCCGTCTTCAAGTTGAGGGGTGCGGATATAATGTATGGACACGCCGAACATACGGCCGTGCCCCCAGGGTCAGCCAGCTCGCCGGGTCGTGAGTGGCAACGAGGCGAAATCGGAATGTAATCCTCGCAATATCCCCTGAAGTCGGTCTGGTGCATCACACCGTGGCGCAAGGGACTATGACCAGAGAGGGCTTCGAAGGTTTTCTGGCTTATACAGCCCGACGATGCCAAGACATATTTCAAGAGAACGATCGGGTGTTTCTTATTTCCGACAACGCCAGACCACACATTAACGACAGGCTACCAGAGGGATTGGACAACATCACCCTGAAGCTGCTACCGCTACATTCCCCTCATCCGGTGAAGAACGCTCATTCAAGGCACGGGTCAAGAGAATGCTCGCTCGTCCAGAGTGGCAAAGACGGGTGGATGACAGAGAGGCGGCACAGGATGAAGGCGTCAATCTTCAGCAGTTGAGGCTGAACCTCCTACTCCATGTTGGACGTCTTCCGATCGGCGTCATCACTGCAGAAAAATGTAGTCAGGGGTACCGATACAGCCAGGCATTTTTTTTTCGATGCCTGGCAAGACAAAAACATCGACGGATTGACCGGCAGACTTTCAGGCAGAAGACCATGTCCCGATAACTAAGACAAAGATATATATATATATTTATCTGTTTATGAGAGAAAAATAAATGCAAAGATGAAAAATATGAAACGATGAACATAAACATGGACACAAGAAATGAAAAGTCACATGATAAGTAGATAACCTGTACAAAAACATATACAGGAAAGAATAAAATGAAAAAAAGAAGAAAACAAACATGAAAAAGAAAAGAAAAGAAAGTAAAGAAAACAAGTCATGAATAAAACAAAAGAAAAGAAAAAAGAAGAAAAAAGAAAGTGGAAAGAAAAGAACAATTTTTAAAAATTAAAAAGATGAAAAAGAAAACAAGAAATTTGAAAGTAAATTGTAAGTACATGCATGTCAGATCAAAATGTAGATTGTGGCCACGCGGATACATCGTACACAATGATTGTAAATTGAATAAAGTAGAAAATCGACTTCCTAAAAACGAATTTTAATGCTCGAAACACGTTCACCAGCCGTGACTTCTGTCAAATTCCACCCACATGAACGAAAATATTTTACTATTAACACTTTTGATCGCTCAAAAACTAAATTGCTTGCTGTTTGTTTTTGTTTTGTAGCATTCTTTATTGCATTAATTCAGTACAAATGAAAATTATACATAGTACATAGAACATTCAAATTAATCATACTGAATGAATATTATAGATCATAGCCTTCCCCCCCCCCCCCCCCCCACCACCCTGCCCCTCCATATATATAAACCCCTCGAAAAAAGTGCTGCAATTCAAGTTTAAGCATTTATATCTCTCTAGTAACTGTATGATCATCATCAAGTTTGATTTCATTGTAAAGCTTGTTTATTCACATTCACAATGATACCACATTCGTATTCATTATGTAATCACGGAATGTGCAGTGCACCTAAATATAGGGCAAAGTCAAAAGTGAAAAGTTGCAGAATGCATTGTTATTGTTCACACTGAGTTCTTAACTTGAATGAAAGGTTTCGTTTCTTTGTTTTTGTTCCTTTTGGTTTGTTTAATTTTGTATTAGGTGTGCATGTTTCTGCTGTAATCCCTTGTTTGGTGGACAAATCTTGTTTTCAGTGATTTTGAAGTGGAATTATTCTTTTGTTTTCAGATGGAATGTGTCTTAATCAGCAACTGATTGTGATAACATTAATATTGTGTTTTGGTTTCATGCAGAATATTGTTTCCACCTTAGCAGTACACAACTGCGGTGGGGAAAAAAAGTCTCCCCTCAGCAAATTATCTCATTTTCAGCCATGTAACCCTATCACAGAAACATAAGCAACACAAACTCTCCTCTTCTCTTGGATTGCTTTTCACTTCAACAAACACATTCCCCTTTCTTGATGTGAACTCATGTTCTTTAACTCTCTCTCCCCTCTCTAACGAAACAAAAACAAACACAAATACACAAATTTGCAAATGACAAAATGTTTGGCACTTTTTATTGAGTAACATGCACATCAAATGTGGAATAGCAAAGGATCAGAAGTTCAGTAGCGAGTAGAAGATCCGAATACAGCTACGACAGCCTGGCATCTCCTCCTTATGCTTGTCACCAGCCTGGTGATGCGTTGCTGTGGGATGAGGTTCCACTCTTCGATAAGGATCTGTCACAACTCAGCCAGTGTAGTGTGATATGTCACTCTGGCGCGTACAGCACGGCCAAACTGGTCCCACAGGTGCTCGATTGGGTTCAAGTCAGGGCTGTTCGCAGGCCAATCCATCCTCGTCACTGCCTCCTCCTGCAGGTATTCGGTGATGATCCTTGCTCTGTGTGGGCGGGCGTTGTCATCTTGGAAGATGGCGTTTGGTCCAAGATTGCGCATGTATGGGATGACCTCTGGCCGAAGAATGTTGTCTCGGTATCTCTCTGCTGTCAGGTTTCCATCAACGATGATAAGCTGTGTCTTTCCCTCAGCAGATATGCCACCCCACACCATAACACTGCCTCCTCCAAACGCTGTTACCCGGTCGATGCAGCAGTCAGCGAAGCGTTCCCCACGGCGACGCCACACTTTCACCCTTCCGTCCAGTTTCCTCAAGCAGAATCTGGATTCATCTGTAAAAAGGACATTCTGCCACATTTCCCGGTTCCATCGAAGATGTTGCAAACACCAGCGTTGACGGGAATGACGATGCAAGGCCGAAAGTGCAGGTCTTCTTGCTGCCTTGTGAGCTCTTAAATTGGCTGCGTGGAGTCTGTTCCAGATGGTCTGGTCGGAGAGTCGCTTGGCAAATCTTCGAGCAAATCGGCCTTGCAGGTTCCTGGAAGATAAACTTCGATTCCGCAGGGCAGAAAGGGTCAGGAAGCGTCTTCTTGTTGGGTTGTCTTCTTTGGACGACCACTCCTTGGTCTGTCCTTGACACCCCCAGTTTCCCGGAACTTTGCCAATAATCTGGAGATGGTACTGGGACTCACTCCAAATTGAGCAGCAACTTCTCTTTGGGGAATACCGGCTTCGATTTTGGCCGATTGATCGAGCCTTCTCAACATTTGATAGACGTGGCATGTTAACATACGGGAACAGCTACTCTTTAAAAGTAAGCACTGCCAAGCATAAAGCTTGTGCAAGGCACATTTCATCTACCAAACAGGAAATAAACTTGTTGAATCATTCATGACCCATTCAACATCATTCACACACACCCGACATTGCAACAAAAGCAATAGACAATAGCCAAGATAGCCATTCAATTTTCAACTTTTCACTTTTGACTTTGCCCTCTATTCAGGGGTGCTGTGCATTCAATGATGACATAACCATTACAAATGGGGCATGGATGTGAAGGGGGATAAATGAACTTTCCAATGATCTAAAAATCAAGAATGATTAAAAAGCCGCCAAAAAGATATCAAGGCTCAAATTTGAATTGCAGAACTTTTTTGAGGGGTTTATATATATACATATATATATGGTTTTGTTTTGTAGCATTCTTTATTGCATTCATTCAGTACAAATGTGACCCGACGCCTCAAAACCTACAATAAGTCGCCAAAATTATTTTTTTTTGTTTTATACATTTTCTGAAAGTAGAGATTCTCAGCTTTCCAATGGTATATCACTTGTTTAGTTTACTCAATGATAACACCTTTAAATATCACATTTAGAATCAGTATGTAACCAGCAATCAATAACTCCCATTCAGAGAAAATGGCCATTTAAGTTCGGAACAAAAGAGTGCTAAACCTTCGCTCTCTGTGTGCGCCCAAGTAAAACTGGGTATTCAAATGGCCATAGCAACCGGTATGAAGGGATTATCAGATTAGGCTGAATTTTGGCACGCTGCCCCAGGAGAACCTATTCATTACTCACTCCAAAAGTCAATTTAATACCTTTGGAGGTAAAGTAGTAATTTGGCATTGAATGAAAGTATTACAACAGCTCGTCAAACATTCATTAGCTCGACAGGTGAAAAAAGGAGTCATTTTAAAATGCCCCAAAAACATATTTCTAAGTGGAAGTACGACTCACAAACTTGAGACATGATAGAATGATAATGAAACTACACATTTCTATCAAAAACAGAAAATGGACTGATCCAAGCCAATTTACTATTTTGGGCTGTTTGCTACGTTGTGGTCCGTGCGACTTATTGTAGGTTTTGAGGCGGCGGGTCACAAATGAAAAATCATACATCTTCATATTTAGTTCATGTACATAAAGGACAGTCTTCAGTAATGCACAATATAAGTAAATATACATGTATAATACACAGTGCGCTCAAATTAATCATACTTAATGAATATTATAGATTAAAGCTTCCCTCCCCCCAACAAACAAACTGCAAACAAGCAAAACAGACAAAAAGAAAGAAGAAAAAAGAAGCTGCAAAGAGCCGCCAACTCCACACGATCGCGAACCAGGTGGACCCCTCCACTCCTCACCCATCATGCCTATTGTGTGTTTTCGTTTCATGCTTAAATTCTGTTACTTTAGTTATGTTCATACGTAGTACATAGCATCGATGCTATGTTAGCATCAATGCTATGTAAGTCTCGAAACTATTTCCAGTACGTTCAGACAGGCCATGATCGACTTGCTTCTATCACCCACTCGTGACTATTCATCTCTCACTCGCTGCCAAAACAATAATCACTGCGCCACACACGGTGACCCGAGTATAATTGGTATATATGCATGGTCAAAACGCGCGGAAGTTTGTGCACAGGGTCATATCATGCGAAGCTTTTGTTTTGAATAATATATTATTTGTCTTCATAAATCAACATAACAACATTACACAATAACAATTCATTTGTGATATATCGATAATACAATCAACTAGCAAATGCATGTGTTAAAATAATTAATTTTAAATAAACCTTGTACATGTGAAAACTGACTGAACTCCAATCTTATACCAAAATTAAACACATGCACACTATTATCTGGGAAGCACATGCAAATCAATATCTAAAGACCATATCATATAACAAGAAAAAGATAAAAAGAAGGAAAACAAAAACAAAACAAAAAAACCCCTCCCTTACCACACAGTTATACACAGTAGCCTACTCACCCCTACATCACATGAATACATACATTACATTACAGCACCAGATGAAACAGACAGAATGATAATAGACAAAAGTAGGGAAGAGGGTACATCACATGAATACATACATTGCATTATATTATAGCACCACATGAAACAGACAGAATTATAATAGTTGCGAGTGAAGCAGCGATTGCGCTCACATTACAAATAGTCACAAGCGCGGTATCTGGAATGTGCCTGCCAGGCTGAAATGTACTATTCATGTGTTAATTACACAAGTTATGTTTATACGTAGTACATAGCATCGATGCTATGTAAGTCTCGAAACTATTCCAGTACGTTCAGACAGGCCATGATCGACTTGCTTCTATCACCCACTCGTGACTATCCATCGCTCACTCGCTGCCAAAACAATGATTACTGCGCCACACACGGTGACCCGAGTATAATTGGTATTGAAGTTTGTGCACAGGGGTCATATCATGCGAAGTTGCGAGTGAAGAAATAACAGCGAGTGAAGCAGCGATTGCGTTCACATTAAAAATAGTCACAAGCGCGGTGGTTGGTCTACCGCAAAGCATCGATGCTTTGTCGCTGGATCCTGAGATTTACTCGCTGCCAGAATAGTTTCGAAACCTAGCTCCAACTCGCTTCTATCTCGTGACTATCTGCATTCTTTCTACCACCACTTGGTCTAATTATCAGTTCGTCGAACTCCACGTGGTCTCACTTCATTTTGTCTACAACCAGTTTGTCTACTTATCATTTCGTCTAATTTCCATTTGGCCTAATAACCAATTCGTCTAATACCCAGTTTGGCTAACCCCAAATAGTCTAAAACCCATTTGGGCTAATTTTCACTTCGGCTAATTTTCACTTCGTCTATTTCCAAATAGTCTAACAGTCATTTTGTCTACAAGCCACATAGCCTAATATCCATTTGGGCTACACCTACTTTGGCTAATACCATATGGTCTACCTATCATTTGGTCCAATTCCATTTAGTCTAATAACCAGTTGGGCTATTTATCATTTAGTCTAACTGTCATATGGTCTAATGACCATTTGATCTAATGACTATTTGGTCTAATGTCCAATTAGTCTAATAACCAGTTAGGCTACTTATCATTTGGTCTAATTTTCATATAGTCTAATGACCATTTGGTCTAATTACTATTTATTCTTCTGGCCATTTAGTAGCAAGTTGAGAACTTTAAAAAATGAAACTTCAAAGAAGTCATCTACGTAAATGTGCATTAAAGGAGTTATTCACCTTGTTGCTGCTTATATCAAGATCAATCAATATCCCTACATTTTATATATCGATTATTTAATTTATGAAATCAATTATTTAGTATTATTTGTTAGTAGGCCTAATTAAAACATTCTCCTTTTGCTTTCATGACTTAATGAAGAACCTGATTTTGTATTGCACTTCAAATTATGTTTGTTGGTTTGATAATCTGCTATTCATGTTTCTTATTTGATATCCGATGTACAAATGTTTGTGCAAGTAGTCAGTAAAAGCTAGGGGCGGTGCCAGGGTATCTTCATAGGAGGGGCAAGACGACCCACAGACTTGGGGTTTCAACGAACTGGGTACCCTTTTTTGGAAAAGGGGGAACTTAATTATAAAGGGTGAGGACAAGAATGGAAAATGGCGTTTTCATACGTTGCTGTACCCCAAAATTTTATTTAACACACATTACATTTTAAGGATATTATTTTCTAATCTTTGCATACTATGCAATTTTGCTCTACTCCTAATTTGCAAGCAATATTAAGCGACCAAAAATACTATGTTCTTGTTGAGTATGCAATTATTATTATTATGACTATTATCATTTTTACTTTTATTATTATTAATATTGCTCCCTTTTCTTACAGTGTATAGTGTCAAAGTATTCCGTTCGGTAGCAATCTTTCTTTCTTCTTGTTTACTTTTAAGCAGTTTTTCTCCTATTTATTCAATACTCAGAGGCTTCTTTTTTCTGGACTATGATTATTAAATATTTAATTAATAAAAAAAAATCGTGTTTTTAAGAATGGGAAGATCTAAGATGTTACTACACCGTTCCCATAATTTTGTTACCTATTCACATTCCAAAAATATATGCTTATAAGTTTCCTCATCTTTACCACAAAATGAGCATTTATCACTTGATATGAAATGAAACCTGTATAAATGATGGTTCACAAAAATAATATAATAATAATAATAAGAGCAATTTAAATTGAAATTCTCTCAATTTATTACCCAATGTGCTTAATCTAGGATGACAAAAAACCTTTTCAATTTCTTTTACCGACATATTATATGATAATTGTAAATTCTGAAAACTAACAGGAATGTCGGCCATTTTTTGTATACATGCCCATGCCTATACAAATTATTTGAACAAACTGATTCTAATTGAAAAGTTTTCTTTGAAAACATAAATTGTATTGTTAGACCGTCAACTGAAGTATGCCTTCTTAAATCGATTTTCCATTCTTCAGGCGTATCTGCATAATTATATTTCTTTAAACAAACGATACGCGAAGTATTGTTTAATTTGGCTATCCATTTTACGAATTTGATTGGCAAGAGTTTAAAATTGACCGGGAAATCCTATATTAACCTTTGGAATAATGAACCCTTTTCCATTTCCTGAATCATGAACCCTTTTTCATTTTGGGAGTTACAAACCCTATTACGTTTTCGGAATTATGAACCGTCTGAAATACGAACCTTCGGAATAGCGAACTTTTCGGAATTATACACCTTCGGAAAAAGGACCCTTCGGAAGAACGACATGTAAACGTTTTTCGACGCCTATGATTAGCCTTTCCTCCTTTGAAGGCACAAATAATTGATTAGTCAGTTTAGATGAAAATGTATGGAATGGACGAAATGATCGTTTACTTGTAGACATAGCACGTCCGTCGGCACGGACTTCAGTTAAATAAAAAATTGAGTTCTGGTCATGGGATTGCATTGTGATAGAAAATGTCTCAAAGCAATGGGGCAAGGTTGACCACGTCCACATAAGAATTGCGGTATACTCCGATGTTTTGAAATCCTCAAAATGATAAGAACGTGACCCAATCTCGCTGAATAGCACATGAACTGCACACAGCAATGGGTATATGGAACTGCGTGCACATGTGGCGTGAATGTTCGGCCCGAACATTTCAGCTATTTCTTGTCATATTTTGAATATGAGGGCATTTGGGGAGCAATTCTTTTCAGGGGACATTTATTCGATGTTCTTCCAAACTCACATAAAATGAATGAGAAAGCTCACAAATTATTTTTCACCTTTCCCAGAACTCAACCTTAATTCCCTTTAACCCAGTGGAATACTTCATTTAGTTTTTCCAGTTCCATATCTATAGATTCTATAAGCGAGTACCTAGTTGTCAACCTATTCTTTGCATCGACCCCCACAATGATCTAAGACTGGCTTTGCCACCGATATAAAAGCAATATTTTCCCCCCCCCCCCCATTCCGTAAAATTAGAACTAGATGACAAACACCAGAAAAGGGTTGAGCATCAAGACACTACTACTACAACAGATTATTGTTCATGAGAAACAATATTAGTTTATGTTCACACGTAGTACATAGCATCGATGCTATGTTAGCATCGATGCCATGTAAGTTTCAAAAATATTTCCAGTACGTTCAGACAGGCCGTGATCGACTTGCTTCTATCACCCACTCGTGACTATTCATCGCTCACCCGCTGCCAAAACAATAATTACTGCGCCACACAGAGTGACCCGAGTATTATTGGTATGCATGGTCAAACGCGCGGAAGTTTGTGCACAGGGGTCATATGATGCGAAGCTTTTGTTTTGAATAATATTTTATTTGTCTTCATAAATTAACATAATAACACAATAACAATTCATTTGTAATATCGATAATACAATCAAGTAGCAAATACATGTGTTATAATACTTAATTTTAAATAAACCTTGTACATGTCAAAATTGACTGAACTCCAATCTTATGCCAAAATAAAACACATGCATGCACGCTATATTCTCTGGTAAGCACATGTAAATCAATATCTAAAGACCACATCATACTTTAGTTAAGGTCTGATTCTGAAAGAGCAGATTCTCAGCTTTAAAATGATATATAACTCATTGGACGTTCATAACTCAATGTACAAAGAGAAGAATGCACAGTCCCTCATAATACTTCTTAATAAGGGTTTAAAGTTTGCAGTCTATTGAAGCACTCTGATTTGCAAAGTGTTGTGCTAAGGTGACAAATGGAGATTAGAACTCAATGAAAATTTCTATGAGGATATTATCAGATTGTCCTAAAAGTTGGCATACTACATAGACATATCCTGTTTATCATAGTGGCACAAGTATCAATGCAAGAACTTACTCCGGGAGATTTATGGGAGATTAAAATGAGACAAGTATTCAGGGTCGTGAAAAAGAAAAGTAATACAACAAAATCCAGAGAAGACACACATAAGTCTGATAAAAAGCTGGCAAAAATACCACTTCTAGATTGTTTGGTGCCTTCACATTTTAGATTACTTAGAAAAAAGTATACTCTTTCAGGAAATACCCAAAACTAAAATTTGACCATGCATGCCAACCAAAACACATTGATTGATCTCTACACTCTTAGAAATGTTGGGTAAATGCCACTGGGTAAATGAAGATTGGGCATAGGTTGGTTAAATCTTGCTCAACTTTTACATGCATTTACCCAACATTGGTCAAAAATAAGAATGAAATTGGTAAAGTTTACCCAAAAGTTGGTCGGACTCATAAGGACCCTCATGTTGGGTAAATTTTGGGTAAAATTTTGCCCAATATTTCTAAGAGTGTAACTGAAAATCACGCAGTGCGACTTTTGGGTGGTTTTGTGGTGCCTGGTCACATATATAAAAAAGAAAAGGATAAAAAGAAGGACCCCCCCCAAAAAAAAACCCTTCCTTACCACACAGTACACATTACCCTACTATACCCCTATATACATCACATGAATACATACATTATATTACAGTACCAGATGAAACAGACAGAATGATAATAGAGAAAAAAAGTAGGGAAGAGGGTACATCACATGAATACATACATTGCATTATATTATAGCACCACATTAAACAGATAGAATTATAATAGCAGCGAGTGAAGATAGCAGCGATTGCGCTCACCACGACAAATAGTCACAAGCGCGCGGGTGGTCTACCGCAAAGCGTCGATGCTTTGTCGCTGGATCCTGAGATTTACTCCTGCTAAACTCGCTGCAAGAATAGTTTGGAAACTCGCTTCTATCTCGTGACTATCTGCGTTCAGACAGCGTTTGGTCTCGACACTATCTGGTCTTCACCAAAATAGCATCGACACCTCGATAGCGTCGATGCTATCGCTCTACGTGTGAACGTACCTAATGTTTACTGTCTGTTTAGATGAGAAATTCCGATATGCCTCTTGCTTGTTTATGGATTTAATGTAATGAGTGGGGAGAAATATGTTAATGATTTCTTAATCTCTTACAGGTGCATTTCTACCAAACCAGCAGGACCCATGCGAAGAACGCAGGACTCCACAGCTTACTAACCAAGGTAAGATTGTAACGTACGGCAACAAAGCACGTATGACACGTTTATTTGATTTTTTTTTTCTCCCTTAACAAGCATTTCATAATGTGGAAATAATGAGTTATGCAGGCAGTGAATATGATTCATGCTTTTATTTATGATTTCCAGTAAATTTTTGTTGTTGTTGTTCGTACTGTGTTAATCTGAAACTCTACTTACTACATAATGCAGAGAGCGAGAGAGAGAGGGGGAGGGGTCGCATTTAGTCAGTTAGGCCTACATGATAAGTAATAGCGCTAATTCATAGCGTATCATAAAATTATTATACAGGGGGGGGGGGGGGTGATAGTCCTCATTTGACCAACTTCTTCACACAATATTCTCTGAGCGTGAGTTCAGATGAAAATAATGTGACTGGTTTGTCTTTTGTGATTGGATCGTTTCAGATATCTACAATATGGAGATCTCAGGGTCCTTTACAGTCCAGCAATGTCGTGACAAATTGATCAATGAATACCTCCATGATTATGCAAAATCCAGTTGGCTCCATGGGATCCCAATGACTTTGCTGAGTTCAAGGACGTACACACGGATGTCACCATGGTGAAGAAGGACAAGTATGGAAAAGACACGAAAGAGACAGAGATTCTGTCGGGGTCTGTTACTAATATATTTCAAAGGAAGTAAACGGCAGGCCACCAGTTCGAATCCTCATTTCGGCCCCCGCTGGACGAGGAAAAACAACGGCTGTCGCTAAAATGGCTTACGACTGGCTAACCGAGTGCAGGGATCATCCCTTGAAAACTTGCCTCTGCTCTTCGTTGTTAAATTACGAAAAACCAGCAAGCAGACATCTATCGCAGAAGCAATCAGATCTCAGCTACTGAGTGACGTTCATGGCTAACCGAAGACGGGCTCCACAGGTTTATCAGAGAACATCAGGATATCTGTCACATCATACTAGACGGTTAGATGAGTATGCCGAATTGCCGGAAACCAAGGATTGGAAGCAACATTGTCAGTGTGATCCGCTGGAAATATATCGAGAGTGCAGAGTCCTTGTAACAACACGCCCTCACCTAGAGAACTTCTTCAATCAAGGTGACCTTCCAAAGGTGTACACGAAGATGTGGATAGAAGGATTCTCGCGAGAGAGTTCAAGAGAGTACATCGACAAGTTTTTTGCCCTGACCTCGAACCACTCTAATGGACAAGATCTGAAAGTGTATCTCCATGGCCAACCACTGATTGATGAACTTGTTATAGTACCGCTATTTTGTTTCATGGTTTGTCACTTATGGAGGGAGGACATGCTGGGAAGTGATACTACAACCCAAACACAATTGCTTGACAGGGTGAATGGACTTTTGACATCCCATGCCAATGCCAAATCAGAGTCAAAAGACAAGATAACAGAGGAAAAACTAAATAAAATTATTTGTAAACTCGGTAAGGTTGCTCTTGCTGGTCTGCTTGACGATTCCAAAAAGCTGGTTTTCACCTCTCATGATTTCCGCAAGGTTCCTGCTATCCTTGACAAGGCATGTAAGCTAGGGATAATATTCAAGACAACTGTTTCATCAACACGCCGCCTCCCACATTGAAGGATACCACTTTTATAACCATCGAATTCTATCATAAACTTGCACAAGAACACTCGGCTGGGAAATATCTCGCAGCCAAAACAAAGAAATATTTGATGCCATTGAAGATTTCTAAGTTGGACAGAGTCCTGCGCAACATCAAAGTAAACATTGGTGACTATGAAAATCTCATCCGATTCGCTGCTGGCACGGACAACGGCCTCTGCATAAGAATAATGGAGGCCATCCTTGCCAACGGCAATCTGGATGAGAGTGAGCGATATCGCATTCTCCTTGACTGCTCATCAGAGACCAAGGGTACTGAAAGAAGGGTATCTTCTTTGGTTCAAAGATGCGTAACTGCACAAAGTATTGTTCTTAAGTCGCCGACCGTCTACACCGTTGTTGGAATGCAAAATCTTCCAGAGCAGCTGAAACATACGGTATGCAGACATCCATCTGAGCGTCACTTCAAAAATTTGTATCTGTTTACAAGAATATGAGAAATGTTTTAAAGCTGATTTATTTTATATGGAAATCCTCTTTTAAATCAAGAGAAAAGATGAAAAACCAGATCAATGAAAGTTTGAGAAAAATCCGGTCAGAAAATAATAGGCCAGGAACCTGTCCCGAGATAGTCACCCCCAAAATTACATATGAGATTTGACCCCTTAAAGTTACTTAGACCATCCATGTCATTTACAAAAAACCTTGTCAGCCCGAACGAAGCCGTCGGTTCGGCATGCAGCCCCCCCCCCCCCCCCCCCAAGAAAAGGGCACCCAAGTCTGGTCGATTTCAACAACTAAATGCGCCAAACTTGTATGGTAAAGTAAAAGTCCAAGCTGATATCAAGTTGATTTTATAATCAAGAGAAAAGTTGCATAAATTTGGTTTTAAAATCAAGAGAAAAGATGAAAAACCATATCAATGAAAATCCGGTCAGAAATAATAGCCAGGAGCCTGTCCCGAGATTATGAGATTTGACCCCTTAAAGTTACTTAGACCATCCATGTCATTTACAAAAAACCTTGTCAGCCTGAACGAAGCCGTCGGGTTCGGCATGCAGCCCCCCCCCCCCCCCCCCCCCCCCCCCAAGAAAAGGGCACCCAAGTCTGGTCGATTTCAACCTAAATGCGCCAAACTTGTATGGTAAAGTAAAAGTCCAAGCTGATATCAAGTTGATTTTATAATCAAGAGAAAAGTTGCATAAATTTGGTTTTAAAATCAAGAGAAAAGATGAAAAACCATATCAATGAAAATCCGGTCAGAAATAATAGGCCAGGAGCCTGTCCCGAGATTATGAGATTTGACCCCTAAAAGTTACTTAGACCATCCATGTCATTTACAAAAAACCTTGTCAGCCCGAACGAAGCCGTCGGGTTCGGCATGTAGCCCCCCCCCCCCCCCCCCCCCCCCCAAGAAAGGGCACCCAAGTCTGGTCGATTTCAACCTAAATGCGCCAAACTTGTATGGTAAAGTAAAAGTCCAAGCTGATATCAAGTTGATTTTATAATCAAGAGAAAAGTTGCATAAATTTGGTTTTAAAATCAAGAGAAAAGATGAAAAACCAGATCAATGAAAGTTTGAGAAAAATCCGGTCAGAAAATAATAGGCCAGGAACCTGTCCCGAGATAGTCACCCCCAAAATTACATATGAGATTTGACCCCTTAAAGTTACTTAGACCATCCATGTCATTTACAAAAAACCTTGTCAGCCCGAACGAAGCCGTCGGGTTCGGCATGCAGCCCCCCCCCCCCCCCCCAAGAAAAGGGCACCCAAGTCTGGTCGATTTCAACCTAAATGCGCCAAACTTGTATGGTAAAGTAAAAGTCCAAGCTGATATCAAGTTGATTTTATAATCAAGAGAAAAGTTGCATAAATTTGGTTTTAAAATCAAGAGAAAAGATGAAAAACCATATCAATGAAAATCCGGTCAGAAATAATAGGCCAGGAGCCTGTCCCGAGATTATGAGATTTGACCCCTTAAAGTTACTTAGACCATCCATGTCATTTACAAAAAACCTTGTCAGCCTGAACGAAGCCGTCGGTTCGGCATGCAGCCCCCCACCCCCCCCCCCCCCCCCCCCCCCCCCAAGAAAAGGGCACCCAAGTCTGGTCGATTTCAACCTAAATGCGCCAAACTTGTATGGTAAAGTAAAAGTCCAAGCTGATATCAAGTTGATTTTATAATCAAGAGAAAAGTTGCATAATTTGGTTTTAAAATCAAGAGAAAAGATGAAAAACCATATCAATGAAAATCCGGTCAGAAATAATAGGCCAGGAGCCTGTCCCGAGATTATGAGATTTGACCCCTAAAAGTTTACTTAGACCATCCATGTCATTTACAAAAAACCTTGTCAGCCCGAACGAAGCCGTCGGGTTCGGCATGTAGCCCCCCCCCCCCCCCCCAAGAAAAGGGCACCCAAGTCTGGTCGATTTCAACCTAAATGCGCCAAACTTGTATGGTAAAGTAAAAGTCCAAGCTGATATCAAGTTGATTTTATAATCAAGAGAAAAGCTGCATAAATTTGGTTTTAAAATCAAGAGAAAAGATGAAAAACCAGATCAATGAAAATCCGGTCAAAAATAATAGGCCAGGAGCCTGTCCCGAGATTATGAGATTTGACCCCTTAAAGTTACTTAGACCATCCATGTCATATACCAAAAGCTTGTCAGCCTGAACAAAGCCTGACTTGTAGAATGATAGAAGATAGAAAGGGAAAATGATAGAATGAATAAAAACATAGAAAAAACATAAGGAATTTAAAGAGAGAGAAGACGATAGAAAGAAAACATAAGGAAATATAGAAAGAGGAAATATGATGAAAAGAAAGAACAGATAGAAAGGGAAAATGATAGAATGATAAAAACAAAGAAAAACAAAAGAAAACAAGGAAATAGTTACTTAGACCATCCATGTCATTTACAAAAAACCTTGTCAGCCCGAACGAAGCCGTCGGGTTCGGCATGCAGCCCCCCCCCCCCCCCCCCCCCCCCCCAAGAAAAGGGCACCCAAGTCTGGTCGATTTCAACCTAAATGCGCCAAACTTGTAACACCCCCCCCCCCCCCGAAAAAAAACACACCAAATTGCCCCTAAACCAAGCTTTGCTGCAAAAAAAACACCGCAGTGGCGGTTTTACGGATCACGGCCGTGCCCCCTCCTTTTGAAAGAAAAGTATGCTTTGTGCCCCCCCCCTTTAGAACTTATACCCTTTTTTGGATAAATATGGATCTCCCTCCAAAGTTGAACAGCCCTGAATTTCTGTCCCCCCTTTTTTTTTACAAAATCCTGGATCCGACCCTGATGACAGCCCTGCATTTCTGTTCCCCCTCCCTTTCTACAAAATCCTGGATCCGCTCCTGATTAAGGATAATAATCAGGGGCGGATCTAGGGGGCGATTAATCCCCTTTGAAACCCAACTGACATAACTTAAGTAGACAATGAAAAAAATGCCTCCTTAATTGTGCAATTTTCCGGCTCACGTGTCCCCTCTTTTACAAAATCCTTGGATTCGCCCCTGATAACAGCCCTTTAAGTGTCCCCTTTTTTAAATAAAAAATCCTGGATCCGCTCCTGATTAATGATAATAATCAGGGGCGGATTCAGGGGGCGAATTGTCTCCCACCTTTGAAACCCAACTGGCATACCTTAAGTACACAATTAAAAAAAGCCGTCTTAATTGTGTAATGATCTGTGTCTCCACTGTTAAACATCCTGGATCCGCCCCTGATGACAGCCCTGCATTTTTTTTTTCAAAAAAAATCCCGGATCCGCCCATGATATAATGATAACAATCATTATAAAAATATTTAGAAGAAAAAAAAGTCAACGCACCCTTTGGACGAATGGTGACGTTCCAGTCAACGTGACGCGCCCGACGCTCCCAAAGCACCCTTTCGGCCAAACCGGGGGGGGGGGGGGGGGTGGGGCTTTGGACGAATGGTGGCGTTCGCGTCAATGCGACGCGACGCTACCCACCCTTTCGGACTATGCCCTGTGATGGGACAAGGCATAATATAGAGCGTGCAAGGTATTTGTGTAAATTATTGTACATTATTACCACAGAAGATATGAATGTATGGTGCTAGAAAAAATACTCCGATCAGAGTCATGATGACCTTTTATTTCAGATAATCTTCAGTGAGCATGAACTGTTTATATAATAGTCTGAAAGTTTGACATCAAGTGAACTCAGTCAGATACATTAATACAAACAGAAAAGGAATGAGATTAAACTTTTCAAAGGAGACTGATTGAGAAGTATACCAACAAATGGAATGATTACAGTAAGAATGTTGATTAAGGGATAAATATATTGTATACAAGAGGAAAGTAAAAGAAAATCTAATTGTAAAAGGTATACCAGTGAAGAGTAGGTTACAGGAGTTCAAGTAATTGAACAAGTAATTCGGGGGGGGGGGGGGGGGGTTGGAGGGGGTGTAACTTCACTTTTTTGCCCCAGGCTCAATAATCCCTAATTACGCCACTGGCTTCGCTCCCTCGCCGTTCATCCCACCCCCCAACCGGGCCTTAAAGGAAAAAAAATAGCCCCAATTTTTAAGGGGCCGTCTGACAACCCATCCCGACGGAAGATTTTGTAAGTTTTTGTGTTTTGGTAATGTATAGTCATATAACTTCCTTATGACAAAATTGGCTCAGAATTTACATAGGTTAAAATCGACCCGACTTCGTTCGGACTTACAAGCTCTTTATGAATGACATGGATGGTCAAATCTCATATATAAAATGGGGTGACTATTTCGGGACAGGCTCCAAGACTATACAAACATTATGAACTTTTGAAATTGTAATCGATTAAACACAAAATAATTGTCAACTCCGTGACGCATCTTGCGAGGTCCGCTCCCACTTAATTGCTCTATACTGAAAAATATACTTTAACATTATGCTGAAGAAAATATTTGATTATACATGAAACCTAGATATAGTCATTGCACATAATGTTTATTTAAACAAAACCTTAATGAAATACAATTGTATTCCCCCATCATAAGCTAAGGAAATGAAAATTTACATTTTCTATCCAGATCAAATGGGAGAGGAGCTCGCCAATTTGTGCTTGATTGATTACAACTTCGAAAATTGATAACTTTTTAGTAGGATTTTTCTCAAACATTTACTTATCTGTTTCCCTCATTTTTCTTATTTTATTCAAATCAACAGGAAACAGGGTATATCTTCCCTTTAACGTATAATCGATCCAAATAGAGATAAAACTGAAAAGGAAGTCGACGAAAAGAATGGATCATATTGGAAATTTAATAATAGTCTTTGTGGTAATGTAGAATATGTTAATAAGATAAAAATGGAAATACTTCGATTAAAAGAGGAATTAAAGAAGGAAATTAAAGATAGAAGGGTTGTATGGGATTATTTGAAAATGAACTTTCTGCATCACAAAAAAAAGCCCATTATTATCTTATTAGCTAAAGAAGGGAAATATCCACATTATGTAAAAAAAAATATAGACCCATATCCTTACTGAACATAGATTATAAAATCATTCCTAAAGTTTTGGCTAAACGAATTAAAGAGGTGTTGGATAGCGTGATACTATCAGATAATAGGGTTTATTAAGGGTAGGAATATAGGAGAAGCGATCAGAATAATAGACGATATGTTGTTTCATACGCTACAGAATAATATTCCTGGGTATATGATGGCAATTGACTTTGAAAAAGCTTCGTAAGTGGTCAAAATATTATATACAAATACCCAAAGGCAAAGCTGTATTTTTAATGGAGGGGATTCGACAAGTTATTTTAAAATAGAAAGAGGAGTAAGACAAGGGGACCCCGTTTCGCCCTATCTTTTTATTTTATGTATAAAAGTATTGGAGCATAATATAACATATTATATAACAACGACATTAAAGGAATTTCCTTCAGAAAGGAAGAAGTAAAGCAGGTTATGTATGCCGACGGTATGACTATTTTTGTTCGAGATATGAACTCGGTCAAAAATTTAATACAAACTTTAGAAAATTTCAGAAAGGTATCAGGACTTAGAGTTAATAACGAGAAGACGAAGGTGTTATTATTAGCTTCCTCTCAAAGAAAATCATATGATATTTCTTTTGGTCAAAAAGTAGATTTTGTGAAGATTCTCGGTGTATTTTTTTCTTTAGATGTGGAAGTAAAGGAAAGGTTAAACTATAAAGAAATATTAAGTAAAATAAAGAAATTGTTGAACTGGTGGAGGCAAAGAGATTTAGCATTAATGGGCAAAATACAGTTATTAAAGCAGTTTATTTTTATGTGGCATCTCTCACACCAATCCCCAGGATGGGTTTACGAAGAACTTGATGAGTTGGCTTTTGCATTTTTGTGGGGTGGGAGAAATAAAATTAACAAAAGTACTCTGTATTTAGATTACTACCTTGGTGGCTTGAAAATGATGAACTTCCAATGGTTGATAAAGGCACAGAGGGTCATGTGGATATAAAAGACTAAAAGAGTATTGCAATGAAATGGAAACAATATTTCAAATATGCTACAAAACATCTAGGGGGAGAATTTATATTTTCTTGCGATTATACTTGCTTGGATTGTTGAAGGTATCATTGCCGCAATTTTATATGAATTTATTAGAAGTGTGGATAGATACAAATGATTTTCGATTTAAATCAGAAACATTTAAAGGGAACGAGATATTTTTTGAACAATAAATTTATAAGATTTGAAGGAAAATGCATATTTGACCAAATTATATGAAAAAAATATATAGATTGAAACATAATTTATCATGGATTGTGATGGAAACTTAAGATCGTTTTCATACTTCCAAAGACAGGGGTTAAATTTTAATGATTTTCAATCGATAGAGACAATTTATAAAACGATTCCAGTAAGCTGGAAATGAAACATGAATATGAATAATAATGATAATATTTCGAGAAGAAATATCGTTTATATCCGGAAAAAGAGTTATATCGATAAATGATATTGTATCTAAAAAAATATATGCTAATTTTATGAATTGCAACTTGGCAATACCACATATTTTTGAAAGTCATGGTTACCATGGCAACCATGACTCCGCCCATGACTCCGCCCACACCAAAAACAATAGGCTTCTTCATCTTACCATAATGCACCTCCATGTGAAATTTTAAGGTGATCCGACAAAAACTGCAGCCAGTAGAGCGCTCACAAGAAAATCTCTGCGGCGGACGCGGCGCGACGATGCCAAATCCATAGTATCCCCGAACAGTAGTTCGGGGGATACAATAATTTTTGTTATTGCAAAAAAGAAGAAACATATTGTCATTTATTTTTTTAAATGTGAACATGCTTTTTTGGTTTGAAATAATTGCAACGAGGTGTTTGACTTTTTATATATTGGTAATTTAAGCTGGGAAGAAAATTTGGCGGAATAGAATTAGAAGAATTAGAAAGGAACGGTTGGTTAATCATCTTTGTAAAATTTTCAATCTTTAACTATAGATGAAATTAAAAGAAATTTTAAAGAAGAAGAATGGGAAGAAAAAAAAGCTGGCAGTGGAGAGCGAGGTAGAGGTAAAGGTTGAGCAAGAGCCCAATATTTTTTTTTCTCTCTTTTTTCTTACAGAGACAGTATAAAAAATAGGAAATTATATCCCTTCCATGTGTAGGGGCAAAATTAGGAAGCGTGCTCTCACCCGGGAGGGAGGGGGGGGGGGGGGGGGGGGGCAGGTTTGGGAGGGTAGACTCACAGCACTTGTTTTTGTTTTTGTTTTATTTGTTTTTTCTCTTTTAACACATTACGTTATTCCAATTTGTATAATACAAGTCGTATTTTTCTTCTATATCATGTTAAAATTTCTTCACTGATGTATAATTATATAATTATGTTAAGATATTCAAATAGTATGTACAAACCGTTTAATGACATTTGCCATGCATGTATTAGATGGAGAGAGAACAATAGAAACATTAATGAAGGGTGCTTTACCCCTGGGAGGGGGTGGGTGGGGAGGGGCAGAAGGCAGCACCTGATTTTATATTTTCGGTTTTCTCTCTTATCCTTTAAGACATTATGTTATTTCAATATTTATGTATGAGATACAAGTAATATTTTCTTCATTATCTTCAGATTTCTTTGAATGATTGATGTATAATTGTATTTCGTTAAAATATTTGTTCAAATAATTTGTACAAATTGTTTTATTGAAAATTGCATTTTATGTATTTGATATGAGAGAAAACAATAAAAAAATACCTTTAAAAAAATAATAAACCACGATAAAAAAAAGTTGTATATATTATACGTATTTTCAAAAACCCCCCCAAAAAACACGGCATCAACGGTAAGCAGACAGTTGATATAAAAGAATATTCTGTATTTAATGTTGTTTCACTTTCAAGTCAAAGGCTTGAATTTTTAAAAGTATTGTTTCCTTAATCAATTACATGAGCTGAACTTCAGTGATTTAGCATTTGCCATTTTTTTTTAGTTTACCGAATTGCGTATATTTGTCGTATCTATATATGTTACAAAACATTGAAAAACTAGTAGGCCTAAGCGGTCATATATCTAAATCAAATTTAATGATTTCACTTCGCGCCCCCCCCCCCCCCAACCCTCTCCCCCCCTCTCTCTCTCTCTCTCTTTCACAATCATTACTACAACAGGTTAGAGAAGTTAAATTGGAGGAGTCTTCTGTTACTATCGACGTGACGAATGGGTTATGGTCCTGCCTGGGATCATTTTCGATGCTACATACTCTCACCATTTCAGACTCCACTCTGAGTTTCCCATCATCTTCACTAAGCTTCCAGTCGTCACAAAGCTTACAGCCAAGAGAGTGACGGCACAAAGCTCCGAAGGTCTGCTCTCATCCCTCCCAGGCTTGAAAGAGATCGATATCACTATCGATGATGCAGAGAGGGACATATCCCATATCACGGCCAGCTCTAGGCCTTTGCGTCATCAGACGGGATCACGTCTCATCCTCACTTTCAACAGAAGAGATGACTGGCTCGAAAGACACGATTGCAGGACTGGGCCTTCTGATCAGCGAACAAACCCCAAACCAACAATGGCTACATTTGTTCGGGCAGAAGGGCAGAGATGAGGAAGCCTTGGTTGACCTCTTTGGCAAGTCATTGCAGTTAAAGTGAGTAGGCCCTAGATCTAGAGAAGACCTCTAGGGCTAGGCCTAACATAGCATAGGCTAGTTCTAACGTTAGATCTAACTAGTAACTGTTACAATAGACCGAAAAATCAGTCTATTTCGTTGGGGGATATGCTCCGCTGAGACTACGTCTGGCTTCTATAAAAACCCTCAAAAGACAGTAGTTTTCTGTCTACTGCATGCTATACAGTACTGTATAGGCTTAAGTTCTAACAACACATGCAGCTACGCCTACGGTACTGTTAGGCCCCTAAGTGTTATTATGATCAGTGTAGGCTAGACCCTAATGATGACAATATGTCTTAACATAGCCTAGGTCTTCACTTTTTTTTAAATTAGATTATACTATAGATTTAAATTCTTCTAGGGTCAGTGAATATGTACCAACTGCAAGAGCATAACTTAATGATTTTTTTTTTCGAGCACAAACGTTCTACTACTAGGCTTATAGTACTAGGAACTACTACATCATACATGTACATAAAATTATGCCTAAAATTATAGGCCTAGGCCCAAACGCAGTCTAGGCTATGTCTATGTGGGAGTGTGTCGAGCAATCGCTGCTGCACTAACTTAGTGTAAAAAGAACAACCAAAATCATGTAGTCTAAGCACTATATAATTTACTTTCATTTGCTAGATTACCTGATTCAGGGACTCTTCAACTATATTTTGCTTCAAATTTTGAGATTCCAAGATGGAAGATGAATAATTTAAATGGTTATTTTCCTCTTCTTCATGTCTATGATCTATCCTGGACTCCTGGAGGCTGGACTTATCCAAGATAATTCACATAAAGCCTATTGTAGGAATTCGGACAGAAACATGTATGATGGGGTAGGCCTACAAGGTTTAGTTTGAATAACCTTGTACATGACTATGCAAGTGTTGATAGGTCTATTTTTTGTAAAGCAAAGTCTTGCTCGTGAAGTGTTTTCATACATGTGACCGACATGCTGAAATCTACCATGCATGTGTTAATTGCACAGATACCGTCCTTGCATGTTTCTCTATTATTATACATGTCTTTATGTCTTGTTAACCTGGTGGAGATCCTCAGGCTCAGTTGGTGTGTTTACATAATCCTCACATTTTCTTCTCTTTTTTTTCCTTTTGGTGAGGGGGTAATTTTGAGAAAACAGTACATATTTCATAACCATATAACTCAGTATTCAAATGATTAAAACCAAATGCACTTCACAAAAAAAAATCAAAACTATACATATGATATATAATTTTATGACAATACTAATATAATATATATAATTTCATTACAATACTCAAAATTATAGAAAATAAATTTTGAGTATTGTTATCTTCGTGAATTGCATTGGGTGTCAATCCTTTGAATACTGTTATAATATTATATCATTGAACTGAATTGAAGCTATTAATGCTTTACAACTCATTTATTTTGTCACATATATCGTACTGTAACATAGTATGGGGAAATAGTAACAAAATGAATATAGACACTATGTTGCGTCTTCAAAAGAAAGCACTTCGTATCTGTTCTCATTCTCATTATTTAGCCCACACCGATCCTATATTTCATAAGTTTAAAACATTGAAAATTAACGATATTCACACCTACCAAACTGCTATATTTATGTATAAATTTTCCACCAACGCTACACCAATATCCTTTCATAATATTTTTATCTACAACAGAGATGTCCATTCCTACCCGACACGACATTCATCAGATCTTCATTTAACAAATCCAAATTAATAATAGCTCAAAAAACGATAAGACATCACGGTCCAGATGTTTGGAACAATTTACCTCATGATATTAAACACGCCGTATCTCTTTTTTCTTTTAAAGCTTCGTTAAAGAAGTATTTGCTATCCACTTATTCGTAAACTTCTCACTGCACGTGCACCCACTTGCACACACTTCACTTCAATCCCTTTCCTTCCCCTTTTTTTTTGTAGTAATTTTTTTTTTTCCAGTTAGTGACATCGCTTTTATGATATAGACATTTATATTAATTATGGTTTCCATGTAGCCCTTTCCACTGGCTGCTATTCATTCAAGCATTTTGCTTAAGATAGCTGGCCCCTGCATTTCTGTTATTTCTACTTGTTCATTTCGATTTATAATCTTGTCTTTATTCTGTTGTCATTGTTATTTAACTGTCACATTTTTGAATTTGAACAATTATGTTGTATATTTATTACTATAATTGTTTGTAAATTTGTTATTTGATTTGACAATAAATGCAGAAACTCCTGCCAAAAAAAAAAAGAAAACAATTTTTAACTGTTGAAGTCAAATGCTTTTCTATGTCAAAGGGCACTTTCTTCAAAGGGTCTGACACTCCTTCCTGATAAAAAATGTGTTTTTTTTTTTTTTTTTTTTTTTTTTTTTTTGGGGGGGGGGGGGGCACATCCGGCCCGTACCCCCTTTGGAAGAAAAGTATGCACTGTGCCCCCCCCCCCCCATTTAGAACGAAAACGTTTTTTTTTTTTTTGCTTGTCAGAGAATTATGGAGGAAATCTAACCCCCATAACCCGGTGGATTGGGGGAGAACCGGGGCATATAGACCCCTTAAGAAATCAAAACACCATATCAAAAAAAGAAAAAATTTCTACCCAAATTTGACATGAAAAGAAGGAAAATGTTTCTGGTTATTTGCCAAATGAGCATAACAACACCATGGCCAAGTATTAACATAAAGCGTTCCCCAAACCCTCCCCATTTTGACTTTCTACTTGATACGAACCTCACATTCTTAATTTGATTGCAGTTATTTCAAATATGCATACTCATTAACGAATTTGAATGACCGCAAAGACGGAATTGTTACGAATGGACGAATTTGAATGACGATTGACGAATACCATTGCTCATTGTTTTAAATTGATTGGCACAATTTGCAATTTGATCGCTGAGATGTTGATTTTGAGCGGCCAAAGACGAATTTGAATTCTGATTTGTTACCGCGATCGCATTTTCGGGCGAAATTGATTGCTCGAAACGTTAAATTGATTGGAGAAAGTTTGAAATTGACCGGGAAAACCTATACTATCAACATCTTTATTATTGATATTGTTATTTTTTGTATATTACCACCGTACATACGAAGATTTCATTAATCTTATATACTGATTTAATACCATTTCCTAAAAACGAATAGAATCACATTCTTTCCCTCATTTCTTTTTCAAATATCATTTAGGAGTGAATGTGGTGGTCTAAATTACGACAGTTATGCCGTTCAGGTAAGTATATATTTTTTAATACTGAAACGTGCACATAATAGCTTTAAAATATTCAAGAAAGCGATATTCTCTACAAGGTGGGAAATCACAACAAAATGACACTGTTTGTTTAAAACAATTAAATATTTTAGCTGAATGTTAATAAAGTGATACTTTGGACTTTCTTTTTAATTAACTTTTTCCACTCGTTCCCTATGTAGTGTCATGTATAGCCGATGCATGTGAATGTGACAAGGGTTCTGTTCGCATTTCATTGCAGAATTCGAGGCTTGAGATAAAGCACTGCCAACTTTCTACTGAGATGACCGAAAAGTTGTGGCCCTGCCTCAGATCCGTCGCTTCTCTAAAGCATCTCTCTATCTCAGACTCCTCTCTCAGTTTGCCTTCATCTCCTACTAAGCTTCCATCCGTCACAAAGCTTATAGCCGAGAGAGTGACGTCACAAAGCTACGAAGGTCTGTTCTCTTCTTTACCTTGCGTGCGAGAGATCGATATCACTATCGATGATGTAGGGAAAGAAGACATATCTCAGATCCAGACTGGTCTTCGTCGACGTCTGACGGGACAGGAGCTCACGCTTATCAGGCTTAAAGCACCCGATACACTCCGGTCAGGGAAGAAGAATGTATCAAACGAGACGATGAGAGGACTGGGTCTTCTGATCGGGTACGAGGTGATATTGTCAGGTGTAGTATCCAGACCGGAGGAGAAATTAATTGATCTCGTTGAGCCTTTGACACGTTTGATATCATCTAGTCTGTATTTAGAACAGTAAGTAATAACTACTTTTTTTCAAAGCTCATTTTATTACTTCCATTTTCAGATAACCTCTTTACAAATAACCAAGGTCAAATAAGATGGACATCTATAAATCCACATTCCAGAAATAATATTATGCAAACTTATATGGAGTCAAAAGGGGCCTGAGCTTTCGATCCTAGCAGAATCTTCGTCAGAGGCAAAAAGACAAACATAAAAAGCAAGACAAGCATATATATAGACTACAGACACAAAACAGTATACATGTAACAGGAACTGTAAGGGAGGGGCTGGGGACACAAGACAATGGAAACAAAAGGGGAGAGTGGGGAGCAAGGAGTCAAGTAGGTGTGGAGGGGGATTAAAGCAAACACAGAGGCGTGTAATATGATTACTTTTATTGAAACAATTAAATTAACTATTGACAATGAGTCAAATTTGTATAAGCCTTATCATGCGCATGGTATTATTGAATGGAAGTTTATATTTAAAGTATCTTTTTAAAAGAGTGAACAAAACAAAAAAAGACAAGGAAAATCGATTCAAAATTTCTCGCATCAATCGCGGGTTTCCCCTATTATCAGCACGCCTTTGTGTGTGTTCTTGTTCATGTTTTTAAGCCATGCATTTGAAATGAAATTGGCATCATAGTTACTTTTTTGGTCAGGTTAATGTGTCGACTTTCAATTACCAAAATATCCACCTGAAATCCTTAAATCCTATGATTATCAAAGATTTTTATTGGGTGTAATTATGTTTCATATGGCAAAGGACCAGTAAGGTACAAAATATCCCACCAAAAGAGGTATAAAAACTCTCGCAGGAAAACAAACACACACACACACACACACACACACACACAAAAAAAAAAAAAAACTTTACCAAGTTTGCAAAAGATGAGAGATGATTCTGTTCAAGTTATAAAAAGAAATAAATTAGCTCAGATTTCCATTATATTACAATTAGCATGATGTGCAACTTTTATTTCAAGACAACGGACAGAATAATGCAGAGACATTGCTCGAACTCTATGACTGTGTTTGTGTATTTCTACTTTTCCGTTTTTGAACTTTCAGGTTTCAATATACGTAAAATAGCAGACTCCTTTTTAGATGATGAAGTCTCAAGATAATGTCCTTAATATATAATCATTAAATGTTTAATGCAAAATGTAACTAAAAGAAGATCTATCTTTCACTTGGTTCGAAAAAAATATATAGATATTGTAATGTTACAGGAGACGCATAGTTGTGAAAAAGATGAAATTTATTGGGCAAGTGAATGGGGTGGTAATATTTTATTTTGTCATGGGACAACACACAGTAAAGGCGTTGCCATTCTTTTTAGAAATGGATTTGATGTAAACATCAGACAGATACACAGAGACTATTGTGGAAGAATTTTATGTATCCATGCAGAATGTGGAAAGACTCATTTATTGATTTTAAATATTTATGCACCTAATATAGAAAATATGCAAATATACAGTTCTATAAAGATCTATTAAATGTTATCCGAAAGGAGTGGAATGGCGAAGAACATATAGTTATTGGAGGTGATTTCAATTGTGTTTTGTATACTAAAATAGATAAAATGGGAGGACAAAAATCATGCAGAAAAAAAGTTGATGAAAGGATTGAAGATATTATGGCAAATTTTGACTTATTTGATATCTGGCGAACTATGAATAAAAATGAATCCCGTTTCACTTGGAGACAAAATAAGCCCTTTGTCCAATGTAGGCTAGATTATTTTTTAATTGATAGCGATCTTAAACCGAAAGTTGAGAAAGCGGGTATAACTTCTGCTCTACGAACAGATCATTCTGCTATATATATCTTAATAAAGTTGAGCGATATATCCAGAGGAAAAGGATATTGGAAATTAAACACCTCCTTGTTACAGGACGATATATATGTTAACACTTTAACAGAAAATATTAAAAAATGGAAAATAGATTTTGTTCATATGGATCCTCAAACAAAATGGGATTGGATAAAGTTCCAAATTAAATTATTTACAATTAAATATTCAAAAGACAAAACTAAAGAAACTTTAAATCTGGAAAATGGTCTGCAGAAAAGATTGGAGGACCTCGAAAAAGATTTAACAACTGTGAATAATACAAATAAAACTCAAGAAATAGAAAAAGTAAAGGAAGAAATTATTAGAATTGAAAATAAGAACATTGAAGGTGTTATGGTAAGGTCAAGATGTAGATGGTATGAAAAGGGAGAAAAGAGCAATGATTATTTTTTAGGGTTGGAAAAAAGGAACCAAGCAAAAAAGTATGTCATTCTATTATTAAAGAAGATACACAGGAACTGATTATAAATCAGAAAGATTTTTTAAAAATACAAAAACAAACAATTCTATGAGACATTGTATAAGTCAAAAATGAGAAATGGCGCAAACCATGAGGCCAAATCTTTTTTACAAAATCTATTAATGCCTTCTCTCAATGAGAGAGAGAAAAATATTATTGATAAACCATTAAATATGACAAAAATAAAAGAAGCGTTGTATAGTATGCCTGCAAATAGAAGCCCTGGAAACGATGGCCTTCCTGCCGAATTGTATAGAACTTTCTGGGAAATTTTGGAAAATATATATATAGAATCAGTAACCATAAGTTTAGATAGGGGAGTATTTACAACTTCGCAAAAACAGGCAATTATCACTTTAATAAAAAAGGAAGGGAACGATGAACAATATTTGAAAAATTGGAGACCGATTTCATTGCTTAATGCTGATATTAAAATTTTATCAAAAGTTTTTGCTACCAGATTATGTAAAGTTTTACCAAGATTGATAAATTCATGTCAGACAGATTTTATAAAAGGTCGATACATAGGAGAATCAATTCGAACTATCATAGATACTATGTTTTACACAAAAGAAAATGACACCCCAGGTCTTCTTTTATTTTTAGACTATGAAAAAGCATTCGATTCGTTAGAATGGGATTTTATATTTAATATTCTTGATAAATTTGGATTTAGTCAGAATTTTCAAAAATGTATCCGGTCTTTTTATACAAATATTAGTAGTTGTATATGTAGTAATGGGCATTCATCAGGATATTTTGAATTATATAGAGGTGTCCGACAGGGAGACCCTTTGTCCCCTTACTTATTTATACTTTGTATTGAATCTTTTGCATGTGAAATAAGACAAAGAGAGGACATTAAAGGTATACTTATAAATGACAATATGATTAAACTGGCACAATATGCAGATGATACGACCTTGATTTTAGCTGACAAAGAGTCAGCAGAAGTGGCCTTTTTGGCTATAGATAATTTTTCTTCTTTTTCGAGTTTAAAAATTAACAAAGATAAGTGCAAAGCTATGTGGCTAGGTGCATGTAGAGGGCCACAGGATAAATATTTTGATATTGAATGGCCAGACAATCCTATTAACTGCCTTGGAATTTATTTTTCTTATGATACTGAATTGGCTTTGAAGCTTAATTTTGATAAATGTCTTAAAGAAGTAAAGATATTGTTAAATGTTTGGCGCAAACGAAATCTTACATTGATAGGGAAATTTTAAAAAATTTCGCACTATCAAAATTTATATTCTGTGCCTCGGTTTTATCTATCCCCGATCATGTTGTGAAAGAATTGGAGAAAATTATACATATGTGACCCGGCACAACTAAACCACCAAAAAGTCGCAAAAATTGATTTTTCGGATTTCATCATATTTGGAAAGAACAGAGTCTGAGCTTTAAAATGATATTTAATTTGTCAACATTGAAGGTTCCTAACCCTTTTAATTTAGCGAATAAATGGAGCTAATAAGAGAGTTTGCTGGTATTAGTTACGGAGGAAACAAGCTCTAAAGTTTGGGCCTATTCAAGCGTGCGGAGCAAGAAAACATAAGAGAAAATCAATAGAGAGTGAATCAAAAGGCCATATCAAGCACTTTGAAGGGGTTGTCAGATTTAGTTGAAATTTATCAGGAGTGTTAAACATAGTCTATTCATTGTATTACCAAGAGTTTAATTTGGGGGCTTAAGTCATTCAAAAGTTATCATGAAACTCATGAGAGTGTTCCAATGGAGAGATTAAACGCACATGGGTGGCCTGACACCTGCACTAGACAATGCATATCCTTCTTTGTTCCCTGTTATATAATACCGATTTGTCACGTTCATAGTTCTTCTTTTATCACAGTGAACTTGCAATTTAGCCTATAATGAACTTGAATATGGCCTGCTCTTTTTCTTGCTCGCATAAATTAACCTATGGAATATGCTGTACCGTAGACCTATTTATAACTCTTTTCTTGCTCAAATGAATAAACTTGCAATTTGTTTTATAGCAGACACGAATATTTTTTTTTTTTTGCTCACAGGAATAATCTTGTAATTTTTAAATACGAAACTCATACTCTTTTTCTCTCTCACAGGAATTAGCAATTGTTTATGAAGAAATCACATACTATTTTACAGCTCACAAGAATCACACTTGCAATTTATTTGCACTGTACTCACTATTTTCTTGCTCACATGAAAAAACAATTTGCTTTCGCGACTATTAATAGACTTTTATATCATTATTATGAGATTGCTGAGGGTTTCTTCTTTCTGTCAGTATAAAAATCATTAGGGAAGAAGTAATTTAAGACCCGTGATATTGTAATGATTTTAAGAGGGTGAGAGGTACCGATGAAAAAAAAATCACACGGAAAGGGGAAGAATTTGTCAGAAACCGAAGATGTGCGAAAAAACTCTTCTAGAAAAAACTGTTAAAAACACATCTTCTACTGTGTTTTAAGCTTCCAGATTTTGATACAAGGTACAGAAAAGATCGATCTTTCAGAAAAACCAAAAATCCCGAAATTCATTTTTTCAACCCAAATTTCCATTTCGGCTGTTTGTACAAAATCACTGCTTGCGACTTTTTGGTGGTTTTGTGGTGCCGGGTCACATATATATGTATGGAATGGAAATAAGAATTATATAAAGAAGTCGACATTGATTGCCCCATATTCTAGAGGGGGTCTGAATATGATTGACATCCATTCAATGTTTAAAGCCCTCAAAATAAAATGGATAGTAAGACTTTTAGACGAAGACTATTCTCCGTGGAAAGTATTTTTAATCACTTTACAAGAATGTATGGTGGACAATTTTTACTCTACTGCAATTTAGACAAAAGGGACTGTTATAAATTGAGATATCTACCTTTATTTTATAAAGAGGTCTTATATGCCTATTTTGAACTTCGAGATTTGAGTAATCATGACGCATTTTCTCATGAAAGTATCATTTGGAACAATAGACAAATAAAAATAGCTGGTGACAGTTGCTTTGTAAAAGAATTATTTGACATTGGTATATGGTTTATACAGGATTTATTTGATGAAAATGGCCAGTTAATCGCTTTTTCAAAATGGCATCAGATTGGATTTAAAAATTATCTTCTTTGGCGTTCATTTGTTTCTGCTCTTCCACAGAGGGTAAAAGTTCAATATGTTGAGAGGCGTCATCTACTAAAAAAGTTAGATATTTTTATACTATTTGGAAATAAAAAAAATTATATATCAAAACTGTCAACCAAAATAATAAATTTGGTTTTAAAAGAAAAAAAATATCAAAACCCTACTTCAGAAAGATATTGGAGAACAAAATATGATATAAATGAAGATGATTTCCGTTCTATGTATGAATTGCCTTTTAAGGTTATTCCTGATACAAGAACTAGAATATTCCAATATAAAATAAATATAAGGTGCTTATTAGTTAATGCGAAGTTGAAAAAAATGAAAGTAATAGATAATGAACTATGCTCCCTCTGCAAACAAGAACCAGAAACGATTGAACATCTGTTTATAAATTGCCTATACACTCGAGACTTCTGGAACGAATTTCTGAAATGGTGGCATACAAAATGTAACAATATTAATCAGTTAAAGGACGAGGAGATCTTATTTGGATTCCAAAACAAAATATATATGCTATCAAATCATTCCATTATCATTGCAAAGAAAACGTTATATCTATGTAGGTATATATTAGCGTTCTACCAAGTCTTGACTTATTTCTTGTCAAATTAAAACAAACATATCAAACAGAACAAGCAAAAGATACGACTGCGTCTTCAATATGCCTCCGCTTGTATTCAGATAATTCCTGATCACCTACAAGTATAATATAGTTGATGCGCATTCATCAAATGGTTATTGCGAAATTGTGATTTAAAACACTAAAATCCTATATTACTAATTGACCTCTGACTATAAAGCAATATAATCAGTTGTTCTTGAGATATCGTGGAAATGTAGCCCAAAACTGTATTAATATCATGTAAATTGGCCGCTGAGACCTGCAACCTGTGACCTTTGACCTACTTACCCCCAAAATCTAATCAGTTCATCTTCGTATGGGGATACATACTAGTACCAAGTTTGAAGTTCTTACCTCAAACAGTTCTTGAGATATCGCAGTAACGAGGCTAAAAACCAGTAATTTCATGTAATTTCATGTAAATTGACCTCTGTGACCTCTGACCTTTGACCTACTTACCCCAAAATCTAATCAGTTCATCTTTCTATGGGGATACATACTGGTACCAAGTTTGAAGTTCTAACCTCAGATAGTTCTTGAGATATCGCGGTAACGGTGCTAAAAACCAGTAATTCCATGTAATTTCATGTAAATTGACCTCTGTGACCTCTGAACTTTGACCTACCTACCCCAAAATCTAATCAGTTCCTCTTTCTATGGGGATACATACTGGTACCAAGTTTGAAGTTCTTACCTCAAACAGTTCTTCAGAAATCGCGGTAACGGTGCTAAAAACCAAGAATTTCATGTAATTTCATGTAAATTGACCTCTGTGACCTCCTTATCCCAAAATCTAATCAGTTCATCTTCGTATGGGGATACATACTAGTACCAAGTTTGAAGTTCTTACCTCAAACAGTTCTTGAGATATCGCAGTAACGAGGCTAAAAACCAGTAATTTCATGTAATTTCATGTAAATTGACCTCTGACCTTTGACCTACTTACCCCAAAATGTAATCAGTTCATCTTTCTATGGGGATACATACTGGTACCAAGTTTGAAGTTCTCACCTCAGATAGTTCTTGAGATATCGCGGTAACGGTGCTAAAAACCAGTAATTCCATGTAATTTCATGTAAATTGACCTCTGTGACCTCTGAACTTTGACCTACCTACCCCAAAATCTAATCAGTTCCTCTTTCTATGGGGATACATACTGGTACCAAGTTTGAAGTTCTTACCTCAAACAGTTCTTCAAAAATCGCGGTAACGGTGCTAAAAACCAAGAATTTCATGTAATTTCATGTAAATTGACCTCTGTGACCTCTGACCTTTGACCTCCTTACCCCAAAATCTAATCAGTTCATCTTCGTATAGGGATACATACTAGTACCAAGTTTGAAGTTCTTACCTCAAACAGTTCTTGAGATATCAAGGTAACGGTGCTAAAAACCAGTAATTTCATATAATTTCATGTAAATTGACCTCTGTGACCTCTGACCTTTGACCTACTTACCCCCAAATCTAATCAGTTCATCTTCGTATGGGGATACATACTAGTACCAAGTTTGAGGTTCCTACCTCAAATGATTCTTCAGATATCGCGGTAGGGCTAGGGCTAGGGAAGGGGAGCCTCCCCTTCCCGCGCGAAGCGCAAAAGATCTGACATTTTAGCAAATTTGAGAGAATAATAACAGCTTGGAGCAAACAATTTTTGTTGACGGAAAATTATAGTTCGACGCCCGGACCGCTTTTCAATTACATGTATTTGGACGCAACAGTTCATACATGTATGCGAGGGAACGAAAAAATTTGTATTTGAGCACCGCAGTTGAGCGGTAGAGAAACTCGAATTTTATACATTTATAAACGGTTTTCTGTTCACTCACTTCTACAATCGGGAGCAGAACTAACGAAAACCCTATAGGCTTCAGAAAGATTCGGAAATTCTGCATGGCGACCTGAAGTTGAGATTTCTTTCAAAAGTTGAACCTTTGCAAATGCTGTTTGATACACTTTATCCTATATTGGGAGCGCAATATTTAGCAGGACTCATATGAAATAATAATAGCGAACAAAGCAATTGCATCTTTATTTTTTGAAACTTTTTGAACCCTTTAATCTATTTAAGAACTATGTACTGGGGAGCGAAATTACGAGATCCTGAAATAAATTATGCGAGGGAGCAAAGCGACCGAGCTTTGAAAAAATTTCGCATTTCAAACCTTCAATTGGGGCGGTGATCCGTAAAGATTATGATTTTTATTCATTTCCCCCTATTTTTCTTTCTCTCCTTTGCGTTTTTTGCGTCCCCTCCAAGTGCTGCACGGGACACGTGCCCCCTGCCCCCTAGATACACCACTGAGCGAAGAGACCGAGCGGGGATGGGAGGGGGTATCCCCCTCCTACATCAGGGAATTTTTCAAAAATCTGTCGATAAATCTTGCATTTTAGAGCATCCAAAAATGGTTTTTAATGAAAAGAAGAAATGCACGGATCTACGCCAGTGGATGGAACCCCTTAATCCTTAATTGAGAATAACAATGAGAGCGAACGAATTTTCTTCGATATTTTCACATTGAAATTATGGCATTTCTTATTTCCTTCACAGAGGTGGTGCAGTGAGAGGAGAGTTATCTCCCCCTTCCCGCGCGAAGCGCGAAAACTTTGACGTTTTAGCAAATTTTAAGAGCCAGATAACGGCTTGTAGCCCCTTTTTAGGCATTTTCTCTCACTTCCACCGCTTTTGCGCTCTCGCTTTTTTTTTTTTTGTGGCTGAATGGGGGGGGGGGGGGGGAGGGGGTGGGGCACGGCCCCCCCCCCCCCCCCCCCCCCCCCCCCCCCGTCTACGCCAGTGAGTATGACATTGTAGGGCCTGGCCTTATTTTGAAAAATATGGGTTAGAGAACTTTGTCATGTTTGTGCTCATTTATTGCATGCTTGTCAATTTTTCATCTGCCAGTCACCCTCCACACCATCTTCATCCAAACCACCTGTTCATAAGTTTTATCTTCTTCTTCCTTTTCTCTTGTTCCTCTTCTTCTTCTTCTTCTTCTTCTTATCATTATTATTTATAATTATATGTATTATCATTACCATCAACATTGTTATTATGTCACTGTTAATTTGTTATCATTAATTATATTATTACTAGTATAATAATCATCATAGTCCTTAACATGATTGTTATTATATTTGTTACCATCAGTACTATGATCACTCTAAAAGCCGAAATAATTTATTACCGACTGTCTTGATTTTCCTCATCTTTCTCCTAAATGCTATAGGTTTTCTGGATCCCTGAACTCGGACAGACGGCTATCAAATGTAAGTAGACGGGTAGGCCTCATTGTTTAGAAATGTTCAACAATTTACATGTACACCGTTTCGCCTCATAGAAAATACAGCAAAATAAATGATATTTCTTCCTTATTTACTGCATGTCGTACTACAATAAAATATTTTTTCAGAAAGATTTTTAGTTTTGTAGAAAATTGTAAAGTCGAGCAAAATCACATCTTATTTCATGTCATTTCTTGTCAGTTTGTTTACACTTTGTTTCTCCAAACCGCCGATATACTGCGATTTAGTTATTTTAAATATCTTTTTACTCTCGTCATTAAAGGGAAAGTAAATCCTGGCGATTTAGTTAGCTGTTTAGTTGAAGGGCACATTGTTGATTATATATGTCGAATTTCAACACATTTGGGCCCCCTATAACGCCGTCAACAAGTAGTTAGAAATATCATTTTGTCGTCTGCTAGAAGGTCCTATATCGATCGTGGGCATCGCCATTTTGAACAGATAAGCCCCGCCCTGTGACGTTTTGTCGGACCTCTCGGACCAGAAGTACCCGGATGCCGCCATTATTACGCGTTTCAAAATGGTAATCGGACAACCGAGATAATAAACAAAAAGCCGGCGATTTGCACAGGACGCTTTGTATTCGGACAGCTGAGAACGCAACAGCTCTGAAACATCAAGACTCTATTGTCCGACAAAACGTCATCATAGCGCGGGTGAATCAACAATATGGCGACCCCCGATAGCAGGCTGTAGCAGACGATCATTGCTCACAAAAGTGTGAATTACTCCACCGTCAAGCGTTCATAAGAGGTAAATTTTCACAGTAATGTCAAGAATTGTGCTCTTAACACTCTCAGTAGGCCAAAAGTCCAGGGTTTACCTTCCCTTTAAGATTCATCAGAATAACCCGAAACTCGTAAAGCGTATATTTTGTCCATGATAGCTAGAGGAAGAAATTGTAACTCCCTAAATTGAATATGATGCAAATTTGACGCATTCATTTTCCTGTATTCTATTACAGATCCCTATGTTAACAATTGAGGACTGCCATCTATCTGCTGAGATGATCATCAGGTTGTGGTCCTGCCTCAGATCCTTCACCTCACTGTCCAAGCTTACTATCACAGACTCCTCTCTCAGTTTCCCTCCATCTCCTCCTGAGCTTCCATCCATCACAAAACTGATAGCTGAGAGAGTGACGTCACACAGCTACGAAGGTCTGTTCTCTTCTTTACCTGGCGTGCGAGAGATCGATATCACTATCGATGATGTAGGGAAAGAAGACATATCTCAGATCCAGACTGGTCTTCGTCGACGTCTGACGGGACAGGAGCTCACGCACATCAGGCTTAAAGCACCCGATACACTCCGGTCAGAGAAGAAGAATATATCAAGCACGTCAAGAGAGACGATGACAGGTCTAGGTCTTCTGATCGGAAAAAAGACAGCCGTATTCGGACCGGAAGAGAAATTAGTTGATCTCGTTGAGCCTTCGACACGTTTGATATCATCTAGTCTGTATTTAGAACAGTGAGTAATTACTACCTCTTTTGTTTTACGATTCTTTTATTACTTCCATTTTCAAAATAACATTTTTACAAATAATCAAGGTAAGATAGCAAATCATAAATGCAAACTCATATAATTACATTTATTGGTACAATAATTATTACATCAGCTATTAGCAATGAGTCAAACATTCTATAAGCACGATCATGAACATGGTATTATTGAATGAAAATTTATATTTAAAACATCTTTTTAAAAGAGTGAACAAAGAAAACAGAATAAAGAAGAAAAGGATAGTCGATCCAATATTTCTCGCATCTATCGCGGGTTTCCTTTTGATCAGCATGCCTTTGTGAGTGTTCTTGTTCATGTTTTTAATCCATACATTTGACATGAAATGGGCATCATTAACTTTTTGGTCAGGTTAATATGTTGACTTTTAATTACCAAAATATCCACCTGGGCTCGTATTTTATAAAATACTTAAGAATGATATTTATGAATTCTTTAATTCTCATCTTTTTTAAACAAAAATCTTAATCAAAATGCGTATTCAATATAAAGATATTTGCTAAGAACTTTTTTCTAAACTTAAAGACTTTCATCTTATCCGATTTTTCAGAGTTAGGTATAAAATCTTTGATTTTTTCCAAGTCAAAATTCTTAAATGGACATACGCATTATAATGTACAATGATGATAGGTAAGAATTCTACCTTATATTTTAGCATATAGGGAGGATGCTTAAATGGTCCGCTGGGCTGCAAAGATATACTAGTAGAATGAAAACCCATGGCTATGACTAGGATGCCAATACGAATGCACCTTCCATTATTATGAATGCACGTACCGCAGGTTTTAGACTTTTGACCTATTTTAAATCTGCGCTGCGTGACGTGACGTGACGTGAGCTAGCCAGCTGTATTTATAGAAGCGCGCAGTCGACAGTGTTGTCGGCGCGGCATATAGTACGCACAGTGTGGAATTTTGTACACACAAGTACAAGAAAAGAAAGAACCCGCGCGCCAAGGCCCGGCGCCACCACCGAAATTATAACACTGACTACAACTAGTTGGAAATTGTGAGTTAACAACTCTCTTTAGTTTAATCAATAATAATATGGAGACATTGATCCCGGGCATTATTAAGAGGTGAGATAAATTGTGTTGAAGAATTATGACTGAGACCTGAGTAGACCTGTAACAGATCTAACACTACAGTAGATCTAACGCCAAGTTTTATAGATCTAACTTAAGCAGACCGCCGATTAGCACTAGCCCTGGCCGGGCGACTGGACTAGCTTATTAGCTAGCTACGTGGAGCCGAGCCGAGGCCTGCCTAAAGCCCCGTCTTAACAGACACTTTTTAAAACGCCTCGACCGGGTGATACCGGGTTAGATTTCTTTACCCCTTCCTGTTAAGCCGCTCCTAGAGAGGTGTTGACCGGAATCTACCCAGTATAATTTTGCCAAAATTTGACTAGGTCCAACGAGGGTAAAATCACGACTCTACCCCTGCTAATTCCGGACAGCCGTTCTGTTAAGCCGCTCTCCGGGTAGCCTTTACCAACGGCGAGTGAGCGCGATAATATTACCGTGGCTGCAAGGGAGACTAGCTGCAATGTGGCCAGCTTACTGCTCACCGCCTTTATCCACCCGTAACGCGGGTTGTTGTGTTTTTTATCTTGACCATTGAAATCTGTCGTTTTCTGACGCAGAATTCTCATACATATTAAATTCCCTCTAGAGAAAGTAACCAATCACGAACACCGAGGTAAACTCATCATGCAAATTTTTTTGTCACGTGATTGATCGTGACGTTTCACCCTGCTTTATCCAAAATGGCGAGTTCCACCAGCTTCGACGATCTTCTTCACGATAGTTTGAAATATGCTGCCAGCAAATTGAAGATTCCAGGTGAAAAATTCAAGGAATTACAGGAGACTGCGATAAGAAATGTTCTTGCGGGGAAGGATTTATTCATAGCGCTACCCACTGGTTTTGGCAAAAGTGCCATTTACGAAGCGATTCCTTTGTGTTGCGATTTCCTTCGTGAACGGCAGTACTTTGATGGTCCGGCCTTAGCCACCGGGTACGGAGGACGATGGGTGACACCCCACGACGGCGGGGCGAGTGGTTCTACGACTACCGCTGGCATCAGGTCCATCGTCTTGGCAGTTGCTCTTATTTGATTGGTTGAAGGTTTCGGATAACATCCATATATGGAACGGTCGTTGAATTATTCATAGCCATTGAATACATGAATATTGATTGCGTTACGGGTGGATAAAGGCGGTGAGCAGCAAGCTGCCCACATTGCAGCTAGTCTCCCTTGCAGCCACGGTAATATTATCGCGCTCACTAATATTATTATTATTATTATCGCGCTCACTCGCCGTTGGTAAAGGCTACTCTCGGGGTATCCTTATACTTTACCAACGGCGAGTGAGCGCGATAATATTACTGTGGCTGCAAGGGAGACTAGCTGCAATGTGGGCAGCTGCTTTACCAACGGCGAGTGAGCGCGATAATATTAGTGAGCGCGATAATATTACTGTGGCTGCAAGGGAGACTAGCTGTAATGTGGGCAGCTTGCTGCTCACCGCCTTTATCCACCCGTAACGCAATCAATATTCATGTATTCACTCGCCCCGCCATCGCGGGGTGTCACCCATCGTCCTCCGTACCCGGTGGCTAAGGGGCCGTTCCACTATGCCGCTCTGGCTCCCGATCTACCCCGATCTGGTAGATTTTGGTAGATCGGGGAAAGCGTACTGGCATCGCTTGCAATCGGCAGCATCGTAAAGACGGCGTTGTGAGATCGGGATAGGAGCGGGAATTTTTCAGATCGGGGAGAAATTTTGAACATGTTCAAAATTTCTCCCCGATCTCCATGATCAAAAATTTATCGTAAAGCTAGCGGGGCGATCGTAAGGACAGCGTAAAGAAAGCGGGGTGAGCGTAGTAGGTCTTTCTAAGCGTAGCAACAGTGGCACCAGATCGGCGATATTAGTCAACACCAATATAGTTACGCTGCCGCCCCGCTCCACGCAGATCGAATCACGACCTTCCCGCTGTAATGCCGCTCTCCTTACGCACCCGACTCGCTTATCCAGTTCCCAATGCGCTCTTATTGCGCTGCGTTCTCGCTCTTACCACGCTGTTCCCGCTCTTCCAACGCTGTTCTCGCGTTAGCAGCTACGCTGCTCCTGCGCGCTGTTCAGCAGTGACATTAATTCCCTCACCTGATACTTATTATAAATTATGCGAGAACGGGGAAACAGCGTGATTAGGTCGCATATAGAGCGCACATACATCGGACCGCATCGGCAAGATCGTGCAAACAGCGTAGTTACATCATTATTGAGCGTAACCTGAGCGCTGGTTATTAGTCTCAGGATCCCGATAATCGTAATCAAAGCGTAGCGAGCACGCGCTAGTCGTAGATACAGCGTTTGGAAAGCGTGGCTCCGTCGTATTGGCTGTGGATCGGCTCAATTTTTCCCCGATCTAGCCCGACCTGAAAAAATCGCAAAATCATAGCGAGATCGGCATAGTGGAACTTTTTGATTTGTATACTTTACTGATCATCTTCTTCTTCTTCTTCTTCTTTCTTCTTTCTTTCTTTCTTCTTTCTTTCTTTTTTTCTTCTTCTTCTTCTTTCTTTCTTTCTTCTTTCTTCTTCTTCTTCTTCTTTTTCTTCTTCATTCAGTACTTTCACTCTAGAAGCCGAAATATTTTATTACCGACTGTCTTGTTTTTCCTCATCTTTCTCCTAAATGCTATAGGTTTTCTGGATCGCTGAACTCGGACAGACGGGTATCAAATGTAAGTATGCCTGATAGTCCTCATTGTTTCGAAATGTTCAAAAAAGCAATTTATACATTCCGCCTTATGGAAGTTACAGCAAAATAAATGATATTTCTTCCTTATTTATTGCATTGTGCAAATGGCCTAATTCATAAATGGCAATTACCAAAAGACGTCAGTAAAAAATTGTGAATGGCTATTAAGTCCCCCCCCCTCCCCCCCCCCCCCCACAAAAAAAAAAAAAAATAATTAATAAAAAAAAAAATAATTCATACGACATAAATTAAACAAAAAATAATACGATCTAGTAGTTGTAAAGCGTATGTTTTGTCCATGATAGTGAACGCAAGATATTGTATGTAATTCCCTAGATTGAATATGATGTAAAATTGACGCATTTATTTTCCTGTATTGCATTACAGATCCCTATGTTTACGATTAAGGACTGCCATCTATCTGCTGAGATGACCATCAGGTTGTGGTCCTGCCTCAGATCCTTCACCTCACTGTCCAAGCTTACTATCACAGACTCCTCTCTCAGTTTCCCTCCATCTCCTCCTGAGCTTCCATCCGTCACAAAGCTGACAGCCGAGAGAGTGACGTCACAAAGCTACGAAGGTCTGCTCTCATCGATACCTGGCTTGAAAGGGATCGATATCATTATCGATGATGCAGAGAGAGACATATCTCAGATCACGGCTGGTCTTCGTCTGACCGGGGGACAGCAGCTCACATACATCAACCTTGAAGCACCGGACTCACTCCCATCAGAGAAGAGGAATGTATCGAGAGAGACGATGAGAGGACTAGGTCTTCTGATTAGACAACAAACCAGCAACCTACAGCAGCTGATTTTGTACGAGGTGAAGTGCACAGACGAGGAAGACTTGGTTTACCTCGTCAAGTGCTGTAGACATGTGAAGGCGATGAAAGACGTATGGTAAGTTATTGTTCAACTCATAATATAAAATAGATTGTATGAGATTATTCTATTCCGTTTTTCTGTAGTACTAACGCGTAATAGTATGAATGCATTAAGCGATGAATAGTTTAGACATGGGTGTAGCCTCCTAGTTTTAAGTTGATTTTTTTTTATTAACAAAAAACAACAATTTTTAGTTCTCCTCATTGTTATCTTCTTATTTCAATATACAGTATTAGTATTAGTATATCTGAATGTAAATTGAGCAAAATAAACTTCCATTTAGGTTAATATAATTAGATCTATTATCATAATCATTTTAATTTCCTTTTATTATTATTATCATTATGATTAACAGTATTACCAGTATAGGTTTTCCGGTCAATGCAGTCATTTAGTCACTCAAATTTATAATCCAAATTAACGCAAATGTCGCTTTTGAATGAATTCTGTAATTGAAATTAAGAATCCAAACATTCAAATTCAACGAGTCAACCAAACATACATTCAGTTTACAAATTCGTGCATGCCGGTCTTTTGAGATCAGTGCATGCAAGTTAACACGTTCGGTTTACTGTGTTAACTTGAATGCGCAGATCTACTATAAAAGTGATCGCATTTACAAGTTGAATTCACATTATGTGAATTTGTTTTCCTGTTGTTTAATTTGAATGCTCGGCCCGGATTCTTACTTTGAATAATTCTTTCTTGGTCGACATTTACGTTACGTTGAATGGACGAAATATGAATGTGAGTGACCAAATGAGAAAAGTTGCCGGGAAAACCTATTTTAATATCATTAGCAGTACTAAGTGGTAGAAGTAGTACTAGTACTAGTAGTAGTAGTGGTGTTATTATGAGCGTCATCTTCATACACATTATCATTATTATTATTATTATTATTATTATTATTATTATCATTATCATTATGTTGCCACGATTTCTTTTGTAAGCGCAATGTTATTCTAGTCTACATGTTAACGATCTAACTAAAGCATAATCTCCGAGTACAGTACATTATTCAAGCTCTTTTAATATGGCTTCAAAGAAAATATAGGTCACTTTTAAAGGTCATTCGCCTGACGCTCTGAGATTAGAAAACGATAAAGGAAAGAGAAGTGCATGATATAGATCTAGACAATGTAGATCAGCACTGTTGATCAGCGATGTAGATTTCATGCCCTGTGAGAGAGAAATTTGCAGAAGCAACGCCAAATGCGAAAATCTGATTGAACATTTCGAGTATCGCGGATCCGGGGGGGGGGGCAGCGGGATCGCCCCCGGATCCGCGATACATCGGCCAAAAAAAAAGAGGGAAAGAGAGAAAGAGGGAAGGAAAAGAAGGGAAAGGGAGAGAAGAGAGAAAAGGAAAAGATTGAGTTTGAGTTTGAGTTTGAGTTTATTTAATCACGGAAATAAAAACCTGCTATCAGCCAAAAAAGGCTGCTTTTCAGCAAGGCCGTGTACATTGGACAATATAGCATCAAACGTACAGTACTTACATAATAAGGAACCAGTGGCGTAGCCAGCCAATCTAGGAATGGATCCGCGGGGCCGGCAAAACTTCACATTGACCTGCCCCAGTACCTCAACTCCCAGACTACTCGGCCACGTCAATGACATTACAACAAAAAATTTTGAATAAATAATTACCAAACATACAATGAAACTAAAAATAGGACATATATAAAATAAAATATAAGATAAAGAAGAAGAAGAAGAAGAAGAAGAAGAAGAAGAAGAAAATTTGAAAAGGGGAAGAAAGAGGAAAGGGCCTTACCTCCCCCCGCGCCCAACAAGAGTGAAGGAAGGGGGGGGGGGGGGAGAAAAAAAAGAAGGCAAAAAAGTGGAAGGAGTCCGGGGCCGAAAGGGCCTTACCTCCCAGGGTGTAGTGTTGCCTGTTGCTCCCCCCCCCCCCAAAAAAAAAAAAAAAAAAAAGAAAGAAGAAGACAGAGAGAGAGATGGAAGGAAAGTAAAAAAAAAAGAAAAAAGAGGGAAAGAGAGAAGGAAAAGAAGAAAAAGGGAGGGAGGAGAGAAAAGTGAAAAAGGAAGAAAAATTAAAAGAGGAAGAAGCGCAGAGGCCGGGGGGACCGAAGGACCTTGCCTCTCCGTTCTCCCCCTCCCCCTCCCCGGCCAAAAAGCGGGAAGGAATGGGAACTTCAAGGGAAAGAGGAGAGAATGGGAAAAGAAAAAAATTAAAATGAAAGAGGAAGAAAAATGGGGGAGAGTCCAGGGACCGAAAGGGCCTTGGCTCCCAGGCCCCCTTTGCAAGGGGGCCTTGCTTCCCCTCCCCCCCCCCCCCCTTCACCAAGAGAGAGAGGGGAAGAGAGCGAGCAGGAAGGAAATTAGAAAGAACAAAGAGGGAAAGAGAGAAGGAAAAGAAGGGAAAGGGGGAGAGGAGAGAAAAGGAAAAAAAATAGGAAGGCAAAATGAAAATGGGAAGAAGGATGCCGGGCGGCGAAATGTTTTTTTCCTGTACCTTTGGGGCTATCCAATATGAATATTCATGACTTGGGTCTTAGAGATGAGAGTACGCATGCGCATGACGAGTAATACGGTTTATTCCGTCAAGACTAGTCGGCATGAATATTCATGAAACGAACTGTAGGGATATGATAAAACGAGCAAGGCCATTGAGCAGCTGTTCTGTGTGGCGCAATCGGATAATCTGGTGCGCTATCGATGAAAGGACCGCAAGTTCGAATCTCGGCAGAGGAATATATTACGAAATTTTCTTTTGCTGATTTAAAAATAAGGTGAAACTGAGTAAGAAAATACAAGTCCGATACTTGTAGTCTCTTTCATGAATATTCATTGGATAGCCCCAAAGGTACAGGAAAAAATTTTTCGCTGCCGGGCGCCAAAAGGGCCTTCCACGGTTCCACCCCCCCCCCCCCCCTCCATAAAAAAAGGGAGAAGGAAGGAAAAGGGATAGATGATAGAAAGGGGAAAAAGAGGGAGAATAAAAAGGAAAAGGGGGAAGGAGGCCGGAGGCCGAAAGGGCCTTGCTCCCACGTTGTCTCATCTCCCCATCTCCAAGAAAAAAAAATACAGAGCAGGGTGAAAGGGAAAGAAAAAAAGAGGATATAAAGGGAAGGAAAACGCGGAGGAATAAGAAAAGAAAAGAACAGAAGGGATGTAAGTTGCCTGGAAATGAAAAAAAAGCTTACTATCAATAAAGTAATTTAAATGCTTGTCAAAGGCATTACCATTCTGAATATCTTTATGTTAAAATGTAAGAATAACAATTTCATCTCATTTGATAACTGATGGGTGAACATAATCTTGCTGTAAACTAGTTTTGCTATATGTGCTGTATAATTAAAATGGTTTGTTTGTTAATTCTATTATGTGCCGTATTTTGTTGTTATTAATGTGTTTATAAAGTATTGCAAAGTCAAAAGCAATTTCTATAAGGGGAAAAAATTCGGGCCTCTTCCCCACCCCCCCCCCCCCCTACCAAAACGCTAGTGAGAGAGAGAGACAGGAAAGGGATCTTTTCTTTTCATTCCAAATTCCATTTTGTATTGAACCTAATAGCAATTTATGGGGGCTCTTTTGCAACTTGCGAGGGCTATTTCTTTCTTTACATTTGGGAGGGGGTGTGAATTGCCTTTAGCCCTCGTGTAATTTTTTCCCTGGTACAATGTCCTCCGAGTCGAATCGGTTTATAACCTTCACTATTTGCTGGATTACAGGCGCACGCCACAACGCCTAGTTCTTTGTATCTATATATCAACAAGATAAATGCGACTGCCTATTATGCCTCCGCTCTTTTTTCTTTTAAGATATCGCGATGTAATTTCATAATAACTTGGCCTCTGTGACCCTTCAGTTTTGACCTACTTCAAAATTTAATCACATTGTCTTCCTAGTCGTTTGATGCAGTTGAATGACCTCACTTTTTTATTTATCTATTTTGAAATGTTGAATTGTTTTTTTTACAGACGTGTATCAATCAGATATGATTATTTACGTCTGGGACCGACCTTTAATATCACCATCTAAAAGACGTGACTCAGACTCGATCTAGGGTTCTCTGAGTCTGCCTCAGTTTATAACTCCCACTTTTGGCTGGATTACAAGGCCTATTGCTTTTGCTGTGTATCTTTTATCATTCTTGTCCTATGTATATTTGAATTATGCTTTTATAATTCATCATGTATCAGCTATTAGCTGTCATCTTGAACATCGTTCAATAAAAGCGTATCAAATCAAGTGTGAACGTCATATCTCTTATGAAATAGTATGCATACAGCATACTAGCCAGTGGAACTTTTTTTGTACTTGTATGAAAGAAAGTGTTTGGAACTTATAGTGCACATGATGCAATTTCAGGTGCGATTTTTCTTAGTGAAACGCCTTGCCATTCTTGTGGAATACTGTAATACTCTCTTCTTTTTTTTAACATTTGTTTAAAGTAGAACTTTAATGATTTTAAATATTGGCTTAATACTTATTATTGCATAGATGGCATAAATTAAACAAGGTTATCCAAATTCAACGCTTGGAAACATTTGAAGTAATGATTATTATCAATTATAAAACGGTAAAATACAGCCCCCGATATAGCAGCTGAAGAGCTCCTCGAACGCTGCTGAGATATGTGACGACACACCATGGACCAGTCCTGTCTAAGCAGACGATGTCCCATAACATCTTACACATTTTTCAGAGCCTATTTTGTCATCTCCTCTTCACTTATTTCTCTTCCTTCACTAGCGTCAGTCTTAATGTTAGTCTGTTGCCTCACTCTTAACTTCGTGTATGGTATTATTTTGATGAAAAATGCAGCGTTAAAAAAATAAAGGAATCAGTCACTTGTAAACAAAATAAGACGCCATTGTATTTTCAGCTGCTTGCACCGGGGCATGTTCGGCGTTTCAAGAGGGAACAAATACCATCCTGCTATTATTCGGAGGGCTTTTCAATTTGAAAGTGGGGTTTATTTCATTGATCATTGACCCTTCTCCTGTGTATTTACAATCAAACGGTTTTAGCTATCAGAATCAGTTTCACTTTCCCTTTATAATGGTGTGAAATAAGGTTATGTTTAAATACACCAAACTCTTTATAATTTGATAAATAATTGCATTGCAATTACGTTCATTCATTATAGGACGTCGTCTGCTTAAGCAGGATCGATCCCGAGTGTGACGACATCAAAACATCGCTATATTTCTGGCGAATCCTCGGATATTCCAGATGCTGGGAAGAGCTTTTATTTGTGTTGTTTTTATAATCATCAGATACGCAGTTGACATAAAACTTATAAGATTGCCATCGGTAAGCTTCCCAGTTTTTAGTGATACATTAGTTGCAATATTTGTGAATTTCTTTGAATAGCTACTTTAACCTTTTATACAGTAACTCAAATATGTACAAGCCAACCACTTTTGGTTTTAATCATGTCAACGGTTATCCTTAAGACGTTTAGATACTGTTGATGATATTTCCACCTATTTTCAACAATATAGTGGAAAATCAAAATTTTAACATTTCTTCAAAATATTCATGTTAACAGTAAAATTTTGCATGGATATTATATTAGTATTATTCTTTTACAGGCACAAAGAAACGCAATAATGATCATGCTTTGGCATGTAAGTGTATCGTTATAATTACACTTATTGTTTTATTACATCTTGTGTAATAGTATGCATACCAGCTTGTGGAACTTTTTCGTACTTTTACTGTATGAAAGAAAGCCTTTGGAACTTATATTGCACATGATGCAATTTCAGGTCCTATTTCCTTAATAGATATCATGCATATAGAGCATATCAATAAAATCTATTTTTTTAATCATACCATTACCGTGTCCGATATTGTCTTTATTATCTCGTGCGACAATTAATGACTAATTTGTACAAAAAATATTATTGCTGTTCCTTTTGAAATTTGATTTACAGTATATGCCATTCCAGTCTTTTCAGATACATAACTGTTTGATATCTTTGCCGACTGTCGCCGAGGAGTAATGATTTTTGCCACAGTAATGAGCCCTTAGTACGGCTCCTGGCTTCCTCCAAGAGCCGACGCATGCTAATAAGGATTCACGAAACTCGGTGTTTAGGGCGGATTTCGAGGAAGTTAGCGTACATAACCATAGAGTACCGAAGTGATGACGTCACAAAAAGCTATTTTTTCATTTTGACATTTTTTATACCATATCTCAAAGGAACATGGTGAAAAACATCCAGATCCCAAATTTTATGGCAATTGGCTCATTGGGCCCCGAGATATGGCCGCATGAATACCTAATTAGCCCCATTGAAGTCAGTGTAAATTGGCCTGGTTCTTAACAGTTTAGAACCAGGCCAATTTAACACTGACTTCAATGGGGCTAATTAGATATTCATATAGCCATACCTTGGGCCACCATGAACTGATTCATGTCAAATTTGATGTGTGAACGTTTTCCATCATGCTCTACCTAAATATGGTCATAAAAATACTGAAATACAAAAATCAAAATTTGATGACGTCACACTTCGGTACTCTATAATGACACCATCAGAAACAGACGTTAGTTATTACCGAACAAAAGATGAATAACTAGCCCCTCGAAATCATTGGTGTCAAATTGTAAATATTTTCTTTCGGAATTTAGAAACTTTAGTCATTATAATATGATCTGTATGGACTTTAAAAATTTCAGAATGTTCTTCCGGCGGGAGTGAAAGCCCTTTATATGCTTTTGCACCCCCCCCCCCCCCCGAGATCGAGCGTCAGATACGCCATTTGTCACCATTATTGTAGAAATATGTAGCGCACATGATTTAAAATTTGGGCCCCTCCCCCTAAGAAATCCTGGATCCGCGCCTGGTTACATTCACAACTGATAACCTAAACTCATGATTCAATGAAGATACATGTACATGTAGGCCTACTAAGAAAGCAGATTGTTCTTGAACTTAAATGATGCAAAAACATGAAAATAAAAAATAAAAAGGGACTGTTTCCAAGAAGTGAAAAGGAAGCACACTAAACGTAGGTGTATAACGTTGACATCGTTGTGTTTTAACAATCATGCCCATAATATAAACTTTCCGTTGCATATCAACATTGATAGGCATTTGGAACGAGTGCCCCTGATAGCAGAAAGTGTTAAAAAATGGCGTGATATTTACGTCGTGGTTTTCGTCTTTTTTACGTCCTGTAATTACGTCAATAAGACGACAACTTGCACCAACGCAAGACGTCAAGAGGACGTCTTATTTTGACGTCATCTCTACGTCTTGTACACTGTAAAAACTAAAGTGCTACTTTCAGGGCATGTATAGTGACTGCACCTGAAATGCTGTTTATAGCACTTGTAGTGTGCTAATTTACCAGCAAAAAAAAAATGTGACCGTGGCGAGCCTCGAACCAGGTTCCGCTGATTGAGAGGCGCTGACGTTACCGATGGACTAACGAATGCTTCTTGCAATCCAGTTTAGTCATGGGAGTCAAGTATATAACATGAACTATGTGGTGTCGTAAATTCACTATGTAACAATATGATCTGCTCTAAATCGTACAATGTGAGTTAGTCTAGCGGTAATGCCAGCAATTCTCGATCAGCGGACCCTGGTTCGAAGCTCGCCCAAATCATTTTTTTTAATGAATGTTTAGCAGTTTAAGGAGCCGGTCCAGCTCCCGTGAAAGTGCATTCAATAGCACTCTGAGTGCAGTCCCTATGCATGCCTCAAAAAGTGCTATATACAGCACTTCAGTTTTTACAGTGTACAGATGACGTCAAAATAAGACGTCCTCTTGACGTCTTGCGTTGGTGCAAGTTGTCGTCTTATTGACGTAATTACAGGAAGTAAAAAAGACGAAAACCATGACGTAAATATCACGTAATTTTTACCACTTTCTGCTATCAGGGTCGCGCGTTTTTTCCCCATCAACTTCAGAATAGACGCCGCATTGAAGGTATTTAGATATTTTATTCTAAATGTTAAGCCGTATACAGGGACCGCGGAACCGGGGGGCTGGGGCTGTAGCCCCCCCCCCCCCCCCCACTTTTTCAGTAAACACGTGCACACGTATGGCAGTGCAAAAATGTGGTTATACACGCAGCCCCCCCCCCCCCCCCCCCCACTCAGCCCCTCCACTTTCCAAGACGTTCCGCTGCCCCTGGTATAGTAGATTTTCTTCTAGACTAACTATAACCAGGTGGTCAGAAACATCAAACTGACGTTGGCGAATATATATTTTAAAAAGTAAAGAGTTCCGTGCTAGTGATTAGTAGGGACGAGGAAGAAAATACATTGACATGAGGCTGCACGTTTTGGAGTAGAGTTGAAGAATACAGCAGAATTGCTCCACGCCCCAGCTCTCCTCTTTAAAGAAAATGCTCCACAGCACTGCTATGTAGAATTAATGACTGCCGCAGATTTTGAGTAGGGGATTTAGAATTCATAAGCTTTTGCTAATTTATGTAAGAAAGAAAAGAGGATAATTGCATTTATACAGAGATATGGAAAGAAAACTATTCGAATTACTGAGATCATGATGATGATGATAATTCTGACAATGTTTAAAACACGCACAATGCATACATGTATTCCCGGATGTTAAAGGTGCTTATTTTCTTTTAGAAGCAACACAAAATGTTCTTATTTAACTTATTCAACATCGAATGTTAATTGAAAGCTAATTGTTTAAAAGATTGTTATGTTTAACATTGGAACATTTAAATTGGTGATGGACAAGTCTAAATGACCGAAATTTGTCAGTATTGTTGTGCATTAAAGCTATAAAACTGACAAAAAAATCCATCGTGAAGAGGGTGTAACACTCCCCTGAAAACAACAACAACACCACCACCACCAAAGTGCCCTTTGACCAAGCCTTGCTACCCAAAACTCTCTGGATGTGGAGAAAAGACTTCTTATTTTACATTCCAACCTTAATACGTCAAATGTTCTTTATTTAATTCAAGTCAAACTTATGTAGTTCAATTTTGAGTATTGTCACTTTCCTAATGTGCAATTTGGTGCCAAACGATAATTGCAGTAATAAGTTCTTAAATTGTGAAAATTGTGTTGCTCTCTCAAAAGTACTTACGAAACATTTTCAAGGTTTTGTTAAAACAACCATTGTCCATCTTCACCGTCTTGACAAGGCATAATAGAAGATATCGCAAGATATTTGTGTAATTAACACATGAATGGTAGATTTCAGCATGGCAGTCACGTATAGTCATATAGCGAGCTGCTTTATTATGTCTTCTCAAACAGTTGCAGTTGGACATTGATTGAGTTTACAAAATCCTCTCAAGATTTGTTGGCTACTTTTCAGAAAGCAATACAATTTTCACAATTTGATTTTTTATTGTAATGCTCACCCCCTCCCCCCCCCCCCGAAAATACCGAAGATGTAACCACTGTTGATAACTTAATGTTGTAGGAATTTTCTGTCTGTTTCTCTCGTAGTCTATCTGTCTTTCTGTCTCTCTATCTCTCTCTCTATGTTTCTATTCCTTAACTCTGACACCCAGCGCACCTTACCCCCATTTCTCTCTTTTCTGCACATAGGCTTTACAAGTGTGGGACTAAAGAGGGTGGCAGACTGGAATCTCGTCTCCAGGCTCTTAACACATCAGGTGGAGGACTCCGAGTGCTGGTTTACCATGTAAGTCAATTCTTCCTTGTTGTGCGCACTGTTAAAGTACACTTTCACTGATTGTTTATTTCATGTGTGTAATAGTCACGATACGTTTCTTATGTTATGCCTCTCAGTCTTTTGCTTCTATTTCATGTTTTTTTTCTCTTGGTCAATTTTTTTTTTTTTTTTGGGGGGGGGGGGGGAGCTGGGACGCTGCGGCGTTTGTTCTATTCGAGAATTATAATTATCGACTTTTCGATGCATAATTATTATTGTTGTTTTGATACCCATTTGATTTAGGATATGAGTTTAATAAGTACATGTAGTACTGGAACTCACTAGAAAGTTTTTTACACTCGTACAAATACAAATAAATGAAAAACTGATTTGAAAAAAAGACACACAATTCTATCTTTTGAACATAGCGCATACGATAATTTTTCTGTAACCTTTTACTTTACAATAACAATTAAAGAAAAAGCATAATGGGAGGACTCATTCCTACCGGTTCAAGCTAGAAACATCTAGAATATATTTAATAGATACAAGCAATCTTACAGAAACTAAGGTACATGTATAAAACCAGCTGCGGCGTGCGTAGTTGTCCCAATGTTATTACAAATTGTAAGCCGTGTTTTTCTCACTTAAACAAAGAATGTTCGTATTCGAAATAAAATCATATTTTCAAAGGGACATGGAAAACGGCGGTTGTTTTTTTATAAAGATACATGTATTTGTAATCTCATAAAAGGGTAGCCCTACATCTACATCATATATCTACATTATCATTGCTGCTTGTTGTCCACTTTCCAAGAGATACTTTTCACTAGCGTTAGGAAAATGAATTTGGTTTCCTTTCCTTTCTCCCTTCTTGTGTCTCTTTTCCCCCTTTCTTTTCCCCTTTTTTTACGTATCTGTTTTCCCTTTTATTTCGTCTTGCTTTCTTTTCTATTTCATGTTGTATAATCTGTATCGCTACTATTGTTTTGTTATTAATTTTCCCCCAGCATTTTGCACCTGGCAAATTCAGGGGAATGGTCTATATGCATACTTGTACTGACTTTGCTTACATGTACCTCTCTCTCTCTCTCTATCCGGATGTTCTTTATTCTTTATCTCTTATAAGGCGCTGTCACACTCTACCGTATAGAGGCAGCGTATGAGGAACGTATGGACTTTTTGGGCATACGCTGACATACGCTGAAACACGCTAGGGGTACGCTGGAATACGTTTGTAGTACGCCGGGGTACGTCGGTGTACGCTGATGTACGCTGACGGCCAACAAGTTTTTTGAACATGCGCAAACATTTTACGCTCCTCATACGTTGCTGATACGCTGAACACGCTAGAGGTACGCTGAAGGTACGTTACTCATACGTCGAGTACGCTTCTCATACGTTGAAATTGAGTGGGTCAGGAAACCTAGCGTTAGAGGAGCGTATAATGAACGTGTGTCTGACGTGTGTCTAACGAATGGCTAACGTTATGATGGTAGTTCTAACGACAGTCTAACGTACTCAACTTATGCCTAACGTGTTCTGAGCGTACAGCCAACTTATCCCATGCGTATTACATGCGTATTTGCAGCGCATGGGGGTATATAAAGTCTCACATTTCCAATTCTGTATCAGTTTGTACCAGCAGTTCAGAGATGGAGGCTGCTGTGCTGCAACATTACCAAGATTTGTTACAGTTGGCAGTTGAGTATGCTAGACACAGAAGAAGAAGGCGTAGAATGAGACGTGCAATCTGGGTGCCACCTTTTATACCCCCCGCTGTGTACGCTCCTCATATCTTAGGCTGACGTTCCGCATACCATACGTTTCTCATACGTCGGAGGTACGCTGATATACGTTACTCATACGTCGGTATACGTCCAACTCAAATACGCATCACATCACATACGCTGACATACGCTGACATAGGCTATGCGTACGCTACTCATACGCTACTCATACGCTGACGGTATGCTAGGCTCACGTTACCCTAACGGTCATTAACCGAAAATCGACCTCATACGCTGAAAAGTTGTGCGTATAAACAATTTTTCGAAATATTCGATATGTTCCTCGTACGCTGCCTCTATACGGTAGAGTGTGACAGCGCCTTAAGCTTTGCTTCCAATCCCCGTCATTGGTTTCTGCTTTACATTAGATGTTATTGTATTACGGTACTCTGGTTTATCCTGTCTCCTATGATTGTCTCCTGCCTCTTTCATTTATCCCTTTAATATCTCTTATGACGGTACCCTCGATTTTATATGTGCATCGTAAAATTGTTAATTGATTATTTCAGAGAAAAGTAATTTTCAAGCACTTACTAAAATGAAAAAAAAGATTATATTTTAGTTCTGCTATAAAGCAGAACAATCGACAATCTAGAATTGAAGAAAAGTTGGTTCTTAAAGGGTACTCCGGCCTGAAATAAATATGAATTGAATAAATAGAGTAAAATTAAACAAACAAATTTCATCGAAATCGGATGAAAAATAATGAAGTTATTGAATTTTAAGTTTTGCATTATTTTGGTAAAACAGTTATGTGCACGTCATCATGAATATGCAGTGAGTGAGCTGATGATGTCATATCCCCACTTTTTTTTTTGTATTTTATTATATGAAATTGCAATTATTCAAATTTTCTGCTCCAAGCCTACAACTAAAAGGACTGACTCCTTATTTAATGTGTAAGTTCATCATTGCTGTAACTTATTTTGTTACAAGGGAGATATTTTTTATAGACATGTATGAAAAAATGAAATAATGAAGATTTCATATAATATAGTTAAAAAAGGAAAGTGGGGACGTGACATCATCAGCTCACTCATTACATATTCATGATGACATACATAGAACTGTTTCCCAAAATAATGCAAAACTAAAAAATTCAATAACTTCGTTATTTTTTATCGGATTTCGATGAAATTTTCAGTGTTTTGCTTGTTTAATTTTACTCTATTCATTCAATTAATATTATTTTCAGGCCGGAGTACTCCTTTAAGTCCTTGCAACATTTTTTTGTTTTGTTTTGCTTTGGTCTGTTCTGTAAGGAAGTGGCGTAGCTTTAGGAGACACGGGGCACGTGCCCAATGACATGGTAAAGAAAAAAAAACAGAAACGGAGAGTCAAATAAAGAAAGGGGGTGAAAATGAAAAGAAAAATGAACGGACCTTCTCCCCACCACCTCTAATTGCGTGCCCTGTTAATTCACATTTCATCCACCTGGCAAGATTTTTCTTCTTTTTTTTTTTTTTTTTTTTTTTGGGGGGGGGGGGCATTTTTTGTCTCCTTTGTTTTCTTCTTTTTTTTTTCATTGCCCACACACCATGTGCACTACAAAAAAAGCCGAACATTATGTTCTTCTGATTCATATTCCTTATCGACTTAATTTCTTATTCAATTTTTACATTTCATTTATCTTTGTTTTCCCTGACTGGATTTGCGCTATATTTTATTTGTATCCTATCTAATACTCTTGTTTTCGTTATCCTTATTATTTTTTTTGTTTCGTTGCTTTGATTTTCAATATGATTATTGTCATTATTACCCCTATATGTATTTGAAAAAGTTTATTTTTCTCAACTCATTGTTTGACTCGTTGTTGTATGTTCGTTTCGCTGTAACATGTAATCGCTTCCTTGACTTTCCTTTTCTCTTTTGTTTCGTCTCACTTTATTTTTCTTTACCGTTTTTTAAACTTATTTTCCCAAGCAGTAGCAGTATAGTAGTAGTAGTAGTAGCCGTATAATAGTAGTAGTAGTGGTAGTAGTATTTGTTTCCTGTTCGCTTGAGAAAAACCCAGACATGTGTGTGCATATACAGTGCGCCCCAGAAAAAAATGAAACTCCAAAACAAAAGTTCATTGTCACCGAACTATGCGCTGTATAACCGCAATTATCTATTTTCCATAAAGCAGCATAAAGTATTTTGATTTCAAATGATACCTTGATGGCATTCCTACGTGCATGCTGTACCGAGGTGCATCTTTTTAAAAGTGAAATGTAAAAGTCCACTTGTGTCAGATTTGGGTGAAACCGTGAACACGTTAGGATCACGTGCAAACATGACCCGAAGAAAACCTAATGACAAAATTGCTTTCATTTGCTGCTTGTCAAATGAGGGTAAGGGGTGATAAGATAAAAGATGGCCGACTTTTTGTTAATGGTGGAGGTAAAAAAAAGGCTTATTTGTACTGAAATGGTACCTGCAATCATGATGGACATCAGTTTTTGTATTGTTCAGAACTGCAACTTCTTTAAAGAACAAAGCAGAGAGCAAATAAAGTAAGGGGCACCTTCCAGTGTCATCAAATGGTAAAGTATGGCATAAAGCGCACATAAGGTAGGAACAAATACCAGATTATGGCAATTTTCCACCTCATGATGGGAACCTCTTCCATTACAAGAGGGGCATTTTTTTTGCATTTGATGTACATTTATTGACTTTCGAAAATCCAGGGGTGTACGCCCTTGCCACCCACGGCAAATGGCATTGGCCCATGTCTTATGAAAATTCCGGTTAAATGCATATCATCACGCAATATGAATCTTGTTTATCATATCTTTTCAATCTTACATTTCCCCTACTCATGTTACGTCATGTTCGCATGTGATACTGACGTTGTCACGGATTTACCCAAAGTTTGCACTAATGGATTTTTATATGCCATTTTCAAAGCAATCTTACTCTGTGAAAAATGGATACATATTAATGCCATCCAGGTATCATTTGAAAGCATATGCCTTTGTATTTGATGATGAACAAAGAATTAAATTCATTCAGCTCATAGTTTGTTCACATATAAAACCTTTGTTTTTTTGGTTTCGTTTTCTTTTCTTATTTTTTGTGGGACTCATAATGATTACAACTTTCAAAAATTCATAACTTTCATATTGCTATTCTTTTGGGACCCATTGTGAATGAAAGGCTGGATATAGATGCACATTTACTAGGCCACTGCTTAGGGGGACCATGCGGGAAGGGGTCCTATCGTCTTCTTTTCTCGTCATTTCGAGTCTTTCTTTTTTCTCACCTTTTCTTCTCTTTCTTTTCCCTTTCTTTATCATGCGATTGAGGGGGGTGGGGGTAGGCACGAACTACACGTGCCCTCCTGTAGCTACGCCACTGATGGGGGACAAGGGACACGCTCCGTGTTGACACGGTGAAACAAAAACAGAAAAGGGGGAGTCAAATATAGAGGGAAACTAAAATGAAAATGAAAAAGGGGAAAATAATCCCTAGCCAACCTGCCCTATTGGATGGCCTTGTTAATTCGAATTTCATCCACCTTGTAAGATCGGAGACCCCTGCCTTTCCCCTCCCCAAATAAAGTCATTGTCATCTCAGTGCTGGGTCCCCCATGCTTCCCTGTAATGTAAGTTTATATTAACTGAAACATAATTTCTTTATAATAAGTCACAACAAAGGAAGGTTAAAAAAATAATAATAATCGTCTATTTGGTTTATGAATAGAAGATGTTGGAGATTATTTCTTTCTAACTTTTCAGTAAAATGCTGGTATTCATGATGTATGCGTAATTCCGCCATTGCTTGGATATAATTTTTTGCCATCTAGAAAGCGGCTTCTTACCGTCGGACCAATTATGGTTTATATATAAGCAAATGAAAAATCCTGATAAATTGCAAAGAAAATAGCCCTGTACAATTTTTCTTATTTATAAATAGTTATTAGACCCGTGTAGGGCCACATTATTTGAATTATATATATACTGCGTCCAGCGAAGGACTTTTCATAAAACAATATGCATCGTTACCATGAGATTTAAGATGTCTATATCATAATTTAATGGGAACAGCCATTAGATATCTAAAGAGAGACACCTTTTCCATGCTATTGAAAATACATGTATGTCGGTTTCATTGTAAAATCATCCATCTTCTTTTGCAGGATGACGGTAGAGATTGGAAGTGGTACTACATTTCTCACATTCATTGAGCTACAATGATGACTTCGCACTGCTCTGGAAGCTAACATGGTACATTGCCAACCAACCATACCTGATACACATCACTGTGAATGTTAACTACAAGGATGAATGCAGTTGCGACTATTTTACCCCAGGTTTGCATTATGATGTACAGGTACTAAACAGGAATATGCATTGCTAACGATGTTTCATCTAACCACAATCATCGACATTTTTGGAAGTATTTTCGATATAGTTATTACTATTACCATTTTACCGTATACCATCATCATAGCAGTAGTACATTGTAAAAGCAAGGGTGTTAATTATTTAACACCATCTCGGTATCTATATTGGGCCAAACCAGATAAGTGTTAAAAACAAAACCAGTTTGAATCAAATTGGCGTTGTTTTAACACTCATCTGGTGTAACCCAATATTGATACCGAGATGGTGTTAAATTAACACCCTTGTTTTAGCAGTGTAGTAGTAGTAGTAGTAGCAGCAGTAGAGAAGAAGATGAAAAAGAAGCAGAAGTAGCAGGAGGAGGAATAGTAATAATAATAATAATAATAATAATAATAATAATAATAATAATAACTAGAAAGGCCGTCAAAGGCGGCAGACCCACGCCTTAACCCAATAGGTTTTGTTTTGTTGCGATTATTTTTGTAAGCAGTAGCCATTCAAAGGGGATAACAAGAGGCACATCTCTCCCCCCCCCCCCCCCCCAATAAATTTTGCCATATCCAGGTCATAGCTTTGTGTGTCCCCACCCTTGAAAAAATTCTTCTGAAAAAGATATTTTATTATTGAAACATCCCTCCCCTAAAAGTAATTGATTAGACATGTCAGAGAGCGTGGCGTGGTGAGAAAAAAAATGTTAGCAATTTGTATTCAGTGTTCAGTCATGTAAGTGTTAGTAAATGTATTCATGTTCTATCTTTAAATTACATTGCAATTGGGGTTGTTGTTTTTTTTTCATCGGGCTTGGATAAAATAAATATGACGACAAAATAAGTTGGATCTCGACTTCAAAATGCATTCGAGGCACAGAGCTTACTCACTCAGCTCAGTCACCACCCATCAACAAAGTCAAAGTGGATACTGGCGTGCATGTATTCGGCGAACCTCGATCAGCCACCAAATTTTGCAAATCCACACAAATTAAAAAGAAATACAGTGTTTGTATATATTTTACAACTACGAAATCCACTCAAACAGACATAAATGAGTTATAAACTAACTCAAATCTCAAATGACAGGACCGTTATAACCCAAAGAAAAAAGTTCAATCCTACTACAGTCAGTAAGGCACAGGCACTGTACTCCCTGGGGTTATCTACTCCCTAGCCCGACCAGATCGCCGTCACTTCGCGACAGCGCTGTGTATAGTTATGTACGTACAGCTAGCTACACAGCCCACTCACTCAGATCAACACACGCGAACGCTCGCGAGTGCGATAGACTCACTCACGTCGAACAAACTCACCAGATTTTCACCGAAACAATTAAAATCACGTACTACACGTCCACCAGGATAAAATAAATCACAAAAACTTCCACAACAAAGTGGAAAGAACTGGGGAAAATAAACAGAAATGCACAGAAGATAAGAAATAGAGGAGAAGCCGTAGGGGTAGGGTAGCCTGAATCTAAATGAATTTGTAGTTAAAAAAGGTATCGCGCGCAATCCCTTGTTGCTGGGATACGTTGGCTTTGAATATTCATTGCAGGCTCGTACGGATTTGAAGTGAAATGGCAAATAATGGGTCTAAAAGTCTTCTAAAATTCATAAACCTGAAATAGACTTTTGGTGAGACGAAGTAATGAGTGTTTTGATTGGCCAAAATATTTCTGCATCTGCAGGCGAAGTTTGGGGTCATCAATCTTTCTAGTTTCTTTCCTGTCACTATCTGAACTGAAGTTCCTATACTTTACTACAGGGTCAAAAATTCAAGGTCACACAGAATGTGCAGGGGTCAACCAATCATCACCAAAATCTAATCGATTCTTTCCTGTCACTTTCTGAACATTCCCTGAAAATTTGGTGCAAATCCGTTCACCCGTTCTCTTGTTATCTTGTACACAAACAAACAAACAAACAAACAAACAAACAAACAAAAAAAAAACAAACAAACAAAAAAAAAAACAAACATACGGAGCCCTTTACATAACCCTGCCGATTTCATCGGCGTGGGTAATAACCCTGCCGATTTCATCGGCGTGGGTAATAATATAAATGTATAACGCGCACATATCCGAAAGTTTCGATCAAGGCTCAGAACATAGAAATAGTTCAACCGATAAACTACATGTAATTCTTAAAACTAGGATCTTTAGACAAACAGATAAGATTTTCAGTAGTGTCTTGAATTGTTCTATGGAATCTAATAGTAGTAGTATAGCAGTCATGGCAGTAGTATTTAAAACTATTATTGCCATTTGTAGTAGTAGTATTAGTTGTTGTAGTAGTAGTTGTGGTAGTAGTAGTATTAGTAGTAGTTGTTGTTATTGTACTAGTAGTAGTAGCAAATGCGGCATTGTATTTGGACCTTGCACTATTAGTGAAATATTTCAAATATTTTGTCTCATTTTGGTTGGACCTTGTACAGATAATGTTCGAACTGACATTATAAGTCATGTGTGCATTATATTGATATTGCCCATGTACGTGGTTAGAGATGATTTGTTTATCATTGCCACAACTTCTACAACTATGCTATTCACCATCAGTACTAAAAATAATACTTGTTTCCATAATGAATTTCATTAGATAAATGGTGCTATCTACATGAATATGTATATAATGTTAAATGTAGCTACATTTACATGTATAAAAGTCTATTTCATAATCATCATCATCGTAAGTGTGTGTAGAATTACGACTAGAGTGCAACTATTTTAAGAATAAGCTTGTATTCACTTTCATTGAGAAAAACAAACAGAGTTCATGGAAAAGATACAACAGCGTTGTGTACAACTCCTAGTAGTAATATGTGATATAATTCAGTTTATAACTGTTTAAGTTTTGAACTCTTTGTTTATCACGTATATACTTGTCAATTGGATTTGTGCAGAGACTGTGTGTGATAATATAATGGTACAGTAAGGGTTCAATTCAATTCTGATAACATCTGCAGATGTAGTAGAAGTGTAAACTTTAATAAACGTTGATAATGACGTCATTACGTCTTAATAATATTTATATGAGATTATGTTCCTAATAACAGATCAGTTACACACCAAAGAGTAGAATATACGAATCATGATATATGATGTAAATCATCAATAGTGATCTGTCAAATGATAGGTTTAGTGACCCAATCGATTCATATGACAAATGTCTCTCCAAGTGCTACGATCGTGAGCCATCCATTTCATATCTCCGTATCCTTCTGTTCCAACTGTAAATAATCGTAAAGAAATATTTATATAGGCCTACATGAATATGATGGATGTTATCCTTCTAATAAGATCATTCAAATTACCCATATCACTCTTATGCTTTATGCTAAAAACAAAGTCATCATAATGATGTACAATTTTATACACTATGGGGTATACAGCTCATTGTATATTTGGTCAGGATTGCAATTGTAAATAAGCAAGAAAATTAAGTAATGATATTTGTAAATCAACATGTATTAAAAATTAGTCTTCATAAAAACATACAGGGTAGATAGCATATAAGAAAATTTACCCAAATCGTTGGGTAGATGACATTAATTTGAAGTATTGGCAAATCAATGAGAGTCTCGTTTCATTATGTTAAGAAAAAAAAATAGTGTGCGTGATTATAGGCCTATATAATCATATGCAAAGGGAAATGTATTTTAAAGACAGATATTAAGAATGTCAGAAATGTCGCATACCCTCTACCCCATGAACATCATAATGGGGGAGCGGGATTTGAAAATGTAATATAAATATCTATCACATAATGAGTTTATCATTGTCATGTCGTTAAAGATATCGAATGTACATCTTTCTTTTTTCAAATGAAACTTTGGATAGCATGAACGAAATACTAAACGATAATTACTTTCAAGCTAGTATGCTTTTACGTGGGAATCCCATCATTATCATATGTTTATAATCAAAACTTGTATCATGTATTTATGTATTTTTAAATTGAATGATGACAAATGAATTGAATTGAAATAATAATGTACACAATGTTAAATAGTGGATGAACAACATCGAAAATACATATTTTGTTGCTTATTGACTGGTTCATGGTCATCTACATATTTCATTTCATCAATAAGCAAGGATTTAGATATTCAATACATAATTATGTGTAAATGTTTATAATAAGAGGTTATACTGTTTGCAAACTATACATTAATCGCCTGACTTTCTTTGCATGTTTGTCTCCGTCGTTCATTTACTCATGTCTCGGAGACCAGTGAAGAAAAGAATACTTCGTAAACAGTGACGGGAGTGAAAAATACCGTGTTTGAGACTGGGTTATCCAGATAATTGAAAAATGATTTGTTAATAGGAGGAATGTTTTTGGCCAAGTCCTCTCCAATGTTTGCAAATTATGTGTTAACAATTTCAGCTAGACGGTTGGGTTCAGAAATGACAAAACCGCTTTGTTCAATTTGTCAGATGTGAGCTTTAGTTGAGCCTTTATTCAGTACGTTGTTGATGCGTTTATTATCTTTACTGGAAGGTATTTATTATACTGAGCTGTTATGATATATGTATTATCCTTTGTATTATGGCATTTGTATATATTTATATTTTGCTTTCTCATGTACATAATTATGTCAAACGATCGTGGAAACAAATAAAATAGAAATAAAAAATCAAATCAAAATCAAGAAAGAAATGAAATAAATAATGTGAAACTAAATGAAAAATGACGGCATTTTACGAAGCAATGAATTCAATATTTGAAATATTTGTTTTCTCCTCCCCCCCCCCCCCGATTATCACTGTGAGAAGATCACTGGGTGAACTCTTGGAAAATTACAGAGAGAAAGAGAGACGGAAAGAGAGACGGACAGAGAGAGATACAGACACAGAGAGAGAGAGAGACGGACAATGGAGTTCAGAGTATAATGCAGATAGAGAGACGGGGGGGGGGGGGGGGGGGGGGGTAGAGCGGAAAGTATACGGAGAGAGAGAAGAGCAGAGAGACATAGCGAGAGCTCTATCAAGAGATAGAGACGAGAGAATAATACAAAAGAAACTCAGAGTGGGAATAGAAGCAACAAATAGAGATGGAGAAAATAGTATTAAAGAGGGAGAGAGTGATGATATACAAAAGAGACTCAGAGCGGAAATATAAGTAAATGATACAGATGAATAGATAAAGAAAACAATAATTAAGAGAAGGAGAGGCAAGGTAGAGAAGAGAGTAAGAAATTTAGAGCAGGAAACATATACAGAGAGAGAAAGAGAGAGTGGGGAGAGATAACAGAGACTAGGAGTGGGAACAGAAGTAATATAAGACAGAATTATAAAGAGATGGAGAAGTAATGGGAGAGAGAAAGAGAGGGGGATTCAGAATTACAGAATTTAGGAAAGAAAGTAAAACACAAAGAAAGAGACTAAGTGACACAGAGAGACAGAAAGACATTTGAAAGGGCTGATAATAATCAGATAGGAACATGCTACCGAGAACAAAAGAAGAAATATAAATTATACGAAGAGTGAAATTACGAGGATGGACCTACACAGACAACAAAACGTTAATCTATAAACAGAAGAAATAACAGTGTTAGGCCTCTCTACTTTGCTGGTAGTATATGATATAAATCTCTGCTGTGTAGTAGTGCTACTGACACTATTCATAGTTTCACTGCAAACATGCGTTCTAAAATAATTTGGAATAAGGTCCAAATAAATTGGATCTTCATCAGTCAATCGTAAATTTACAATAACTTAAATGAATGGCAAGTGAAGAAATATGACGTAACAAAGTCATACATGTACTCACCTACCTGCGCGTTATATGTTTCATGAATGGAAATGTTTATCCAACCTAACAACGCATGATACATGCAATTCACATTCTGACTATTGAACAAGAATAGCTTTTTATAGGCGAATGTAAAAGTTTGTTACTGGGCACATAATGTATGAAGTTGAATACATTACGAAAATGGCCTATATATCAATACTATCCTCCATGCATTCTGTCTCCTTTAATCAATGGTGTCTTTGCAATAACTAGTAACTTTATTATTCAATTTATATAGCTGAAAGATACAATTCATTGCAACAAGACTGGAGATAATTTATAATAAATTGGAAGTCGATCTTGTCGCCCTTATTTTTTGTCGGAGATAAATTAAGAACTCTAAGCAAATTGGCTCAGATTTCTGTAAATGCGCGCTCATGACCTTAAACGGGCGAGGGGGCGCCAAATTGTCTACAGCGCCGTCGCTTTGCGTCCTCGCATAATTATGTTTGCTGCATGGAGCAATCCAGTCAGGCGCCATTTGATAAGCACAGACACGTGAAACTCCAACCACAACTCGCATCCTATCGAGTACTCATTTAACACCTGGGTGGAGAGGAGCAATGCAGATAAAATGCCTTGCGCAGGCTGGGACATAATTGCCATGCCGAGGATCGAACCCATGACCTTCTCATCTCCAGTCAAGTGTTTATACCACTCTACTACGATACCTCTACGCAGTGTGCAACTGTTTTTATTTCTCCCTTTGTGCTATGTACGTTTTTAAACTGGTGTATATGGCTGCTGATTTTGTAAACAAGAAAGAATGATTGTTTTTGTTTCATCTTAAAACAAAGAGCTCTTTGCAAACTATTTTTTAATTGTCTTTGTACGTTTGTCTTTGTCATTCATTTATGCCATAGCATGTCTATTAAGAGAGCATTAAAAAGAGAATAAATTACAAAAAAGAAATCCCATAAATTGTGTGAAATTAGATACTTTTGCGACATAAGAGATTTTAGAATGTTCAATTACAGGAATTTTCAGAGCAAGCACTTTGGAACTGCCGTGTTATTAGATATAACGATTCGCCATCTTTGGAAGATTGTTTCTTTGTAGCACAATGCAGCACCCCGCCCCCTTTAATTGAGGATTATTAATCAGGAGACATGAGATTTATAGAAACGGACCAACCTATTCACATACATGTGAAAAGACGGCTCTGAAAAGAAACGTGTTCGAGCGCCACCTAGCGGCAAAGGCGTTACAAACGAGTTCTGTGAGAAGAATTTTACACTGATTGGCCCGTATTCTGAACTCTGGTTTAACTTAAACCATGGTTTAAATCTTTGGTTTAACTATGGGCAGCCAAAAATGTCAATACTTTGTTTACACTGTATGTTCTTTATGTTTACTGGATTCTGGTCTCATGCTTTAGTGGTCAAGAAAACGATTGTACTCATCATTCCCAGATATTCAAAGTTTGAGTACCAAATAATACTGATAAATTTTATATACTGTTAAAGCGGAGTTCAGAATACGGGCCATTGAGTTTAGAGAGAGAGAGAGAGGGGCGAACAATCGGAGTGAAAATAGCAATGCAGATAGTTAGGGAGAATGGGGAGAAAAGAAAAGAGAGAGGAAAGTATACGGAGAAAAAAAAAACAGGGAGAGAGAGCTCTATCAAGATGGAAACGAGAGAATACAAAAAGAGACTCAGAGTGGAAACAGAAGCAGATAATACAGGGGGGGGGGGGGGGGGGGGGGAGATGTAGAAAATACTACTAAGAAGAGAGAAAAGGAGAGGCAAGGTAGAGTAGAGAGTAGAGAAAGAGCATTGAGACATTATACAGAGAGAGAGAGAGAGACAGGGAGAGAGAGAGAGAGAGAGAGAGAGCGATTTATCAAGACAGAGAGGGAGAGATAACAGAGACTGGAAGTGGGGACAGAAGCAAATTAAGACAGAATAAAGAGATGGAGAAGTAATGGGAGAGAGAGAGGGGGGGGGGGGGGGGGTCGAGAGAAAGGAAGGGGCGGGGTCCAAGAGAGCGGAGAGGAGAGATATAGAGAAAGTGAGTGAGAGAGAGAGAGTCTTCCCCCCCCCCCCCCAACTCTCTCTCTCTCCCTCTTTTTTTTCTCTCTCTCTCACACACATATACACACATGACATTGTCGGGGGATGTTTATTTCTTTGACAAAATTATATTATACAATGTTTATACAGGCTGCTGAATGCAAAAGCAAAGTTAATGGTTAAATAATTGTAGAGAAATTGTCAATAGATGGCGCTCGACCACTCAACAACCATACGTCACTGATCTCTACGGAAAGAGATCAAGCCATACATGCATATAGAAACCAACATCCCTGGAGGGAGGAGTGTTGGTTGTGTTTAGGGAGGGGGCACCTTGGGTCTTCACTCGGTCGCCCATCATCAAAATATGCATGGATGTGAAAAAATGAGTTCATTTTTAAACTCCTGACATTACTAAGCGTACTTTCTTCAGCTTCTAATTAGACGGTGATTGTTTAAGTCGGCCTACATTTTTACGTTTTCATGTTTTTCGCTCATTTTAGGAAAAGAAGGTCGTTCCTATATGTACATTGGATTTTCCCTTTAGAATTAAAAAAAAAGAAGGGGGAGGGGAACTGTTATTTTTTTAATGTTGAATTCTATTCTGTCTTCGATCATGGTGGTATATACTTGGCATGAATCAACAATTGATAGTACATTCTTAGTTTCATTGATGGAGATGTAACTGTTCTCTCTTAAAGGGATTCGGTAACTGTATGGAGGTTTGATTTTATAATAAATTGTTGAATTTTGATATCTGTCTTGTAAAATGATGTTCAGAAGGATAAATAAATAGCCAGTCATAGAAAGGTTTTCAAATATATAATGCTATTATTAAGATATCTATGACTGAAAACTCCCATTTACGAAAGCGTATGGCCATACGCTTTAGTCTAACACTAAGTCTATGGGGAAAAATGAGTCTGGCATTTCCGGTCACATGCATATGTTTACTTTTGTGAAGGATATGATGATTTTGAAGTATTTTTTTCCACCTGGGCTTCATTTTTACACCATATTACATACACTGATAGCATGTAAGGCCAGACAGCTTAGATTTTATCAATCCTCCACAAAGTTACCAAATCACTTTAAGGCAGAGGAGAGGAAATCCACATTTGTAGGAGTCCTATTAGAGATCACTTCTTTGGAGTTTAATCCATCACAAAATAGTGGTTGAATTACTCTTTTGAAAGTGGATTTTACTGTTGTTAGTGTGAATTTCCACTCAAAAAAGGAAGGAATCCCTAAATTTGTATGGCTTCCCAAGAAGTGGATTTCATAAACACGATCGCACACATTATCGAGAAATCCACTCAAGGGTAATTATCCTATTCCATAGAAATAATGTTCGGATTACGTAATGTGTCATCGTAATGTTCGCATGTTCAATAGGTGATAGACAATGCTGTGGAAATTGCCCTATTTTTATGATGATTTTCCAAAAGTTTTTGCGATAGAGTTGAATTTTATTTGATTTGGTTTGAAAGTATGACGAAACGGGGAATTATCCAGATAAATGGTTCTCCTCACTACCGCACAATCGATCTACCGAGTTCAATAATTATTTTATCCACGTTTTACAAGAAAGAAACACCGGGGATTTGTTATTTCCTTTGGTCGGGGGGGGGGGGGGCAAAACAGGCAAGAGTCCCCCTTTTGAACCTAAGTGGCATACCGTAAGTGACTTCCCCACTCTCTCAATATCCGTCTATCAAACTGTATCGTAATGCAAACAGAAAAATAATTCCTTCTGCTAGACATAAACATCAATGACGTCATGACAGGAAAACTAATCACTATCCTAGAAAGGTAATATTAATAATTATATAATTTGAAAATATCATTTGAATGTATATACATTGTACATAGTGGTTTTAAGATGTTTAGCATTGTAATCATGTCGGCTAAGATAAAATGGATGCTTTCTTTATGCCGAGGAGTGGAAATCCACTCTTTTAGAAGCCATATTAATGTAAGAAGGTGTATTTTGATAAATGTTGTACAATGTTTAACGTTGGTGGCAGGCGCTAGCCCTATATCATGTGACCTTCACCCCGCTTTCTCCCATCTATAGGTAAGCAAGTCATTTTTTGTATTGTGTTCTAAATTTAACATTTGAGGAAGATTCAGTTATGTTATATTGTTGTCATATCACTAAAATGTCATCTTAAGTATAAGCAACATAAATGTGAAGAGAGAATTTAATATTTACTTTAAGAAAGTGTGATTTTAAGGATATTTGTACGTTATGTAATGTCAAGTGGGTGTGGCTAACGTAGTAGATTTCACGTATACGGTGGGAATGCGTGTACGTAATTCGTAGGGTGAATTTACATATGTATAGGCTAGTCCGGACCATTGAACTGTGTGTTCTCTATCACTAAATGAAAAGATGTATTCGGTTTTTGTGTGATCTTTTGACGTTAGACTTGGGAAATGATAAAGCCTAGAGGCGATTTGTTGAATAATATTTGTTTAGAATAATGATTTGACACTTCTTTAGAGTTTTATAGTATTCTTTACAAAACTTTGTTATATTTTGTAATTAATACTATGACCCCGCTTTCTCCCATCTATAGGACGGCGGCGAGTCAATAAAGATCTGCAAGATAATCCATGTTTCCTGCGTCCTGCTTCATGAGTCCGATTCGGAGGTTTATCCCGCCCCCTGTCAGGTCCTTGCTACTCGGCTTCCTCTTACAACTGGCGACGAGGATGGGATCTGAAGCCAAAAGATGCACCACCCCACGTACATCGGAGTCGCGAGGACGGGTGATACAACCCGAAACACCATTTTGGACTATGATAATGGCTGCAGGTTTCCTATAATGTAAGATCTACTGCAGTTAAAATACATCAAATGCATTTCTTGTTTGATACTGTTAAGAATTATAGTTATAGTGATAAGGCAAGGTGGTTTGTGTACCGGATAATATATGTTTAGTATTTTCCATAATTTCTGATTTGCCTGTATTACCTACCTGATATTGCATAAATTTCATGCTACTGAGATGGGTCTCTATGTAAGAATTGGGGACGACGAGAAATCATTTAAGTTTCCCTTGATAGAGGATGGTGGTCCCCTTTCTTTGGAGACTCTTCAAGCCAGATATCCTTTAGCTAGAGGATTAGTGTACAGTGATGTGGGAGGAGAGGACGTAATACTCCCAGCAGTTGGTGGTATCATTCGGCCGCTAGAACGATGGAAAACTATAATTTATCATCCTTTATTCCCTGAGGAAAAGGGGGATGTTAATGAAAATGAAACTATTCAAACTCTTACTAAACTTCTCTTGAAGCCCCCATCACAGCTTGTCTTGGCACCAGAGAAGAGGCTACCCACCTTTGATGGAGTAGGAGACATCCATGACTTCTTGACTTCCATGGAAGACGCCTTTCTGCGCTACAACGTCCCTGCCCCCCAACAAGGCACCTTCCTCCAGGACTATCTTAGGGGAGGACCCAAACACGAAGTGAAGGCAATCATCAAAGGGGGTGGGAGCATTAGAGAGATAACCCGCTTCCTTAAGTCATCATACGCCGAAGTGATATCGATTGGCGAATTACAACGCAGATTCCTCGAGCGCAGGCAGGGGATGAGGGAGTCTGTTCGGGAGTATGCCGTCGATTTAGAGCGGAGATTCTTGTCTCTAACGTCAAAAGATGCCGACCTGTACGCGGATCCCCAAGCTCTGCTTACAGAACAATTCATTGAAGGGCTAGAGGACACCTTCCTCCGGAATACTCTGAGAGATTTACATGAAGGAAAGCCAAAAATGTCTTTTCGAGATGTCCGAGAAATTGCCATAAAGAGAGAGCGTAGAGAAGAGGCAAGGTCAAGGTCTGCACCACAACGCGCAGCCCATCTATCCTCAATCAAAGGACAGTCTTCATCTACAGACAATGAAATTCTGGAAGCAATAAAGGCTATGACTGATGTAGTGCTAGAAGCAGTAAAGGAAATGAAACAACATGGCTCACAGGGCCAATCATCCCTCCCTGGATCTGGCAAGAGGGGGCCTTGCTTTAATTGCGGGGCATTTGGACACTTTGCTAGAGAATGTCCCCAAAAGAGAAGGAGAAGAAGCGCGAATGCAACGTATTCTGGGTTCGGTGTCGAACCAAGGATGAGTCCAGGAAACCAATATTCTCCAGATTATTATAGAGAATACCATCCCTCGTTCTCAGCCGAATCATCACTCCCTGTCCCGTACATGTCCGGAGGACAGCATTCTAATTATCAGGGTACTTGGATCCCTAATCAGACGCCTCCCATAGTTGGTCAAAGAGAGGAGCAGTTTCATGGTTCTCTAGGAGCATCTGCGATGTCACACCCGGGGAGTCCAATAATGGTGGACAGCGGAAGCAGGAACAAAACACAGTGGTTGGGAATGTTTCCGAGGTGAGTGCAGTGGCTGCTGATAGTGCAGACAGAGGGTTCCTATCTAGGGCTGTTGGAGAGTGCTACTCGGTAGAGGTGAAGTTCGGAACAATTAAAGTTCCTTGCCTTCTGGATCCAGGATCACAAGTGACGACGATAGGTGAAACTTTCTTCAATCGGCATCTAAGGCCGGCAGGATTTAAAATGGAGAAGATCCCTTCCTCGTTCACACTAGTTTCTGCTGGCGGACAGGCTATCCCATATGTGGGGTGTTTTGATACCGATGTAAACGCCCTTGGACATTGTATATCTTCCAGAGTAGTACTAGTGCTAGGAGAAGAAGAGGCTAAGCGACGAGGACAGAGTTTGATGGGAATACTGGGGATGAATGTTCTTCAGGACTGTTGGCAACAACTGGTGAGGGGCGAAAACGACCATTTTCTGACAAGGATCCAGTGGCCAACACCTGATCCGGTATGGCAAAAGGCTCTTCAGGCAGTAGATGATCAGATGCAATGGACTCAGAAGGAAGGTGCCGTTGGAAAGGCATATGTACGACGTGAGTCTTGTTTTGTACTATCTGCTCGTCAAGCAGTTGTGCTCGACGCCCAGAGCCAGACAGGACCCAGTAGAGAGCCATTTGAAGTCCTCCTAGAACCTGCACGTAGCGATTCCCTGCCATCTGGTTTGACAATCCAGTCCTGCATTGTCCGTGTTGAGGAGGGAAAATTTCCAGTTGTGGTGTGTAATGACAATCAAGAAGATATAGTGATCCCCAAGACGCTCCAGCTTGGTACTCTCTATAATGCCACTGTAGTAAGAGAAGAAGAAGAAGAGACAGATTCACCACGAGAGACTGAGCTTGAGCCAATACACGTAGATGCTGGTCGTGAATCACTTGAAGCAGAACAGTGTAGAGCACTGGACGATCTTTTGGACAGACATCGTGATGTGTTCTCTACTCACGACCAGGATTTTGGTTTTACAGATAAAGTAATGCATCGGATTGAGACAGGGGACGCCATGCCGTTCAGAGAGAGACACAGACCCCTCCCTCCGACACAGTACCAGGCGGTACGAGATCATATTCAGGATCTGATTCACAAGGGAGTTGTTCGTGAGAGCCCGAGACCGTGGGTTGCGCCTGTAGTGATAGTTAGAAAGAAGGACTCCAGCATCAGATTGTGTGTAGATTATCGTCACTTGAATTGTCTCACGCGCCGGGATTCTTTCCCACTCCCTAGGATAGAAGAGTCATTGCAAGCATTAGGGGGAGCACAATTCTTCACAGTGTTGGATTTGACTAGCGGCTATTACCAGGTAGCTATGCACCCAGATGATATTGAAAAGACAGCCTTCTCAGTACCATTTGGACTCTTTGAGTATACACGACTCCCTTTTGGTCTGACCAACGCCCCAGCAACGTTCCAGAGACTGATGCAGGGATGTCTTGGGGATATGTGCTACTCAAGTGTGTTGATATATATCGATGATATAATCGTATTCTCACATGACTTTCACTCCCACCTACAGAAGCTTGATGAGGTGTTTTCCAGACTGAAGGGATACGGATTAAAACTGAAGCCTTCCAAATGTCACATCCTGCAAAAGGAGGTCCAATACCTCGGACATCGAGTTTCAGCAGCTGGAGTTGCTGTTGATCCAGAGAAGGTTTCGACAGTCCTTGATTGGCGAGAACCAGAAACTGTCAAGGAAGTCAGGGGATTCTTAGGGTTCACTGGCTTCTTCAGGAGATTTGTTGAAGGATATACTCACCCAAGCTGATGAGATGGGTGACCATCATGTGATAGCGTATGCCTCTAGGACTCTACGACCTGCTGAGCGCAGTGGACGGTACAGTGCTTTCAAACTCGAACTATTGGCAATCAAGTGGGCTGTAACAGAAGCCTTTCGAGACTATCTCCTCGGTCAGAAGTGTACCATTGTGACTGACCATCAACCCCTTATGTTTCTGGACAAGGCTAACTTAGGATGTGCTGAGTTACGATGGGTACAGAGGCTGAGTTCTTTTGAGTATGAGATACGATACCGACCAGCGAAACACAATCAAGGACCGGATGTATTGTCTCGTCGGGACGACCTTACGAACGGGACGACTCCTTACGAACATGGCCCTGATACTGTCAATAGCAGCACAATACAAGCTACGTATGGACTACATTCGCATGGAGTTGAAGTTCCCATTACCTTAAGTTGCCAGATTGACGTTTGCCGTCTTGGTGGAACTAGTTTCCTGCCAGGTTATACCAGTGAGATGTTGAGAAGGTACCAAGAGAATGATGACGACGTGAGACAAGTAAGGGCGTTCATTGAGAGAGGCACACAACCAACCCGTGAGGAGAGGAGTCGCTGTTCCACGTTAGCATTGTGCCTCCTGAGGAGTTGGAAGAGACTTAGCATCCGGGATGGTGTACTTGTTCGTAGGATACACTGCCCCAAAGACGGACAGGAACATTTCCAGGTTGTTCTTCCAAAGGACTTACAAGAAGAGGTCCTCATTAGGTTTCATGATGAGGCAGGACATTTCGGGGCTCGACGGGTATACAGACTACTAGCAGACAGATTCTTCTGGCCTGGCATGGAGAGGGCGGTGAAGCAATGGTGTTCGAAGTGTCGACGATGTGCTACTAGCAAACCACCTCTCCACCAGCCTCGTCCCCCGTTTTCATCGATCGAAGCAACAGCCCCGATGGAAGTGATCGCCATGGACTTCACTGTCCTGGAAGCATCCAATGATGGCTATGAGAACTTACTAGTCTTTACGGACGTTTTCACGAAGTATGCCTGGGCTATACCGACACGCGATCAACGTGCTTCAACTGCAGCCAAGGCATTAGTAAAGCATGTCATTACACCCTATGGATGCCCGCTAAGGATTCACTCGGACCAAGGACAGTCTTTTGAGGCACAACTCATCACCGATCTGTGCCAGATGTATGGGGTTCAACGCAGTCACACTACCCCGTACCACCCTGCTGGTAATGGGCAGTGTGAACGTATGAATAGAACTATACATAACATGCTAGCTTCCCTGCCAGAGAAGAAGAAGTGTAAGTGGACTTACTTTCTTCCCTCCTTGGTATTTGCCTACAATAACACAGTCCATTCTAGTACTGGTGTCGAACCGTTCTTTTTGATGTTCGGAAGGAATGCAAGATTTCCACAGAGTTTCATTCAAAGCGGGGAAGGCCGCCAAACAGGCAAGAAGGGGATCAAGTCATATGTCCTAAAACATCAGTCGCAGTTGCATATGGCTAGAGACATCGCGTCGAGAAATGCAAAGGCTGCAGTAGAGGCTCGGAAGGTACTTCAGGCCCAGAAAGTTTTCGAGAGACCTCTTGGAGTTGGCCACTATGTTCTTGTTAGACGACATGGATTCAGAGGCAGATCAAAGATAGCTGACTATTGGGAGGAAGAACCGTACATGGTGGTGAAGAAACCTTTCCCAGACCGGCCGGTCTATGTTGTGAGGAACCATTTGGGTAAGGAGAAAGTCCTACATAGAACCCAGTTGAAACACTGCCCTTGGTTACCGGAAGGGGATATAGAACGGGCCAACCCCCTTTCCAGTGCAGACACAGAATCGGACACCCCAACACCAGTTGGTTATGTTCTTCGTTCTCGGCAGCTACCTGTTCTTCGTGAATCTCCCAGGGGTCGACATAACAGTAGCTCTGGAAACTCATCTCCTGAACTCCAGGGAGATGACTATGAAGATGCACACGAATCCGAAGTCAGCTGTTCGCATGTAACCAGCCTATCCCTCACTGATAGTGAAGGTACATTGGAGAATGCCCCCGCAGTGGCGGAGGCAATAAACCCTTTGTCTCCGACAACTTTGGATGTCAAAAGATATCCAAAACGCACTACACGTGGTATTCCACCAGAGAGGTATACGAACTCTATGTATAAGTAGGGTATTTTTAATCACTCGTGTATCACGTTCTTAGGGCCTATTCCATGAGCGAGTGATAAGAAAGAAGATGTGTATTATTTCTTTGATGTACGAAATGTTAATTTGAAATTGACTAGATTCCATATCTTAAAAACGTTACGAAAGTATTTAGCTTAAATTATATTTAACTCTTATGTTAGGATATTAGAAGGAAAAAGAAAAAATTCAAAAGTTCTTAGGAGTATTAGGTCGAACCTTTATAATTACTAGTTCATTTTTACACATTCTGGGGCAGCATTTGCCACTTGCCGCTTGTTTAGGCAACAGATAGTAGCTTTAAAAAAAAAAGAAAAAAAAGAAAAAAGAAGACCAGCAGAATAACGGTATTGATGCAAAGTTTATTTCGTAATGTTATGTATCCATTGTATATCTATCAGATGGAACACTACGAAATCAGAGTTATACATTGTAGTTATATGCAATAAACTGATTTATTTATTGCGTATTGTAATATAAACAATGTTCATCTTTTTATTACTTTGACAATTTAAATATCATGTTTTGTATGTTTTGATATGCTATATTATAACATAGATGGATTGGTACAAAGGGGACGAAATTTGACCCAAGTATTGATCTGTGTTACAAAGGAAAAAGTTTCTCCCAGTTTTAATGGTAATTTTGTATTGGTTGTACATTCCTGAAAATCTGCAAGTTAGATATAACAAGAATGTTTACAACAATGATTATAAAGTTCAGACATATTATGCAATTACAGAACAGTCTGTTTGTTTTACAGGATAGTACAAGACTGTGATGTTGATTTGGTGTTGTGGTTTTACAAAATCAAGATTTATATTGCTTTGTTTTATTCAGAAATTTGTGTTTCCATGTAAAAAGATTTAGCGTCCAGTATGATATGTGACCCGCCGCCTCAAAACCTACAATAAGTCGCACGGACCACAACGTAGCAAACATCCCAAAATAGTAAATTTGCTTGGATCAGTCGATTTTCTGTTTTTGATAGAAATGGGTAGTTTCATTATCATTCTATCATGTCTCAAGTTTGTGAGTCGTAATTCAACTTAGAAATATGTTTTGGGGGCATTTTAAAATGACTCCTTTTTTTCACCCGCAAAGCTAATGAATGTCTGGAGAGCTTTTGTAATACGTTCATTCAATGCCAAATTACTACTTTGCCTCTAACCGTATTAAAGGGAAATTAACCTCAGCGTATGAATTAGCTTATTTTGAATGGTGTAGTATATGCCTCTTATTTGATACATGCAATTTCATGTAAAAACACTTGATATAGATATAAATCACTATTTTCCAGCCAAGTTATCGTCTGCTAGCAATAATAAGGGGGCTGCCATTACTTTATGTGTACACGAACATATTTTTCATCCCAAGTAAAATTTCCTTCATCGTTAACTTGTAATTGATTTTTAGAGGACAAATATATATTAGATAAAGTCACATATTCTGAAATGTAAGTTTAGTTTTATATATTTTTTAAAAGGTCTTAATTTGTTCATAAAAAATATACTTCATAAAAAATATACGTCAAGGACGGAGAATTGACGTCAAGGACGGAGACAATCGTAACAATACCAAAACAAAGCGAGGAATCTGCTTTACAGGATGGCTATTAGAACTCATGGGTCGTCAATTATCTAGGCCCATGGCCAATAACAATCGTAATACAATCAGAACAAAGCGACGTATCTGTTGTAAAGGTAGGCTATTATCAATGCATATGGTACCTAATGATCCGTGTCATGCACAAAATGGCAGCCTCCATGGAAAGACGTAGCAGACAATAGGTGCATCTAGAATATCACGTGGGGTTAATTGTCCTTTAAATTGATTTTTGGAGTGAGTAATGAATAGGTCCTCCTGGAGCAGTGTGCCAAAATTCAGCCTAATCTGATAATCCCTTCATACCTGCTGCTACGGCCGTTTCAATACCCAGTTTTACTTGGGCGCACACAGAGAGCGAAGGTAGCACTCTTTTGTTCCGAACTTAAATGGCCATTTTCTCTGAATAGGAGTTATTGATTGCTGATTCTAAATGTGATATTTAAATGTGTTATCATTGACTAAACTAGGCAAGTGATATACCATTGGAAAGGTGAGAATCTCTACTTTCAGAAAATGTATAAAACAAGACAAATAATTTTGGCGACTTATTGTAGGTTTTGAGGCGTCGGGTCACATATCTTCTCCACTTTATTTGGCAGAGTAGAAAGAATATATATATATATAATTATACTTTATCATGGATATGTGACTAATGTTTATAATAATTTAAAAAATACTGTTTTGTTAATGAGTCATCAAGGGACGATGACACTAAAGCGGGGAAGGATGTAAGAAGGTGTATTCTGATAAATGTTGTACAATGTTTAACGTTGGTGGCAGGCGCTAGCCCTATATCATGTGACCTTCACCCCGCTTTCTCCCATCTATAGGTAAGCAAGTCATTTTTTGTATTGTGTTCTAAATTTAACATTTGAGGAAGATTCAGTTATGTTATACTGTTGTCATATCACTAAAATGTCATCTTAAGTATAAGCAACATAAATGTGAAGAGAGAATTTAATATTTACTTTAAGAAAGTGTGATTTTAAGGATATTTGTACGTTATGTAATGTCAAGTGGGTGTGGCTAACGTAGTAGATTTCACGTATACGGTGGGAATGCGTGTACGTTATTCGTAGGGTGAATTTACATATGTATAGGCTAGTCCGGACCATTGAACTGTGTGTTCTCTATCACTAAATGAAAAGATGTATTCGGTTTTTGTGTGATCTTTTGACGTTAGACTTGGGAAATGATAAAGCCTAGAGGCGATTTGTTGAATAATATTTGTTTAGAATAATGATTTGACACTTCTTTAGAGTTTTATAGTATTCTTTACAAAACTTTGTTATATTTTGTAATTAATACTATGACCCCGCTTTCTCCCATCTATAGGACGGCGGCGAGTCAATAAAGATCTGCAAGATAATCCATGTTTCCTGCGTCCTGCTTCATGAGTCCGATTCGGAGGTTTATCCCGCCCCCTGTCAGGTCCTTGCTACTCGGCTTCCTCTTACATTAGGGAATAACTTCTTTTAAGGCTGGAATTCACTCTAAAACATAGAATAATTCCCTACAGAGTAGTTGGAATCACTCTTTTGAGAGTGAATTCTAATGTCTTTGATAGTGAATTTCAACTCTAACGAGAATGGTTCACTAACTCGTAAAAGAGTGGTTTTCCCGTTTTGTCCATTAAAGGGAGTGGCAAGTAGTAATCCATGGGCCTGACCAGTTGGCCTGACTCGGGGAAATTCGGATAAAATCAGGTCCAATCGTGCATTACCGAAGGAATGTTATTGCCGGATTCCTCGCGCGATCGTTAACTCGAATCCATCCATACGCAACCGACCAATGAGATTCAAATACTGGAATAAAGAACACGCGATCTTGTTTACCCAAATTTGGGTCAATGTGCGAACTTTTATTAGCTGCGCACGATAAATTGAAGAAGCTTTGAACTTTGATCAAGAGAAAGGAGCAGCCAACTGTAAAAGCGCCCATAGATTGCGACTTGTCGCTCCCTTTAAAGGGATACTCAACCGCAGATTGTGGACGTTGTTATGCCGCGAGAGCTAGGGCACCGTGATCGTTACCTGATCGCATGCCGTTGCTCCCCCTCCCGGGGTAAAACCTTGTCGCCGCGCAGCATTCACACTCAGCATGAGCTCAAAATCTCGTGCGAGATTCGGTCGGCATCTTGCAGTCCGACGCACAAACTTTGTGTACGAGTGAATAGGGCTTACGCAATCCTGACTTTCCCCACGGCCGCCTGGTGCCGTATCCCTTTAAGAGCATAACATTTAATGAAGCCTTCAGACATGTCAGACATCAATCATTCTCATCAAGTTTCTTCACATTCTACACTGTATTCTACATAATCTCAAACATTGGATGAATAATCGAACATGCATTATTTTCTTATTTCTTCTAATTGGCTGGTTCATGATCATTTCAAGATTTCACTTCATTGATAAGCAATGATTCAATACATAAAATAACCAACCATTTTCTATTATATATGATTATCTTTAACTGTTAAACTATTAAACTATTTTCAAACTATAAATTATTTATTTTGTCTCCGTCGTTCATAGCATGACTCGGACACCTATACAAAAATTATAAATAGAAAAAAAAAGAAATGACATAATTATTACTGTGCAACTTTTGCCAAGTAGAGTTTTGGAATTCGTGGTGATTTTCATAGTAATCCGTTTTAAACTGCCTTATTACTTACTTGTATATACAATTTAACATCTTTGAAAGATTGTTTCCTCAGCGGAAAATGCAGCAATGCAACACCCCCCCCCCCCTCGAATATCAATTTTACGACTTGAAGGAGGTTAAAAGAAACGTAATCGAGCGTCATCTAACGGCAATGACGTCATAAATGCGTCCTGTGAGAAGACAACCGAATGAATCCTTGAAGAGATAGATGGAGTGGAGAGATTTAGCGGGGAGTCTAATACAGGTAGAGAGATTAGGGGGAGGGGGTATGCGGAAGAAAAGAATAGGAATACACTGTCGCTAAAGAGAGAGAGAGAGAGAGAGTTGGATAATACGTATTAACTGAGAAAAGAAATATATATACCAAGAAAGAAAATGACAGAGAGAGACAGACAGAGAGAGACAGAGAGACAGAGAGACTGGCATTAAACACGTGAAAGGTCTGATAGAAATACAGAAAGACCGAGATTAAACATTTGGACTGGCTGATAATAATCAGATAGGAACAGCTACCAAGGAGCAAAGATGAGAGTAGAAATGAAAAGATGATGACAAGATATGAAGAGTGAAATATTAGGATGGACCTAGAAAGACAACACAAGATGACCCAGCAACAAAATAATTGTCTGCGTTAGGTCTCTACCTTGCTGTTGTAATATAACCCTTTATGCAATCTATAATGTAGATCTATTAGTCTAGATTCAATGTAAGCTGTTGCGTGTATAGCAACTGACGCCCAGTATATATATACAGCTTTCTTGTTAACGTACATTCTATATCATCTGGATTGAGGTCAAAGGTCATGTGATCATCTTCAATAAACTGCTTGAAGGAATTGAAGCAAGAACTCTAAGAAAATTGGCTCATATTTTTGTTACTGGTCTCTCGTGGTCCACAATAGCTGCGTGGTTAGATACAATTATTTATTTGTTTTACATTACCTCCTTGCAACCTTTTATCCTAAAGTATGTTAATATCATTTTGTGTATCATTTTGTTTTCGTATGGCCAATATAAAGGATTCTCCTTGGTTGTTATCACATTTCATTAGTGATCTCAAATTGACAAAAAAAGGCATAGAACTCTTATAGATCTGTTACAACATTTATAAAATCTCCAATAATAATTTTGATTTCCACCGAGACTAGCTTATGTATACGGGGGTTAATTTTGCGTTTAGCATTGTGTAAAGTTCGTGTGTAGCTCAGTTGTGAAGCCGGAATCAGCACTTTGAAACACTGTTTCACGGTACATTGTTTATACGTCTATTCTCCATACACATAGGGCTCTGCCTCTTTGGGAGTTTATAACGAGATTTTAAAACCGTGTTTCTGCAGAAAAAACCCCGACACAAACATGTTTTTTAATTTAAATTTTTATTTAAAGGTATATTATAAAAAAATGAATTTGGCATAAAAGAAAGGGAGCTATAAATGCACCTTTGGTCAGATAATTATTAAAATTAATAGAACAGGGGCCAGTTGTACAAAACTTGCGTTCGAACGCAACTCAGGAAAATCAAACGCAATATTATTTTCAGCCAATCAGAAGTGCACAGGACTTGCGTTTGATTTTTAGGAGTTGAGATTAAGTTTTGTGCAACAGGCCCCAGTTGTCACTTTTGTGCGTGAGTTGATGAACGATAAGGTCTAATGTAAGAACTATTGCATTCAATAGTGTCAAGTTATTGTTTCTCAGCAGTCTGAATGCAGATTACAGTAAGCGTTAGTTTGTCAGACAAGCATTTCTTTTTTAAATCTTTACAACGCCTTATGTATGAAATCTGCAAATTGAAACTTGAAGCTCAATTACTCGGAACAGGTCAGTAGTTTGTCTTGAGGGGGACATGCATACACTGGAATATATTACAGAAATAGTTTAAAGTGTTGATAGAAGCCACTCACTGCAAACAGAATAAGTAGGTATTATAGACAAGTGGTCTTTCTATACAGATTCGATAAACTATAACAAAATAATATCCTTCTTCTTAATGGAGACGATATAGGGTGCCCTCTATCGGCAGGTGGCATTTGTTGAGAGGTATATGACTCGTGGTCCTGACATTTGAAATAAAATCGATTTTAAACTTTAAGCCATTGCCTACTGGAACCGGGTGGTCCATGTATTAAGCCTATGGGAGTTAGAGAATACAGTAATCATCGGGTTAACATTGTGTGTAATAACTTGTGACAGTTTCAACCGAAAGGTAGATTTTTTTTAAATCCAGAAGTCAACATTATGGTTAGGCACTTGTTAACTGTCATCGAATTTTGTGATATTTAAAGAGGACTCCTTTGTTTCTATCAGTGAGGTTCGGTGGGGGGGGGGGGGAACAAACCTTGAAAAATAAATATGCACGCATTTGTGTTTGTGCCCCTGGCAAAATTATGTAGGAATCTTTCTAATTTTTGTTTCTGCTTGTCAGAGTTTTCCAGACTTTGCACCCTCCCCATTATAACAGGATCCTAAATACACCACCATCTTTTCTAATCCTGGGGGGTGTTTCATAAAGCTGTTCGTAAGTTACGCACGACTTTACGCACGACTGGTGATCGGTTCTTGTGCTAAATGATTGAGAATCTGATTAGTATAGCACCCAAGAACATGTTCCAGTCATTCGTAAAGTCATTCGTAACTTTACGAAAAGCTTTATGAAACACCCCCTGATATAATATGAAAGATCCAATAAACCGTTTCTCTAATGTATACACATAATTTTTTCTGAGCACCTAGTGACGAGCTATTCCATGAACCTGATTTTATAAATGAGCCTCGACTCTTCGAATCCAGTTTGCATACATTATTTGTAGGTATGTCCGGCAAGCTTTCAGATTGTCAAGAACAACCTTTGTTTGAAAGGTATGCATAAAATTTGCATACATTGCCGAAGCGGTCTGTAACGCCATCTCCCCCTACATATCGCTAGCCGAAGGTGGCGTGTTCCCAAATAATTACGTAGGGGTGATGAATATTGATGGCTAGGAAAGAATCGATTTTGTCCTCTCATATACGAATTTGGGAACACGCCACCTTTGGCTTGCAGTAGGTAGGGGGATCGCGTAATTGGAGTTTATTTGTTAAATGAAATCGGACAAATTCTGGACTATGAAATATGTGTGTGTGTGTGTGTGTGTAATTGGGTTTTTACAGACGTGTATCAATCAGATATGATTATTTACGTCTGGGACCGACCTTTAACGTCACCATCCGAAAGACGTGACTCAGTCTCGAACCTGGGTCCGCTGAATCAGTTTATAACTTCCACTGGTAGCTGGATTACAGGCGCACGCCACAACGCCCAGTTGTATGTTATGCACAACTGTATATCATAATTATGCACAACTGTATATCATAGAACCATGCTCAGGTCCTCAGTAAAACATGTAAGTTTCCCCACACTACTCCAGGTCTCAAAAGCCTTCACCGGCTATATAGCAGCAAGCAAAATAATAAAATTTAAAATCTTACTCCACAGAGGAAGGCTGTTAATGGTCTTGCTCCACATTATTTGCAAACTCTTGTCTTAGAATTATGTCCCAGGAAGAAATTTGAGCTCTTCTAAAAGCAAACAATGAACAGTACAAACCACTATGTCTAGTCTAGGCAACAGCAGCTCCATCTCTCGGAAATACTCACTTCTAAAAATCCGATGAGGAGACTCTATAGGAACATTTAACATTATGAAACTTCAGGTCTTTGCCAAGACACTGTGATATATATTTTTAGATTCTTGGTTTGAAAGCCATGGAAAATATTACAATAATGATGTTATTTAGTAATGATACTCTGTTTTGTACAGCGCTTATTGCATTATGATAATAATCTTTATAATGTCTTGTGTTCTTACTTCACTTGTGATAGGTGTAAACATGTATAGATAAATATTGTTTATTTCAAGTGAATTAATGTTCTTGATGCTGTTATGTATCCTCGTTCCTATATGTCACGGTAAAACTGAAGCCGTAAAATAAAATGACGTACGTGTCACATTGCCCTCACATTCCTGGTTCTTGAAACACACAGATGCTCGGTTCACACGAGGCGTCATTTCGATTGCGTCATTACCTGCGCTAAAGGACCCTACAATTAAATTAGCTCATATGCCATTTATTAAAAGCATCGTTTACACTGTTCATGTTACGAACACCTTTTAACAATATCACTCTTTCAAGACGCTCTTGAAAGGACAGTACCAGTCACTAAAGCCATCCTAAGTACGCTACGTCAGACGAATGACGCCTTGTGTGTATTGGGCCTTGCGGGCTTTTGATATACAACGATATTTTTTTTTTTTCTTATATGCACGTGAAACAGTTTTCATCTTGTTGTGGTTTACCGTGTCAAATATGACCGAGTCTTGGGAATTATGACAAAAGTTATTTTGTCTTGTATCGTTCTTGTAAATACGCCAATCAGGACATGGAACTGAATATGGTTTATTTATTGTCATTTCTGTAAATAAAATTTGAAAAAAGTAGTTTTAGGTCTTGTATGTAATGCCAAACTTTTATAATTTAACGCTCACAGGGATGTGGTTTACATTGATTAATCCCTGTCAGTACAGTTTATAAAATCAATATCTTTTTTACCCATCGATTATGTTAAAATTTTGTTGGTTGTTGTAAAGTCACCCTTGGTTAATGAGCATTCAAAAATAATCTCACCCTTTTGTTGATGAGTGCAACGAACGTATTTTGGTAGCAAAAAGGAAATTGGAAAGGAACGTGTATAATACTAGTCTCATGTTGTTCTCCTTATATAAAAAGATATATGTATAACATCGTGTGTCATTTCGTGATTTCTGGAGAATTTTAGAGTATATCCGTGAGAAACGCTAGATAACAGCCATACACTGACTGCCCAACGTTTGGACCCTTCCACCCCGACGGCTGCCCCGTACAACAACCTCGGTGTTCCGCATGGATATAGTGTGTGTACATTGTGTAGCATACACCATGTACACAGTAATAGGTTTTACACGTGTGTACACGTTGTACAAATTGCCGTTGTAAGAATTTATTAGATGCCTGTCCCAGTATCTAAATTAGTCTTCACCTCTCGCTTGTTTAATGCTTAACTTGAGTAGGAAAAGTCTTCACAGCAGCTTAGTTTTATTAGTTCATTGTTGTTTATCACCTAAAATCAAAGAAATATGACGAATAGTTTTTGAAGTCTTACCAAAGCTGTACAATACATGTAAGGTAAATACTAATACGTCATGATGAATAATTCGTCATTTTTTAAATCTAGTTACAACGACAATACGATCCAAACCCAAAGTAACTGAATATCCAAAGCATTAGTTCAAACACAATTTTTGGAGAAAATGTCAGAAAAAAGCCTTCAAGTAAAATATGCAAACTTTGTGTTAATAACAATCTAAAGTGTGACATTTGTTTTTACTGCTGGTATAGTTCAATGCATTATATTAGTAGCGTTAGTGTAAGTTTTTTGGCATGCATTTTTAAAGTAAACAATGTTAGCATCGTATTTTAAAACTGTTATGGTTTTTAAATAAATATATACTTTGTAAAGGTTGAAACATGATGTGACATAATGTTAGGTGAATTTAATATGATGATAAAAGAGAAGGGAAACCGGGTGAAACGGAGGAGAGAGAGAGAGAGAAGGGAGAGAAAGAGAGATTAAAGAAGGAGAGAGGGGAGAGATAGAGGAGAGGGGGAGAAGAGAGAGAGAGAGGGAGAGAGAAAAAGAATGAGACTGGAGAGAGAGAGGAGAGAGAGAGAGGAGACACGAGAGAGAGAGAGAGAGAGAGAGAGAGAGACTAGAGAAAGAGGAAGAGAGAGAGAGAGAGGGGGGGGGGGGATGATTGAGTGAGATATTGTAATTTTCTTCGCTCTCTCTCAACCTCCCAGCCTCCCTCCCTCCCTGTTGATGTACTTAGGTATGTGTGCGTTGGAAAACACTGTGTGGAATACTTGATTTGTTTTAATCTGATATTTGTATGCAAATAATTCCAAGGTGAAAACAAAAGAAGTAATTTTAAATTTCTGTATGATGGATGCTCATTTGCATAATAGAAGGTAAACTATGGACATCAAATATGGCAATAAAGGTATGATTTTGAATGATTTAAGTCTGGTATCTCGTGAAGAGTTCTAAAACAAATTAAAGAAGAAGATAATTATTCGTGGTTGATGTTAATATATATATTAAACAAATTGTCCATCTTAATATTCTGAATATGGTTATTATTTGAGCTTTCATGAGTTTGGTATTATCTTTAGTATAGTGCTAGTCATCGTCGTCGTAGTAGTAGTGGTAAAAATAGTATAGGTTTTCCCGCCCAATTTCATCAGAGTTGCATTTGAATTCATGAATAGGCGTTCAAGTTCGAACCATTTTCGTCAACTCTCTGCTCTCATGGTTCATTTTCATTCTTTGAGCATTAAATTTAGTTTTATATCATTCCTTTTAAATTTTATTTCATTCAATTTAGAGAGAAATTCATTCAATTCAACGAAGCAAAGTTGTCATTCAATTTGGCGCCAGCTGGATAGACGTTCAATTTCGTCCCAAATACCAATTTCAATTTCATTTATAGGCACACACCTTCGCACTTTGAACGTTCGAATTCAATTAACATAAACAAGTTCTGTTGTTCTATGTAATTCCTACCTCATTTTTTCACGTCATATGCACCCCTTTTCACTGTTTTTGATTATATAATTTCCTTCTCATTTTTTCAAACTTTCATTTTCAAAGTTTATTTTTATCATATTTCATGCTTATTCCTAGAGCGTCTGCGAGTTCTAGGTAGTCTTGCTTGTTGTCGAATGCTTCAGCCAACCTAATTCTGTCCGTATTCGAGATATTCATGTAATCTCCTCGAGCCGCCACCATAGTCGTGCATAAATGAATTGTATACAGGCCCCTGGGAGGCGGGGGTGCTGGGGGTGTGCAGCACCCCCAGAATTTTTGGAGGGGGTGCACATCACCCCCTAGAAGGCAGAGGATGCGGGGTGCTGTAGCCAGCAAAATGCTTATGACTTTTTTTTGCTTGCTTGTCAAAGATTTTTTGACTTAACAAGAACGTCGAGGACTTTTTTTTTGCTTGTCAGAAAATTTTGTGAATATCACAAAATCCTGGATACAAAAAAAAAAATCTGCTCACAGCACCCCTAGTAACAAAATCGTTCCCAGGGGCCTGATTGTATGTATAATTATGAAAGTGGAGTTGTTGTTTCGATGACGGTTTGACAGAGGAATGAGAAAGATCAATATAAGGCAAATGTCACATTTCAAGGTAAATAAAGTTTGCATAATTAACAAATGCAGATTACAAAGAACATAAGCAGTAACGAAAAACACTGCCCAAATGCTGAAAATGCTTGCCTATTCGTGAATTAGAATTCTTAAAGGGCGAGTCAATTAGAATCAACATTGGGGCTAAAAATGTAGTACATAGGTCCAATGACACAATTCTGACATTTTTACAGAAAAAAAATTGACAGCTGATTGGCTAGAGCGATTTGACGTAGCATCGGGAAGTCCCCCGTGAAGCCACTAAGTTTGACTAATATGTTGACAATGTAAATGAATGATAATTTATCCATTTTCATATCACTATTTATACAGTTTCGACAATCTTTAAGTCCCCAAAAAGGATTTGAATAGGTTGTTTAGACATTTTAGTAGAGGTCAACTGACAAGTCTGGCATTTTTTCAAACACTTTACCCATGATAATTCCTCTTTTGGATTAGGTTTATGTTTTGGAAAAACGTAATATTTTACAGACAAGTAGACGTGGGGACAGTCGCTTTACTGCTGACCGTACCTTGCGAATCTTTGTGTGCGTGCTTATGATAACAACCAAGCACACTGAAAGACTGGATGAAAGTCTAAATATATTACAACAATTACAGCAAAATCGTGTGCTGCAAGCTAGCTGCCTCCCGGGGGGGGGGGGGGGGGGGGGGGCACTCACATATATATGTCACACATGTATGTGCCGCTGTGACGTCCCCCATTTTCAACCTTCTCGGGTCGCTCCCATGATATGCGATTTTCAGATTTTCACTAACCGCACCTCGATTGGCTTCCGACTCGCTCCCTAGAATATGAGAAAACAATGCGCACAAGCCCATTGTCCGGGAACGGTCGCTCCCTAGCCTCCCAGGCCAGCGCAGCGGGGAGCTGGGCGGCCTAGTGCCCCCTAACTGAACGCGGTATTGGGTATTACTAGTGCTAGCGGCGGCTCAGCGAGATCAATCTGCATGCGACATCGAGCCAGTGCAGTGGCGCGGCATGTACAGCGTTAAAAACAGCGCTGCGACCGCTGACTCAGCTCATGCACCGTATGTGTACCAGAGTAGTGAGATCGCGAGCAGCTAAAATTAGCTGCCCATGAGCCCGTTCGCTCCTTAGACCCTCAAAAATGAGCTTCCTCAATTAACCATTTAGCTCCTTAGCCCCCTGTTTTGAGATTGGCAGCGGCACACCCACATCCAAAAACAGGTTGAGTGCCCCCCCCCCCCCCCCCCGGGCTCTACGGTACGGTACGGTAGACCTACCCTCTTTTTCTCCAGTGACTCCAGCTTCAGAACTGCAGACCGACTCTTGTTTTTTTAGCTCCCTGTGTTTGGCTTCCAGTTCCACAGCCCTCAGTTCCCAGTCTGATGACAGGGATAGCTGTCGGCCGCAGCATTTTATTCTTGGGCGCAAATCCTAGCTGGTCATACAGCCCCTGGCCTGAGGGCCTGACTATCGAAGTCCTCCTCCCTGAAGTGGTCACTGCAAACAGTACTGTGAGCGGAAGGGCCATCCCACTGAGCTAGCTTGCGTCAGCTTGATCCTTGAAATCCAAATTTTTCGAGTTGCATCATCTTTAGGAAAGGTGTGCAGACTGACACCATCGCTGGTGCCTTTGCTGCACCCAGCAACAACACATCTCCTCGGCATTTTCTTGAGATATGCACTCCTATCATGCCTATCCAAAATTCCCTGCACTGGATATACACAGACAAGCGTCGTCCGCTAGCTAGATGTTCCCGATGGTACGTCACAGGTCACCTGACAAGGCACGTGACTGGGCCCTATTTTTCGAGGGGCGTGACAGACTAGCTGATAAACGTGCGATTTAGGCAATTTCAACGAAGCTTAGAGAAGTACACAGATCTTTTTAATAAAAAGTATATGCGATTTCTAGCAATATTGACACAATACTTTGATATTATCATGAAATGTAATTCTAATTGACTCGCCCTTTAAACGTTCATCAGGGCAGAGCAGGTGCGAATTTGAATGCATTTTATGTGCATTTTTAATTTGAACGCGCTTTTTACACGTTTATTTGAGAAAATTATGAAATGGCATGCTAATGAAATTAAATTGAATGAACTAGTTAGCTTTTTGAATGTTGATCTCGATGATCATTCAAATTCGCTCGAAATTGAATGATTGCATTGTTAAATCGGATGCATTTTTGACGAAATTGGGCGGGAAAACCTATAGTAAAAGTAGTAGTAGCAGCAGTATAGTAGCAGTAGTAATAGTAGTAGTAGTAGTAGTAGTAGTAGAAGAAAATGCAGAAGTAGTAGAAGAAGTAGTAGAAGTAATATAGAAGTAGTAGTAGTAGTAGTAGTAGTAGTAGTAGTAGAATAAGCCACTTCGGGGATGCAATCTGAGCATGAGCAGATAAAGGTCATCTGTACCAAATTCTAAAACCCACTGACACTAATATTCGATATGTGCTCGTGAATGTCATGTAATCATTATTCAATTATGCACTAATGGTGCATTCCATGATATCCAGGTGGAAGTATTCTTTTTTAAGGGGGAAACAAAAGCTATTCATGAGGCACCTCTATCACTCCCAGAGTTATTTTTCTGAAGTGCACATAAAGGGACCCTCCATGTCTAAAATATCTGTGGATATTTGGGGTCATTTGTACCATGCGCTAACCCCGAACTGGCTTATTAGTTTTAATAAAAGTTGTTGTTGCTGTAGTAGTAGTAGTAGTAGTAGTAGCAGTAATAGTAGTAGTAGTAGTAATAGTATAGTAGTAGTAGTAGTAGTAGTAGTAGTAGAAGTAGTAGTAGTAGCAGTAGTAACAGTAATATTAATAGTAGAAGTACTATTAGTAGCAGTATAAGTCTAAGGTGGTGGGTGGTTGTCGTAGTAGTATTGCTGTTATATAGAAGCTGAATACATTCCATGTTTAATCCATGCTGTATTCCTTTCCAACGTCAAATACCCATTTACTTATTAAAGCACGTCATCAAAGTTAACGGTTAACGAAGATAAAAGACAATTCATGGTCACTTTAACATGAAATATGCAATCTTTTGTTTGGTTTCTACCAGAAGAGGAACAAGCCATCTAATAATATCCCTGTGCCGAAAGATACGCAGTTTTTCACAGAGAGTACTAAGAGATCAAAAGTTGGTTGAAATGACCTTGGTTACAAATATAGGATCAGTACTAATTCTGAATATGGTTATTCTTTGAGCTTTGATGAGTTTGGTATTATCTTTAGTAGTCCTAGTCATCATCGTCGTAGTAGTAAAAGTAGTAGTAAAATGTAGTAGAAGAAGTAGAAGTAGTAGTAGTAGAATTAGTTCTAATAGGAGTTGTTGTTGCTGTTATAGTAGTAGTAGTGATAGTAGTAGTGGTAGTAGTAGTGGTAGTAGTAGTAGTATTAGTGGTAGCAGCAGCAGTAGAAATTGTTATTGTGAAGTAAAGAACCTGTACTTTAAATTCCCTTATTTTTTTTCTCTTTTTTTCATTCCAACGCTCACACCACCCATATACATTCACACATTATTACACGGCATCTATGTAAAATGTTATAATGCATAAAAATAAAATTACGGTTGATCACTAGAAGCATCCTATCTTCTAAGGGTTTTTTTGTTTCTTTTTACCAGATATGGAACAAACCATCCAGTGATTTCACTGTGTCGAATTTTTTTTTTTTTTTAAGAGGGTACTGAAAAATCAAAAGCTGGTTAAATTACTCTGAACATGAAAAAATTTGGGTAGTATTATGGTAACAGTAGTAGTGTTAGTAGTAGTAGTAGTAGTAGTAATATTGATAGTAGAAGTACTACTAGTAACATCATAAGTCTAAGGTGGTGGGTGGTTGTTGTAGTAGTATTGCTGTTATATAGAAGTTGAATAGTCGGAAATACATGGCATGATTAATCCATGCTGCATTTGTTTCCCAACGTCAAATACATGTTTACTGATTAAAGCGTGTCATCAAGGTTAAAGGTTAACGCGGATAAAAGACAATTCACGGTTACTTCGTCATGAAATATGTTAACTTTTGTTGGGTTTCTACCAGAAGAGGAACAAACCATCTAATAACATATGTCGAAAATTACACACTTTTTCATATATACCAAGAGATCAAAAGTTGGTTCAACTACTTTGAGCATAAATGATCTTGGTTACAAATATAGGACCAGTATTAACAGCAATAGTTATACAGTCTTAATCTTAGTAGTAATAGTAGAAGTACAACCGTGGGGGAAATAGACAGCTCCGTAACGGGGCATAAGCAATGTTAGGTACATTATTCATGGAACTAACAAAATAATTTTTACAGCTAATTCATAATAAATCGAATTTTACTCCCATGGACAATTACCTCAGAACAAGTACCCCCAGGACAATGACCACTAGGACAACAACATATAAGAAAATTGCCTCAGACTAATTGCCCCAGACAATTACACCCACCCCACCCCCTCCCCCTTTCCTCAATAAAATGGCTTTGGACAAACTCATCTGCTATAAATGTCGGAGAGGATGATTGACCCAGGTTACTTGTCTTGGCCTATGTAGAGTACCTTTATATAGAGAGTAGTGACATAGACATCTGACTTTTCGTGAAACAAAATGGCGTTTGAATTCTTTCTATTGAGAACACGCAGGTGCTCATAGGAATTGAATAGAAATGTTGCATAGCAGATTAAACAAAAAAATGGCGTTCAAATCATGAGTTGTCGCTACTCTCTTTATGTAGGTACTCTAGGCCTATGCAGTGCCGTATATAGATAGAGTCTGGCCAACTCGGCTCCAGTTGGGTAACAACATGGCGCATATTCCTTTGTTGCAAGCTTACATAACAAAGGAATATACGCCATGTTGCTACCCAACTGAAACCGAGTTGGCCAGACTCTCTCTGTATACGGCCTATGCTCTATAGCCTGCCCTCTACGATCATGTAAGTTTGTTTAATCCCTTGACTACGGGAACGGGAGGGCTTCTGTGGCCTTTGGGAGTTAGAAAGTTCAGAAGTCCTCGGGTTAAGGACATTTTGAATTACATAAAATAGAACACTGAATACAACATCAATTGTAATTCATCAAACAAGAAAAGATTCTTGATGCATGAAATTGCGGGATAACCTCGCTAGTCATAAGGACCGCTATTCATAAGGACCACTTATTCATAAGGAACGCTATCCATAACGCGTGACTAAATGAATTGCGGTTTTGTATGAATAGCGGTCCTTCTACTTAGCGAGCAAACCATAGACACATTACCTCGCTATTCTTAAGGACTTCCGTTCAAAAGGACCACCATTCATAACTATTCATAAGGACCGCTAGTAATAACGCGTGTTAAATGAATAGCAGTTTTCTATGAATAGCGGTCCTTATGAATAGCGAGTGGACCCCTGAATTGCCTGCAGTGAGGAAAACAGCAAAATCAAGAAATTTTAGACAGTGGGTCAAGAGGCATGGATGGTATCTTCAAAATTAACAAATTTGTCACCAAGAAATGAACAAAATGCCTCTGCAGGAACAAACACCATTTTTCCGGATGATAAGCCATACCCTAGGATTATTTACCCCATTACTGCCACGGCATTGAGTCCTCCAACCCATATACGTATGGAAAATTTCATTGGTATATTTACCCGTAAGGACATAATGTTCTGTCAGTGGTTATAAACCATCTATCCTTCAGGGTGTGCCCTTTTGGGCGATTGTCCTCTGTGGATACTGTCCTTGCAGCAACTGTCCTACAAGTAAATTGTATTGGGGTAATTGTCCTAGGGTGGTTTACGTAGTGATTCAAATTTTATGCATACTTTTGAAACAAAGGTTGTTCTTGACAACCTGAAAGCTTGCCCGAGGCTTGCCCGACATAGCAACAAGTAATGGATGCAAACTGGATTCCAAGTATTGTAGTTCATTCATTAATAACAGGTTAATGGAATACCTCGTTACTAGGTCCCCAGGAAAGAAACACCATAAATTTGAATCACTACGTAAACCGCCCTATTGTCCTAGGGTTTAGTTATTGTAGGGAAACTGTTCTGGGGTGCAAAGTTAGGTACACAGACGGGTCTTCATGGGAAATAGTGTTCACCTTTTTTCAACATGGATGTCCAAATTAAAAATCATAACGCTGAAAACGAGCGATGCCATCGACTGATTTTGGATAAACAGTGCCCAAAGTGCCCAAATTTTATGTTTAGTGGCCCGCCATTGTATTTATGCATTTCAGAGCCAACCTTGGAGCTAGAAACGTTCGTTTGGTGTTGAAAACCAACTATAAACAGTTAAAATGAAATATGGTAATGGTTAAGTCCTACCAAAGAACCCAGGGTCCTGGTATTTGTTCCAAAAGGGCCCAAAGGACCAGCTACTCACTAGAGTCGAAAAGGGTGCTTTAAATAAATTTCCCAAGTTAATAGAAGTTCAGTAACACTATGGACATGGCGAACAAAGAGAGCGGACAAAATATACAGCTCCTCATTGTACCTTCCACAATTGCCCTCGTAGACAGAAGAACATCCCTTCATTGCTATTATGTAAAAATATGTAGAACAGGTGTCACATGCATATTCACCTGTTCTGCTTATTTTACATAATAGTAATGAAAGGATGTTCTTTTGTCTACCAGAGCAATTGTGGAGGGTACAATGAGGAGCTGTATATTTTGTCCGCTCTCTTTGTCATCGTGTTCATAGTGTATAAGTGGCTACTTTGATATCGAAATGCAACGATACATTGTGGATATGATAACATGTTGGCCAAATGTCTGTCAGGTAATCATTTTTTAAATTTTATTTTAGAGTGCCAAATAATGTAACACGATAGCATTAAACTACAATAACAAGACATATTTTCTTTCTGAAGATATTTGAAATATCCCTGAATCCCTGAATCTATTGATTGCGGCCCAATTGAAAATGCATTAAAAATCATATATATCACTGACTTCCATATGGAAACATAATTCTACGTGATATGCAAATGTTATTGGTGATAGTCATGCATGATAATTTTAATAATTTCTAATGGTACTAACAAAAAAGCGATAAAACGATATACTCTATGAATGCTGTAGAGTAGGATGTTAAAAAGAGCTTACACTCAATATAGGCCCTTTTCACTCCCCAGAAATGTGTGTTTTAGACTTTTAGTTTAGCGTTCAAATTTTACGTTAATTTAAAATGAATCAAGGTAGATACAATGAAAAGGAAGAGCGTAAATCTACCAAACATCAGGGCCCATAATCCTAAAACCCTACTAAGCTAGTTACCAACTAGGCCCTAGTTGGCAACTCAAAACCCTTAGTAGGCAACTAAAAAACCCTAGTTGCCAACTATGTAGCTCAGCTGTACCGGCCGCACAGAAACACTGTTAGTAGCAGGTTTGTTAGCACTAACAAGTCACAAACAAATCAGCCACTAACAACACGGGTAAGATGACCGCACAGAAAGCGCTGTTAGGGCGCTGTTAGACCCTCGCGCTGTTACAGCACTGTTAGTGGATTTGAGCCATAGAGTTAGGCAAAATCTATGATTTGTGCGTAGTAATCTATGTATAGATTGATGAATCTTGTTGATGCAGCATAGCACAGTGCGCGTGCGTTGTGTTTTCACATTTTAAAATGTATATTTGCTGACACATGACCAAAATAAACTTGGCATTCCTGCCGGGTGACGGGTTTTTTTCTAGTTAATAATACTACTACTACACGTTCCCACATATGCTTATCTATGTTGGTGGTCTACTGTGTGCTTGGTTTTCAGCGTATGTTTCATTCTTTAACAAAGGTTATTCAAGTTTCTGATTGCTTAAACTTACTAGATTAGCTACGACAATATGTGAACAGTTAACTTTGATTCCAAAGACATTCCCGTGAAATTATTGCTTGCTGCAACTACTAGCATTTAGCTTTTAGATTAAGATACTGTACCACAAAAAAAATGCAAGCCCACTTCTCATCATTTATTTATTTATTTATTGTTTAGTTTTTAGCTCTTCACTCATGGGGGTAGTCCTATTTGTCAATGATGATTTTCATCATGATGCTTCTCATCATCAGTGGCTGATGCGTATGTAGCCTATTACACTATTAAGTTACTGTACTTAAAGTATGGTACATGGTTACTCACCGTAATGTTCTTCTTTCCAAAGCAGGGCCTACAATGTTAAAAAGGTCTTCAAACACTGCTTTGGAAAACCTATACTTGAATGAATGAATGAATTGAATGAATGAATGAATGAATGAATGAATGAATATGATATTGGCGCTATATAAATACCCTGATTGGATTGATTGGATTGGATTGGATGAATGAATTTATTTCATAATACTGCAGAAATCTGCCATGAACATTTCAATTGGTGAGCATACATCGTTCAAAATTTCGAATACAGATATCATAATCAATAACAATTCAAAAAAGCAGTATCATGGGAGAACCTAAGGAAAAGCACAGCTTTTTAAAACTAGGTTCCCCAATAACAGAGAGAATTAAGAAATACATGTATGTAATTATGTATACATATATATATATATATATATATATATAGCAATAAAGAGACGAGACAAGACGTGTGTAAAAGGAAAAAACACAATAATACACATACAACATCACTAAAACATCAAAATGAAATAAGCATACTATGAACTAGTACACTAGCAGTTAATGTCAGCCTATTGGGTTTATATAGTACTAGAAAAAACCAGATACACATAATACATGTATGTGTATTAAAGGCATTGAGTAACTTTGTCGGAGATCAGGAAAAAAAAATCTGAATTAGCTCATGCTGCAATGATAATTAGAAACCTTTAGGTCAGTCGGGAATCGTATGACTTTTACAGGTCAATTGCTGATTTCATTATCAAGATATTTATGATTTAAAATCGAAATTTTATAAGCGTATGGCATGACGCTTATAACTTGTGACGGTCGGCCTACCTCCCTCTTTCGGCAAATGCACAGCGTAACGTCTATTTACATTGGCCTGCCGCTGTGGGGTGTAATGCTGACAGGGCTTGCAATACCAAGGATTGATAACTCGGCAATACTATCGCGCGCGAGAGAAAGCTTGAGCGCTGGAGCTCATCCCGTGGGCCGGCAAGGGCCTAGCCTAGCCTGTCGATCGCCTGGCCTGGCCGGCGGGCGGTCGCTGGGGTAGTCGCGACATCGCGTGTGAGGAGAATTACCAAATTTTGATTATTGCGTGGTAATCCTACATACATAAATAACAAATGTTTTTGCCCGACAAGAAAGAAAGAGAAAGAGGAAACAAATGAAAAGGCATTTAAAAGGGGGAAGGGGAGGTCGCACATTTTGAAACATGGACGAAACAACAATCCATACGATCAGCTCTATACTAGAGACGTACTAGACGTTGTGTAAGGGATCGGGAAGGAGGGGCTGGCCGGAGCTCGGAGGGAGAGAAAATGAGAGAGATCGGAGTGGAGGAAATACAGCCCTGTCGTCATTCACAATTATTGCCGTACGAGGCAGGGGCTGGTTTCAGAGCCCGCCACCGCGCGCGGAGTACGAATGCCCGCAGGTCCAATAAATTTATTTCTCGCTCTCGAGGAAATGGAATCATTCATGTCGACAATGTTTAGCAAAATAAAGGAGGCGTCCCCCAGGAGCGAAAATATCCCCTTACGCCCATGTCACATTTTCCAAACTAATTTCGGTTACTAGTCGTCAAGATATACATTGTACTGATATGCGGTTGGATGCTTAGACAAATTTCCAATATTACAATCGGAGGATAGAGAGAAAAGTGGGGAAAAGCCCTTTTTGTATCTTCAGAACAGCAGGATCATGCGATCGACTGAAGACTGATGAAACAATGAACACATAAGATTTTATTTTGTCTCCTTGGACGGGGAATTGATTAGGAAGATGTAATACTTGTCATAAGAGTGTGGCATCCCCCTGCCCCCCCCCCCCCTCCCCCTCACGTCAGTGATTTTTGTTTGGGGGTTTCTTTCTTTTTTCTTCTAATATTTGTAATATTGGGCTATAGCCTTCCATTCTGGAAGCTTGATTATTGATAATATCCAAGTCATATCTGAAAAGTGAGAAAATTTTCATTACAAGAAGGTAGGCCTACCCATGCACTTATTGAGGGGAGGGGGTGTCCAAACACCCCCTTTGACAAAAGGGGCATTTTTAGGTGGTCGAACACCCCCTTTTTGTGTTATTGTAAGTCGGCACACACCTTTTTGATGTTAAAAACGGCGCCTTAGAATTCCTGTTTAACTTTTTTTAACACTTATTGGATAATTTGAGTGAAAGTAACCCCCAAATAATGTTACTTTTTGTTCTTTTTGTTTGGCTTATCAGAGATTTTTTGGAGTAAAAAGACCCCCAAAATACTGATATATACACCCACCCCTCCCCCTTTTAACAAATCCTGGGTACGCCACTTGGCCTACTAATATTTCAAAATTCACTTTGGGATTGTGTTCACTCTTCACTATTCTCCCCTCTCTCTCAATTTCTCCATCACTGCATTCTCCCTCATCCTCTTCTCATGATTTGTTTCTTCATCCTTTCCTTCCTTTCTCTCAATGGCTTGTTTTTACCGGGTTTTTTTTTGCACCTCTCCATTTTCTCCTTCTCTCTTATTCCCTCTCCTTTCTGACCCTTCACAAGAAAAGGAAGTTCAAATTAAAGGAAAAAGTTCATTTTTTGCTTCAATAAGGGTATATTCAAATTACAATACAACATAAATTACAGGCTAACTGGTTCGGACCATTATGTGGCTCTATATGGTTGGTAAGGGCAGGGATTTTTCAAGAAGGATATTATCAGAGGCAAAGGATGTGTCAACATTTTAAATAATATATCTGGACATAATATTTCTTGACATCAACACATGCTGAAGAAAACACGCAAGTTGTCTTTAACAGTTTTCCTAAAGATTCAGGAAAGGGGGGGGGGGGGGGAGGGGGCACAAGTTACACCCACTCATCCTATTACCGCCATCACACCACCAAATCGACCAGTTCTTTGCCATTCAGGGTAATTTTGTTCTGGGTCTTGTGTCGGTCTTATTAGTGTGATTGAGGTATTAGGAAGATGGACAAGGAAAAAAGCCATCAATTGATAAATGTAAAAAAAAAAAGGGCAAATTTCATTTTCTCTACATGTACAGGAATTCATTGCTACTGAATTGCCATTCACAATAATAAAATTCCATTTCTACTATATATGTAACCAAATTTCAAAAGAGTCACAGCAAAACTGAATTAAGTAAAAAGCACATTTCGATGGAGAACAATAAAAGTCCAGGCTGGTCCACTCTTTGATAACGTCTTCCCATCTTTTCTTCTGTCTTCCTCTTTTTCTTCCACCTTTCACTATAATAATAATAATAATAATACATTGCATTTATAATGCGCTTAATACAAATGTTTCTAAGCGCCGAAGTATTATTACCCCGGCTGTAGCTAGGCTACCGAATTCGGTGCTCACAGCATTTCAAGGAATAAATTCCTACCGGGTACCCATTTTCTACACCTGGGTAGAGAGTGGCAAATGTAGATTAATGTCTTGCCAAAGGACATTAGTGCCGCGGCAGGACTCGAACCGCAAACCATGAGATCCACAGTCCGGTGACGTATCCACTAGACCACGACACCTCTACTATGCCTTGCAGGATGGTTTTTGCAAGACCCGAAGAACATGAAGCATGCCAAATCAGTTTTGCGCTTTTTCACGGTCGTGAGGAGTTCTTTGTATGGTGCAGATGATGGTGCGGACCGTCTCGTTGGTTATGTTGTCTTTATGCAAGATGCCTAGTATTTGAATTCGCCTCTGGAGGTCTGCTGTGAGGGTCCAGGAGTCCCAGGCAAACAGGTAGATGGACAGGACGAGTGATCTCAATCGTATCTTGGAACTGAGCAAGACCAGGAGTGGCAGGGAATCCAATCCGCACATACAACAGTTTGGTGGTGCTGTAATAATAGAAAAGATAGTTTTAAAAAAATGAATTAGAATTTCAATGAAATAGAAATTCTTTTTTTTTGTGAAAAGGCCATGGCCTGAATTCATGAATACTTCTGTAAGGGTAGTACAAGCAACGTACATGGCCTCATGTCTAATCATAAATGGCAATACAGGCTACGGTTATTTTAAACCATAGTTTAGACCATGGGTTTACCATTCTTTGTGAATTGTGGCCAATGTGCTTCTTAACAAGGTGTCAAGCTTTTCATTACACTTTTTTGGTCATGAACTGAAATGGAAACTGTCCTAAAGTGAAATATGCCAGTGGTGCGAACACAACATGCACTGGTCTACATGATGGTAGAGGTACCTATTAAAAATATTCTAGTAATTTACACAGCAACACCTTGTGTAAAACTAATGTGCAAACAAATCAGACAGGAACTAACAACTGCCTACAAAAATCTCTATAGCTGCACTACAGAATCCCATAAATTATTCATCATATAACAATATAACATGTAAAGTAAATCCATCCTTCATCCACAAATATTTCTTTCATCATTCATCAAGACAAATTTACAAAATCTATAGGAATGCAGATATAAATATCATAAATTTGTCAACCGGGGCGTCGCTAGCGGCAAATGTGCCACCTCTGTTGGCAACAAAAGAAAGGGGGGGGGGGGGGGGGAGAGTGAGGGAAGAGGAAATATAGGGTAAAAAAAGAAAGGAAGGGAAAGGAAAATAAACACTAAAAAGAAGGAAAGGAAGGGAAGAGAAAGAAGGAAAAACTGGTCAAATTTTTTGCTCGCTCGCTCAAGTCGCTCGCCAAAACATTGAGATGTTAATCTTTGGGCAAATGGCGTCCCTTCCCTTCCCTTCTGCAATAGGCTACAGCTGCCCCCCTGGGATTGTCAAAGTTCAGATAGTCACATTCGGGCAGCAAGGTGCTAGTATATATGGGTCTGTTCACAAAGTTGGGCACCAAAACTTGACATTTTATCGTAAAAACATTGTAGTTTTAACACTATGACTTACACCATTAAGTTGTTTTATATGAATGTACTTGGTGCCTCCAGGAAGCTTTTGAAGAACACAAGACAAATTGTTTTGAGAGGCATTTTCAAAGTATTGACAAAAACATACTGGTGTCCCATGTTACATCCACAACCACCTTTTTTTTAGATTGCCAACATTTCTACATGCATGATACCTTATAAAGCTAAATCCTATTAATGGGTACATTGTGTTATGGTGCTGACTTAATGAAGCAAAACTTTTAACAAAAGAATAAATATCTTCCCTGAGTTTATCATGAATGTTGTGGGTGTAACAGTTTCCAATCAACTGTCACAAGTTGTGGATGAATGGGACACCAAAGAATATCTGCAACTTTCATCAATAACTCTTGAAGTCAGTATACTCTCATTGCAGTTGTTGTTGCATTGAATTAAATAGAGAGCCTAAAGTAACCAGGCAAATATTTATCATCAAGAGCATTATGGATGTGCCGTTATGTCTCAAAATAAGACGGATGTAACACGGACACAATGTCCGGTTACATCCACATGCTGGTTTTTCATAATTATTTCCAAAATACATTGTGGAACAACATGTTTATGATTCTCAGATGCTTTTTATTTTCACCAGAGATAGAATGGCCAAGTAAGAAAATTCTAACTGACTTTTTCATCAAATTACAGGGGATTAAAGAAATAATGCCTCAAAAGGTGCCCAACTTTGTGAACAGACCCATATCCACATATTGAAGAAGAAAGGTTCCAGGATAATTATATAACTTATGTAAGTAAACTTCAGTAATTTTCACCTAAAAAAAAGTTCAAACAAATTTTGTTTGACTCGCTTCACTCTCTGGCAAAATATTTAGAAATTGAAAAGCTGATATTTGGGCAAAAGGCGTCAGTCCCCTCCTTACGAAATGGGCCTGTCTGATCAAGATCTCTATGTCTGCAATTTTCTTTTATTATTTTTTTGTCGGAGGATAGGGATTAGGGTGCAGCAGTTTTGTCTGCAAAAATGGGTATTGCATCCTAAAAATTTGTTGGCAAATTTGGGTGTCACAACTCACAGCCCTCCCCCATTCAAAATGTTCTAGCAACGCCCCTGTTAGTCAAGCTCTTGCATGACAAAAACTCTAATGGAATAGACCCGAGTGGCAATAAACCAGCTTAATTTTATTTTTATTATACTTCATTTCTTTATTTTTTACATGTAGACCCTACTACTCCAAATACAAAATTTCTTTGTTTCATTCCTGTTCTATAATTGCACATCTCTCAAGTAAACATGGAAGGTGACGAAAGAGGATATTTACCTGTAGGTGAGTGTAGATCTGTTTGCATGTTTCTAGCATGACTGTGTCTGCTCCGTCATCAATTTGATCAAATAAGAGATGTCATGCATCTGAAAGCAAAATAGAATGACTAGTCAAATGTGTCCATAACAGACTATCAAACCGTTTTCTTAGGCGAGTATATGGATCTGAATGAAAGACTGAAAATAAGAGTTTGTAGATATCTACTGAATCATATACATGTACCTGTGAACAGCCCACACCTCCCTGCCCTATATATCCACTTATCCAGGAAAGTATTAAAAAACATTTTAAAAATAAAATTCACTAGTATGAAGGGGTAGGTCCATATAACTGAAGTTTGCCATTGGATTTCTCCAAAAATAATATGCATGGAATAGCACTAACCAAGATAAAATATTTATTCATGCTTATGCCCAACATACATTGCGATTTCCCAAATATTGAATGCAAAAGTTTTAAAATTTACAGATCAGATCTACCAGTAGTTGGAAACTATCTGTCCGGACACCCAACCTGTCAGGACACCCAACATAGGTATACAGTAGTTGGAAACTATCTGTCCGGACACCCAACCTGTCAGGACCCCCAACATAGGTACATGTATGACAAGGATAACTCATTCTCATTGATAAGAACTGTCACATATAAATCCTATATAAGATTTTGAACTGCTAAGAAAACAATGCAATTACTCTATGGCATGATTGGTATGTAATATTCCACCAGCTTGGAAAGCGGGAAGAAGAAGATTCAAAATTCCTGGAAAGAGCAGAGTGAATCCAAGTGTTTATTTTTTGGGGGAGCACTCAGTATATAAATGTACATGTAGTGTGTGGTGGGTATGTGGCGCCCAGAAGACCCCCATTTCTACACTAAAATTTTTGTTCCAAAGCATACAATTTTTTTCTTGAGAAAAAGAGAAAAAACATTCCAAAGCAACGTTTGTTTTTTTTCATTTTGTCGTTCTAATCGTTCTGGCACGCCTCGGCCAGGCCCGTTTTGCTTCAAAGACAACATAGAATAGACGTGCCATGACCCACAGCGTATTAAGCGATTGCATGGGAGCTTGTGCGTGGGTACCAGGTAGCTGTACGAGCTCCTTAGCTTATCAATCTGGTACATGTACTTGCCTATGGAGCTGTACATGGGATCCATAATTACCTTTTGTGTGTGTGTGTGTGTGTGAAATATCACCATTTCTCACCTAAGTTGACCCATGCAACCCACCCTCGGAATTTGCTATAGGGGTTACCTTCCAGGATCAACTAAGATTGTAAAAATTGAATGACTAAAAAAGAGAAAAGACAAAAATCGACAGATATTTTTACCTTGCATTTGCAACCTATATATATATATGGGACTACACAAACCTTACCTTGCATGGGTAGTCCCATATAACTTACAAGTCTTACATCATGTGCAAGTAAAAAAAAAAAACCCTGATCACACCTGCCAGTTTTGTGTGGTTTTTTTTTGTCAATCAATTTTTACAATCTTAGTTGATCCTGGAGTGGAAGGTAACCCCTTTCGCAAACTCTGACTCTGAGGCCTGGGCGAGGATGGTTTGCATGACTCACAGTATGTGAGAAATGGCGATATTTATTTTAGATCTATTTTTTTTTTTTTTTTTTTGGGGGGGGGGGGCGGGCTGATATCTCATTATCTATGAGTCCTACCTAAATGAGCTCCTTGGCTTATCAATCTGGTACTAGTACTGGCCTACAGAGCCGTTCATGGGATCCAACTGTGAGTGGAGTCAGAGGCACATATCAACAAAAACAAGATCTAACATTTTAACAAGTAACATGTCTAAATGAATTATAATCATTTCTCACATACTTGCGAGCCATGCAAACCAGACATTTTATTCACAAGCCACAAAATGTTGTTTTTCACATCAAAACTCCCGAACTGCGTGTAAATGAATAAGTGCGCAGACATGGGATTGGGAACCATGCAAGATTGTATATTCAATCCCTGTCCCTGATAGTAGAAAGAGGAAAAAATGATGTGATGTTTATGTCGTCGTTTACATCTTTTTTACTTCCTGTAATTACGTCAATAAGACGACAACTTGCACCAACGCAAGACGTCATGAGGACGTCTTATTTTGACGTCATCTTTACGTCTTGTACACTGTAAAAACTAAAGCGTTACTTTTAGGGGCATGTATAATAGTGACTGCACCTGAAATGCTGTTTGTAGCACTAGTTGTAGTGTGCTAATTTACCAGCAAAAAACCAGGTTCCGCTGACTGAGAGGCACTGACGTTACCGATGGACTGACGGATGCTTCTTGCAATCCAGTTTAGTCATGGGAGTCAAATAGATAACATGAACTATGTGGTGTCGTAAATTCACTATGTAACAATATGATCTGCTCTACATCGTACGATGTGAGTTAGTCCAGCGGTAATGCCCAGGGTAATGCCAGCAATTCTCGATCAGCGGACACTGGTTCGAGGCTCGCCAAAATAATTTTTTTTAATGAATGTTTAGTCGGTCCAGCTCGCGTGAAAGTGCTGAAATAGCACGCTGTGTGCAATCAATAGCACTCTGACTCTGAGTGCAGTCCCTATGCATGCCCTCAAAAAGTGCTATATAGCCTAGGCTATAGGCCTACTACTACTACAGCACTTCAGTTTTTACAGTGTACAGATGACGTCAAAATAAGACGTCCTCTTGACGTCTTGCGTTGATGCAAGTTGTAGTCTTATTGACGTAATTACAGGACGCAAAAAAGACGAAAACCACGACGAAAATATCACGTCATTTTTAACACTTTCTGCTATCATCAGTATCAGGGATGTTGAATTACTTGAAATGACAAGGCCACAGTTTCTTGTGAAAATGGCATTGTTCTTGCTCTAATTTGGATGCAATTTTTTCTCAAACTTACTCTTTAGAATATCAGGAATAAAATAAAATAAATCTTTAGAGGAATATTAAAGAAATTCTTGTTCATTTTTTCCGTCAAACCTTAGTTAGGTGCGCAGACCTAGTACTACTAGCAGCCTAGGGCTCCCCATACAGCTGCGGAGGCCAGTACTACTCCCACCATGGTCCATGCCCACTATATTACCAGATTGATCAGCCAAGCCCAAGGAGCTCGGCGTACAGTAAAGTACGCAGTACATGTATGATGTAGGTCACCCTATACCGGGATTACGGTATACCTACCACTCCAGTCGATAGAGTCAATAAAATCTTACAAATCTTACAAATCTTACACTTACCGGTACAGTGAGTTGTGTGGATATCACACTGTGCCCCTGTCCCGGCGCTGGCAGTAAGGAGAAAAAAATTTCAAGTCTCACTCTCAAGATGATAAAACAAACGTCGAGAACTAGCTTTCACTATGTGTGCGGTGCACTGAGCTGAGTTAGCTACATGGCTCGCCGACTATACGGAGTACGAACGTATACCGTTGCACTGTACAAGTAACTATCCCGACAGCTCAGCTGGCTGGTATATCACTGGCGCCTAGCGCCTGTAAGTGGATGTTGGGTATAAACGGGCTTACCATAGATACTATCTCTATACATGTACGAAACACACATAGCGTATTGCCAATGTCTCACAACGAACGCATGAGGACGCTAGACCAAATACTGTTTGAAACGTAGATCTGCCGTTATTTCAGCCAGAATTTTGTTTTCAAAACCACATTTATTTTCTTTTTTAAAAATAGTAAATGAGCTCCAATTTCTATCTTACTTTCCCATGTTGCTAAGTATAGTTCTAACAGTAGGATTATATATCATTGGACCACTTTCACGCTGAATTTGTCAAATTTTGCAAAGCTACTCAATGCCTTTAAGTATGATTAAAAAGATGTCTTGAAGGAAAGGTTTTGTTTATGTTTTGTTTAGACACAGGCAGAAAACCAAATACTGTACAGTTGTTATGGACTTACACTGTAAGAGCTAATTTGATAATGTTTAAGATTTCTTCTAAAAGATTTAAGAGAGGATCAAGCTTGCTTTAGATTTGAATCAAGATGATTTCAATAGAAGGGCCCAGTGTAGATTAATGTTTTCTGGGCAAACTGAGTACGAAGAAGTGGTAAATGAAAGAAAGATGATTGTCGTGTAGAATGCCTATGTATTCCATCATTCGTTTTAAACATTGATTGTAAAACCTGAGGCAATTCATGAATTCGTACTTTAAACTGCCTAACTGGTAATAAAACAAATCGTTTAGTCTCAACGCTTTATTTTCAAAATATAATATATTAGACGGAGCGAGTCTAGGCTTTTTCAAAATTATTCTCATCACCCGTTTTTACTGAGAGTCTATCCAACTGAGACTTAGTACAGTTGCCCCAAGCAAGAATGCCATAACTTATGTAGGGTAGAACCAAGGTGGAATACAACAAGAGTAATACATGAGAGGGAAACAAATATTTCAATTTGTTTATAATACCAACATTTCTAGAGAGAAATTTGTTTAGATACACAGTCTGTGGTTTCCAAGATAACTTATTATCAATAAGTAAACCAAGAAACTTTAACTCCTCGACCATTTTAATTGTGGCGTTTTGAAGTAATACATTACCATCCAGAGATGAGATTGAATTACTAAATAACATACGAGTTTTCTCCAAATTGAAAAAGTCATGTTCATTTTCTTCCTGAAAAGGATCATATCTTGGTCTCCTCGTGCCGTTATCAGCAAAATCTATGTCGCCCGCTACCCGCCACATTCTTAATTAGTCTAGGTCTATGTTTAAGTACTTGGTATTAAAAAAAAAGGAGAGACAAGTTATAGCGCACGCAAGAAATTATTCACTAACATTGTCACTATTGGTGCCCCTGGCACCGTTAGTGAGTTGTTAAAACATTACCACTACTGTTAGCTTCTGTGCGGCCTTGAAATGTTAGGCTAACAGCGCAGTTCGTGAATTTGACTAACATTACTCTTCTGTGCGGCCAACTCATCGCTATTGTTACTGTTAGTGCGCTGTTAGCGCTAACAACGTTTCTGTGCGGCCGGCACTGGTTGTTAACTAGCCATTGTTTGCCTTATGTTGGAGTCAGCGTGGGTGGAATGAATGAATAGAGAGTACATGGCTTTTGTAAGGTTAATTTACATAATTATTTGTGCAGCACTGACAGTCTTTTACGTCTAGTTTGCAACTACCAAGTTGCCAACTAAATTAATATTCATGAAACCTTACAAAGAATCTTGCCAATAAGTGAGTTCGTAATTAGGATTTACGCATGAGCAGATAAAGGTCATTTGAGATAAAGTGGCAAAACTGGCATGTTCGTTTAAAATTCACTGAGATAAGCGTCGACTGTGATGTAATGATTATTCATATATTCATTTAATTATACTTTTCATTAAATCCACTGAAAAGCAACAAAGTGTTCATTGATGGTTGGTATTTTACAGTCTGCCAAATGATAGTCAACTTGCAAACAATGCGCTTTCCCAAGTGTTAGTGACTAGTGCTAATCTAGTCACCAGGGCCCATGTGCATAAAAGGCTACTAGGCCTAGTTGGCAACTAAAATGGACTTAAGTTGCTTACTAAGCTTAGATGATTATTAATTGTGATGCATAAAACCCAACTAGATATAGTAACATTCTAAAATTCTGGCAAAAGTTAGAGTTGATCTGGGGTACCTCTAAGTCACTAGATGACAACTAATTTTTCTTGGACGCTTGACACTCATGGTTGTAGTTGTAACTTTATGTACTAGCTGTAGCAACCTTGAATAGAGAATTTATGAATTTCTACAAAAGGGCAGTAATGCAATGTTACAAAGACCCTTAGAAATGAGTTATGCTCATTTGGAATGTGGTTCGAAGCTCAAACACAATAATCTTGTCTACAAGCCTATTGTATCTGACATAATCACCTCCTCTCCAAGGCCAAAGCACCCAAATCATTTACAAACCAAATTGTCCTAGTATGCAACTAGTAAGCAATGTGCCTAGTGAGGTTTTATGCAACACAAATTAGTTGCCAACTCCGTAGGTATAAACTAGGGAATTTATAATCTTACTAAGCACTAGTTGCCAGCTAAACTAGTAGCCTTTTATGCACATGGGCCCTGGTCTACGATGTATTTCCTTCATAGAGATGCCTATCCTAATGGAAAAAGGGAAAGGTCGTTTGCGAAAAGTTGCTCATGGGCCAATTACGAACTCGCTTATTAGTATCAAACTAGGGAAGGATTTAGTTGCCAACAAGAGAATAGACCGCTTCAGTAATGTATACACATTTGATATATACCTTTCAAACAAAGGTTGTTCTTGACAGGCTGAAAGCTGCCGGAGGCTTGTCGGACATAGCAACAAATAATGTATGCAAACTTGATTCCGAGCATTGAGGCACATTTATAAAAATCAGGTTAATGGATAGCTCGTCACTAGGTATTCAGAGAATATATGTGCATACATTTGAATACATTACAGAAGCCGTCTATTGACTGCTGTGTTCTTGTGTAGAATAGACTTGGTGCATGGAAGGGGAAAATGTGTAGATTGAATACTCTGCCAGGCCAATTTCCATAGATCCCGCGTTTTATTTCCCAAACTATTAACAGTCACTGATCAATGCCTTTTACTTAAATGGTTTGAATAAATGATTTAGAAATCCAAAGTGGCTGTAGTCAAACTTGGTCTTCCCCTACATTTTTCCTTATTTTCTATCAAATTGTAAAAAAAAAAAATGTACTTTTCATCACAGTGATGTTATTGTATGGTTTGTTCCGCTTCTGGTAGAAATCCAACAAAAGACGCGAAAGCACTGACGTTTTAGCACCCTTTTTTAAGGCAGAATGTAGTTGGACGCCCTGGCGGCTTTTCGGTTATTTTGGATGGAAACAAACACGAGCTGCTCTTTTGCATAACAAGCACTTCATCAGTAGGCCTATATAGATGGAGTGATCACTTTATGCAATAAACCAACAGTAGCAGTGTTAGTTGTGGAAGGAGTTGTGATAGTGGTAGTAGTACTGCTGTCGTATAGTTGTATAGTACATGTAGTAAATACATGGCTTGTCAAATCCATGTAGCATAGTTGGATAGTACATGTAGTAAATACATGGCATGTTAAATCCATGTAACATAGTTGGATAGTACATGTAGTAAATACATGGCATGTTAAATCCATGTAGCATAGTTGGATAGTACATGTAGTAAATACATGGCATGTTAAATCCATGTAGCATAGTTGGATAGTACATGTAGTAAATACATGGCATGTTAAATCCATGTAGCATAGTTGGATAGTACATGTAGTAAATACATGGCATGTTAAATCCATGTAGCATAGTTGGATAGTACATGCAGTAAATACATGGCATGTTAAATCCATGTAGCATAGTTGGATAGTACATGCAGTAAATACATGGCATGTTAAATCCATGTAGCATAGTTGGATAGTACATGTAGTAAATACATGGCATGTTAAATCCATGTAGCCCCTTTTCACTGCTGATATGTGTCCCCTTTTCTTCGCATAGTCCCCTTTTACTTTCCAATAAGTGCCCTTTTTACGTTCTGATAAGTGCCCCCTTTAACCTCAGACATTACTGCCCTTATGAAATGTAATAATAAGTGCCCATTTCCCGTTCTAATAGTGCAATTTTTCCTCTGATAAGTGCCTATTTCACTTCTGATAGATGCCCCTTTTCCTTCGTATAACTGCGCCCCTTCTTCTTTCTCATAATTGCCCATTTCACCTTCTGATAAGTGCCCCCTTAAACACAGACATTACTGCCCCTTATGAAATGTAATAATTGCCCCTTTTTCGTCTAATTAGTGCCCATTGCCCGTTCTAATAGTGCAATTTTTCCTCCTCATAAGTGCCTTTTCACTTCGGATAGATGCCCCTTTTTCTTCGTATAACTGCGCCCCTTGTTCTTTCTCATAAATGCCCATTTCACCTTCTGATAAGTGCCCCCCTTTAAGTTCAGACATCACTGCCCCTTTTGAAATATGAGCCTTGGTTTTTCGTCTGATTAGTGCCCATTTTCCGTTCTAATAGTACAATTTTCCCTTCTTATAAGTGCCCTTTTTCACCTCTGATAAGTGACCATTTTAAGCTCAGATAAGTGTCCCTATGAAATCTGACAAGTGACCCTGTTTTCCTCTTGATTAGAGCAATTTTTCCTTATGATAAATGCCCCTTTTTAAGTGCCCCTTTTACTTCTGATCAGTGCCCCTTTTCCTTTTTAATAGTATTATTTTCCCTTTTGATAACTGCCCTATATAGCCTACCTATATATATATATTTAATATAATTCTACATACATGTATATATTCCGATGTCGCTTACAAACTGAACTGTGCCCTAAAGTCCACGAAATACCATATACCTAGCACAATGAGAGGCAGTGGAGCAGGGGACAGGAGGGGCACAATTCTCTAAATTATACAAGAATGAGTAGTAGGTGCCTCTAAATTTTAACAGGAAGGAGTACAATTTTTTTCTAAAATGTTTCCAAAGCTTGCTTGCTATGCTCGCTTGCATTTACCATTGCCTTCTTATCATATTATGAGAATCGCTGCTAGTCAAAATATCTTCATCAGAATATTACACTCAACTGTAAAGTAGTTTTTATATAACACCATGCTAAGACATAATATTAATGTGTCGAAAATGCTCCTCGACAGTGTAATGTAGCGGTATAATAATGTCTCAAAGTGGCATTTTCAGCCTTGTTTTCACCCTTTTTGAAGGTGTCCATTTTTGTTGATGCCCCCCCCCTCTTTGAAAGACGTTCAGCCGCCCCTGGGTTAACGCGGATAAAAGCAATTCACAGTTGCTTTATCATTAGATATGCTGCCTTTTGTTGGGTTTCTACCAGAAAATGGAACAAACCATGGCATAATATTACTGCGGTTTAGTACGTGACTGTAAGCTTTGAGCATGCTTAGTGTAAGAGGTTTACATTTAATTTGTCTGACAAATATAATATACACTTCAGGAGGTCTGCTGAAATACAACATTGGACTGCACATATTTGATTAATAGTACGATGTATGACTTTGAGTTTCTATCAGGCAGTGAGTCAATTACGACAATAGGATCTTTATTAAAGGACATTTTTGATCAACATCAGTTTTGTTCATAATTTATTTTTCTATCGATATAAAAAAGCACAAACCAAAAACGAAAAAAATCTAACAAACAAAGAAACAAATGAAACAATAACAAAACAAAACTTGATTCCACTCGATGAAAATCATGAATCATAAATCAACATATCAATGAGTGTATATACAAAATAAAACATTTTATCATGTAAAATATTCAATGATATTATGAATAACTGAAATTCAAAACTGTAAAAGAAAACATTAAATAAAATTCGATTGCTGTAAAACATGTACAATTCAGTCTGTTTACTGCTAATTGTGTTTAACAAACCTTTATTGAATTTAATTTAATTGAAAGGAAACAAAACAAAAAAACAAACAAACAAAAACCTGTTGAAACATGCTTTCAGTCAAAATGAAATGAGGCCAAAATAACTTTTCTGTTCTGTTGTTAAACAATGAAAAATGAAAAAAAAGAAAGAAAAAAGAAATGACTAAAAATCATGATTTGCAAAGTAGGAAGAGATGCATGGAGCAAAGGAACATCGGACATCCTATCATTCGTAGTAGTAAAACTAGAAGTAGTAGTAGTTGTTGTTGTTGTAGTTGTTGTTGTAGTTGTTGTTGTAGTAAAACTACTACTACTAGTAGCAGTAGTGGTGGTAGCAACAGCTCCAAGGGTAGATACACTAGTTGGAGTAATAGTATGGTAGTAGTAGTAGTAGTAGTATAGTAGTGGTAATAGTAGTAGTAGAAGTATTAGTATTAGTAGTAGTAGTAGTACAGTAGTAGCAGCAGCAGTAGTAGTAGTTGTTGTAGAAGTATCAGTATTAGTAGTAGTGATATAGTAGTAGTAGTAGTAATAGTAGTAGAAGTATTCGTATTCGTATTATTATTAGAAGTCGCATTAATAGTAATATTTGTAATTTTAGTTGTAGGAGTAGTTGTTGTTGTTGTTTTGTAGTAGTGGTGGTAGTAGTGTTTATTGTTATAGGAGTAGTAGTAGTAGTAGTATTAGGAGAAGGAGTAGGAGTAGTAGTAGCAGCAACGGCAGTATTATAAGTAGTGGTAGTATAGTAGTCGTGGCAGTAGTAGTAGTAGTAATTAATAGTAGTAGTAGTAGTAGTAGTAGTAGTAGTAGTAGTAGTAATAGTTATAGTAGTAGTGTAGTAGTAGTAGTAATAGTAGTAGTAGTAGTAGTAGTAGTATAGTAGTAGCAGTAGTAATAGTAGTAGAAGTATTATTATTCGTATTAGTAGGAGCAGTATTAGTAATAGTTATTGTAATTTTAGTTGTTGTAGTAGTAGTTGTATTATAGTAGTAGTAGTAGTAGTAGTATAGTAATAGTATAGTAGTAGCTGTTGTTGTCGAAGTAGTAGTAGTAGTAGTAGTAGTAGAAGAAGAATAAGAGGTATAGTATCAGTGGTAGTAGTAGTAGTAGTAAATGTTATTATTATTGTTTTTGCTGTAGATCTAGTAGAAGTAGTAGCAACAGCAGCACCAACACGAATGGTAATATTAATTAATGTGGATAATCTAGATAATAGTAATTTTAGTAGGAGTCGTGGTGACCAAGTATTATAGTGGTGATAGTGGTGGTAGTGGTAGCGGCATAGATAATAGTATGTATAGTGGTGATGATAGTGGTACTGGTAGCAGAAGTGGTAGTAGAAGTGGTATTTTCTGTACAGAAGATAAAGTAAATATATTGCATGTTAATATTCCTGTTCCTTGATCTCTGCCAATGCCTGTTTACAATTAATGCACGTCATCAAGGTTAAAGGTTAGAAAGCACAAAAGAATGTCATGGTCTCTTCATAATCTTTCGTTGGGTTACTGCTAGAAGCGGAACAAATCACCCCAAAATATGATATTGCCTTTTGCAGTCAGTTTGAAATTTAGTTTGCATTTGGAAGGGCGACAGATACACATCGGGAGCTCTGAATACTAGATTTAAGCGCAGACCAGTGACAGTTTTGAACGTGCAGAATTAGACTTTTTAAGAATTAGGCAGTTATCTATTAGATATCCGAACTGATCTACATGTATTCCTGATTAAACTTCTTTTCTACAAAGACACTAAAAAGCATACACCCTCCTTGGGAGGAATATAGTTTATATGACACTGGATTCATCAATTTTATACGGACCAGGAGACTATTCGTCATTTCTTCATGCAGCACTGAAAAACCAAAGCCTTCTGTATGTCCAGACACAGAACGTGGAATTTAAAGGCACGTTTGCCTTTTAACTAAATTTAATATATGTCCTTTAAAATAAACTAATTCTGGAACTTAGTGGTGTAAGTGGAAGTTTCAGTCGGATCTCCAACTATAATCTTTTGAATTTAGTTGGAGTCATCAGTTCGACGACATACTAGTACCAGGAAACCCATCACTTCGTTTTGCAGCACATCTATTTATCATACTATCCTGGAGCAATGGCTGCAATAATTTGACCATTATCATCAGAAACAAATTTTCATTGGATCAGAAAGCAGAAATTGGACATTTTGATTTTTACACCTGTCAAGACAAGACAATTTGAAAGTAAGTATACACTCATATTTTGCTTCTTAAATTCTTGGATAGCATCTAGAACTAACATATTTAGTGTAAGAGTTCACGTACTTCCAACAGGGCTTCTTAATCATATAGTCATGATGCAGAAAATAACATGCGAATCAAAATGTGTGGCTGATAAAAGAACACTGGTAGCGATTGATATGCATATTCATAAAGATTGAGTCAACTATCACAACCTCGGATGGTGACGTTATAGGTCGGTCCCAGACTTGATACATGTCTGTAAAAAACAGATCTTCAACAAACAAGAAGCACAGGGCGATTCCAATATATTAAAATAAATTGCAAGTTATCCGCATTCACATGCAAATCAAAGGGTGCGGCAGCAGACATGGCAGAGGCGACGCAGCTGATTGGTGTATATAAGAAGACAACTGACGACGCTTAATTTGAATATTCATGACATTGGAGTCGTCTTGCATGGAACGATTTCTAGATGTTAAACTACAAAGGAAGTTGTACACATTCATATGCAAATTAAAGGGTTAAGTTTTGTAGATGCGTGTTGATTGGACCGCTCCTCAACGAAAATGGGGACAACCTGCAGCATCGCTCATGTTGACCTGGGAAATTAGTCTTGCCGAGTAGTAAGCTAACTGTGCACTTATTCATAAAAAAACATGGAATTTAGCGTATACATAGAGTTTTTGATGCTTAACTGGGCGTTGTGGCGTGCACCTGTAATCCAGCTAACAGTGGAAGTTTTTAACTGATTTAGCGGATCCAGGTTCGAGACTGAGTCACGTGTTTCGGATGATGACGTTAATGGTCGGTCCCCAGACGTAAATAATCATATTTTCTTGATACACACACACACATCAATTCTGGATATAGGGCCACCTATAATTCGGGAATTGAGGTCAGTTATGCTCATTTAAAAAAAAGAAAATGTCCACCACAGGGTATATGTTCTATATGATTAGGCGCCAGAACTCAAAGTTCGGGCAAGTGCTTTAGATGCCATGTTTTCAAATAAAGTTGCATTCCATATAATATTATAAAGTTATTAGGAATTAAACTGCGGTCTAAGTGTGGTTTAAACCCAGTCTAAACATGCCCTTATCATGCCACTAATTTGTTATGAGTACAGTACTTGTAATAATTATCAGTAAAACATTATAGCCCATATTCTGAACTTCGGTTTAAATTAAACCACGGTCAAAGTGTGGTTTAAACCCAGCCCAAACCTGCCCTTAATTTCGGTTTTATGTTTGTTGTCAGGGCAACGACTGTTCATGCAATCCGTCTCTTCATCAACTGTAAATAATGACTTTGATTGAGTTTTACTATTTATATCATTCAGTTGTAGTCAAGAAACTCATCCTGTTAGGTCTACGCAGATCGATCGTCCGAATTATTTGCAGCTTCCTAACTGCACGTACGCAGAGCACCAAAGTCTGTAATTACTACTTTCCCTAGTACCACAGGGTACCAAGTTGGGTCCGGTTTTGTTTCTGATTCTTGTTAATGATGTTGTGAATGATTGGGAGAATCGATGGAAATACGTTGATGATTTGACACTTGGAGAAATTGTGAAGCGTAATGCTGACCCTACATTGCAATCTGTATTAGATCGTCTTTCAATATGGTGTAATGATAATAAACATGCTCCCCAAACCATCCAAATGTAACCTCATGACCATATCATCTTTAAGGAACTTAAACCCCAGGACCGACTTCCAGCTTAACTCAATGTTGTTCAAAATATCAAACTACTCGGAATCACAATTCAGAATGATCTAAAATGGAACATACACATCTCAGATATTGTGTCAAAAGCATCCAGAAGATTGTACACACTATCTATCCTTAGAAAATCTAACAGATATGGTAACTGTCTACACTACGTACATAAGACCCATACTCGAATATGGTTCCCCTGTTTGGCACTGTGACACCTCAATTACCCTAAATGAGAATAATAAATTGGAATTTGTTCAAAAGCGGGCCCCAAAAATAATTGTAGGCTATAACGTGACTTATGCCAATGCCCTTGCCATAACTAAACTCACTACTCTATCTGATAGAAGAGATTCTCTTTTGCTAAGCTTTGGACAAAAACTCAAAAACTCTGATCACCACAAACACCTTCTTCCCGTCCCTAGATGTAATTCAAATGTAAGACAGCTTCGTACATGACTGGCTTCCCTACAATTAAATGCAATACAGAACGATATCGAAAATCCACCATCCCTCACCTTGCCAGAATCTTAAAATCCCCCCCCCCCCCCCACGCTTTGCATCCCAAACATTTTCACTTCTCAGATTCCATGCCTAGATGTAATGACTCATTTTGCATGGTTATGGCTTTCTAACTTGGTTATATTTATGTATTCCTCCCAAATCTTCTCCTTTCTCTGTAACTATCTCCTTCTTTCTTTCTCTTCCATTTTCTTTCCTATTCTTTACTTCTTCTTTCTTTCTCTCACTTTTCACACTTGTTTTTTATTATTTGCGAGCGTAAATCTTAGTATTTTCGTTTTCCTTCCAATTATGTATCTTTTTATATAATTGACGCGATTCTGTTGTATATATGCACATATATATCTGATTGTAAATTGACCCCTTCAGCCCCTGTGCTGCTGGTCAATCATCATATAATTAATAATAAATAAATAAATAAATAAATATTAACTGAAGTGAATTACTACAGTGAATTTATAAATACTTGCAAGTGAGAGAAGTGAGCGAGCTAACAAAGCCGACTACGTTAGTCTTGATTAAATATTTTTAGACATGCTCTTTTTTTATAGTTCATACATAAGCTAATCATGCTAATGGCTTTTTTGTTTGAAGGGATTTCCGATATAATTTTAAAACATACTTTAAGAATGGCGTTACACTCTATTGACTTTGACACGTGGCCAAATATTCCCTTTGATTCACTATTGAAGGTTGGCTTCAAAATTTAAACATAACAAGAGATGTTAGCAGGAAAATAAATCACAATTCATGATGTTTTAAGAGCAATATATTTTAATTTACCTTGGAAATAACTCTTCACATTGATTTAAAGTCAGTTAATTTTGTCATGCCTGAAAATTTGTGAGGTTGGATAAATGTACCATTGCGCCCCTCTGAAACAGTCGAAAGTTCCGCTCCGATAGGATAGCAGATAAAATAGGATCAACTTGAGGTCTACCAGTTATCAGTATGAAGGGTTTTGATAATACCAAACTATGTATCCTCAGTTTAAGGCATGAAATATCAAAAATGTCGTTATCTACTTATCTTCCCTTGTTTGGACATATATGTGATCATGTATGTAAATTCATATTTCTGTATATGCATGCCATTACAAAGACCACTCTGTAATGATACCAAACTCTGAAATGTCATCATTCATTCAAGTCGGAAATAAATGCTGTCCAAAATAGGTCTTGTATTTCTAATGTCACTATGCTTATTCTCAACGAGTATAAAATATAAAACCACAGGAGTTGCCGAAAACTATCTACTGTTTAAAAAAAAATTACCAAGGAGACAACGTTCTTTCATGTTCTTTATTTCTTTCTATGATTACAAATATTTTGAACACTATCACCATAACTACAGTTCGTTCAATACATACGTTTTGAATAAAAAGCTGTTTCAAATCTAGGGCTGTTAGATTTCAACAATAGATGCAAGGCAGTGTATAGTCAAGAGGTATGTAAGCTTTTGAACGTTGTCATGAAGTAGGCACATATACGGGAGAACTGCTACTGGGTCTCAGTTTGGGAAGTGCATTAATTCAGGCTGTCTTGTATGTTGTAACTACTGCGTTAAGCGTATGTGGTAGTAGTAGTAGTAGTAGTAGTAGTAGTAGTAGAAGTAATAGGAGTAAATAGTAGTAGAGTTTGTCATATCAACAGCAGCAGCACTATTAGCGTTTCTATTTTACTGTAATTCTCAGGTGTAACTAATTCTGATAGTAAATTATCTTGGAATGATCACATTGACTTAAGCTGTACCAAAATATCAAATATTATAGGAATATTATACAAACCAACAATAGTATTAATGATATGGATCTACAATGCTTTAATACTGCAATGTTGCCTGGGGTTCTTCAACTAACTATTCAGTGTCTAGTTTATTCTGATTACAGAAAATGGCTATTATAATACTGGTTATTTCCCATGCCATGTCCTTGCTCATACTAAGCTATTATTTTTTTCATTTGGAAATATTAAATGTATCCGATCTCTCCAATTTTAATTAACAGCTTTTATGTATTTCTGCTTTAACAAAACTACCCCCTTAGTCTCTCTGGTAAGTTTTGTATTAATGCCACTGTCATTTTACCGTTCACAAGCAAAAATGTAGCAAAAAACTTCTGCAAGGGGCCCCATAATCTGGAAAAAGGCACCTTTCACATATCAAATGAAGTCCTGATCTTAATATTTTAAAATGGAGGTTGGATCACTGATACTGAATACTTATAATACGTAGTTTACAGTTTGTGTGATCAGGCTTCAATCTTACTTTTATATTGTTTGATTTTTGCTTTGCTTTGTTTCTCCGTTCTTATTTATGTATGCGTATTTTTTTTCGTATCATGTTGTTTATACACTTTTATTACTTTTTCTTGTGCATACATATATTACAACCACATTTTTCGGTAAAATATTATATAAAATAAAATACAAAAGTACATTTTGCAATAAATCATAAATAAAGAAGTATATGTAACAATCATTTTTCAAAAACAAACACAAAATGATAAATTGTCATATTATTGTAATTCATCAAATATAAAATCATTAGCGGAAGAAGGACTGCCATTATAAACAATTTGCTTGAGAATGTGGCAGCCCCAGACAAATATTATGAAATAGCTAAAACATGTTTAAATAAGCAGAATGGATAAATAATTAAAATCCTAAGTTAAAAGCATATTGGTGATGAAATGATGATAACGGTGATGATGATGATGATGATGATGATGTTGAAGAGTTGACAAAGAAATTTTACCTTGCATATTCCGATAGTAACATCGTTTTAACTTTGGCTTTAAATAAGTAAAGGGAACACCAAGATTTAATGAATTCTGGGAGAGAAATTCCATTTTTTGGTGGCGGCACCAATATTCCTATGCTGTCTCCTCATTCATGCACCACTTTATTGTTATTCGTCTGTATTTTTTAGTTGTTGTAAATGTAGCTTTTTCTAAAAATTATTGAAATAAATTGAATGAATTGAAATTGAAACTATCAACAGTAGCAGGTCGTGGTGATGCTGGCGATATGTATCGGGGTAGTAATAGTGATTTTTGGAGTTGTATTGGTGTGATAAATCACTAAACTAAAACTTGAAAATAATGTTCCAAAAATGCTATGTATAGTCAGTCACTACTGTTAAATCCAACTGAATGATGGACTTTGTGTAGTAAGAATCGCAAAAGACTAGAAGCGGTCTAAATGTGATGTCAGAAAAGGTTGTTGAGGGTACCATGTTTGAACAATATCTCAAAAGAACAAATACTAGACATGATGGGGAAGAGGTGCAACATGATTCCTACCATCATACAATGCGAACTGAATGTTGTAGTGCACATCATCAGAAAAGGATTGAACAGAAATGTTGGTCATTGATGGTCGGGCTGCTGGAAAGCGAGCAAGAGGAATTTCGTAAAATTTTGGATAGTAATAAATACATTGCACTTTAAGTTTTCAGTTTCGATTTCTGTCTCTTACTTACGCCATGAACCCTACTTACTTCAAATTCCTGTTTACCTGCACCTCATCGAGGTTAAAGGTTGAAACGCACAAAGAGAATTTCAAGGTCACTTCGTCATTAAACACGATACCTTTTATAGGGTTCCCTTCAGAAGAGGAACAAACCATCCCATAATATCATTGTAGGTTTGTAGGCGTACGTTGATTGGACAGCTACTCAACGCAGCTTAAGCTTAGGCGGCAGCAACGCCCAGGACCTGGGAAAATAGTCCAGCAGAATAGTGAAATAGTCCAGCGGAATAGTGAAATAATTGTGCACCTTTTCAAAAAAACATGTAATTTGGCATATACCTAGAGGCTTTGATACTGATTAATTCTTGATATAGGGCAGGAGCACCAATAATTCGTGGCCCGAGGTTCGTTGTGGGCTCTCTAAATAAAAAAAATTTCCTGCATACTTTGTACAAAATTCAATTAATACATTCGAATTTTGATATGTTAAGAATTATGAAAGATTTTATTTTAAAAATAGGAATTCCATCTATTTAATTGTTATGAAGTCAATGAGTTAATATATTAGTAAGATGCTTCCAATTGTAACCTTTTCTCATTTTGCACATATTTATATTTTGCACTCATTTTGTCATTAAGGGCACTGCGCCATATACCTTTGGTTGGTTTCGGTGACGTAATGTTGTACTGGTCACAATTAGAAGTATTTTACTTCTTGCAAAGTTAAAAAATAAAGATATTGATGTTCATAACGAAAATTCATAGTTAGAAATGTATGAGTGAATAACCCGATATCACAAGAAAATAAGAGATTCGAATTAGAAAAAAAGCAGCTCATAAGTCACATGTCATTGTTATTATCATTATTCCTTAATGACTAGATATCAAAGTACATAAATTATAATTGTATAACTATATTGCCGTTCTAAAGCTAAAATCACACTTACATCGCTAGGAATGTGTACACTTAAGTAATACACCCGTTATGGGTAAATCATATGTATCTATTCAAACTTTAAATAATTCAAGTTGTATAGCAATAAATTGCCCTTCATGATTTAAACACCTTTTATTTAGCTAATGGTTGTGATATAGAGTATTTCTGTTACGTCCATAATGCGTTATCTTTCTAATACTGTTGGAAGATTTACTCGTTCAGAAAATTAGGACAAAAAAAAAAAAAAAGAAACATCGAATTCGGCTTATCTTAAGTATCCATTCTAAACTCTTCAAGTAGTTTAGATCACGAGGGGAAGGGGGGGGGGGGGGGTGGCGAAGAATGTTCCTTTTAATCTTTCTCTTCATGAATTGTAAATTATAAATTACGAATTTTGTTGACTTTTATTATTCCTATCAATTGTGGTGTCATTAACAACAGTACGATGAATATACATATATATATATAATTTTCATCGGGACAGAAGTGAGCGAGAAACAAAATTGGCCTACTTTCGTTTTGATTGAAATGTTATTTCGTTATGCGTAAGCTTTTGATTAGTATAATATTTGAGGTTTTGAGAGCGATCGATTTTAATTTACCTTGGAAATACCTCATCAGATTGATTGAAAATCGTTATCATTTTTTGTTTCATGCTTGAAAATGTGTAAGGGGATGGGGTGGGGTGTGCCCCTTGCTCCCATTCAAATACGCAAGTTGTCCTCTCCAAGAGGAGATAAAAATATGATTAAATATTAACTACTTGAGCTCTACCAGTTATCGCTATAAATCAATACCATGACACCTATATGTATCCTAAGTTCAAGGCATGGGATATCACAATAGACCTGTTTACTAATTTTATGCATACTTTTTGAACAAAAGTTTCTCTTGACCACTCAAAAGCTTGCCAGAGGCTTGCCCGACATTGCAACAACTAATGTACGCAAAATGGATTCCATCTATAGAGATGCCATTATGCATAGCAGGTGCACCAAATGGATGGTAACTAAGGATTCTGGAGAGAAACATGCATAAGTGCAGTAAATTAGTAAACAGGTCTATTGCGCTGTGTCATTTCATTAAAGATCACATTGCAAGAAAATTCCATCAAAATAAATATTATTATTGCATAGATGGCATAAATTATACAAGGTTATCCAAATTCAACGCTTGGAAACATTTGAATTAATGATTATTATCAATTATAAAACGGTAAAATACAGCCCCCGATATAGCAGCTGAAGAGCTCCTTGAACGCTGCTGAGATGTGTGACGACACACGAAGGACCAGTCCTGTCTAAGCAGACGATGTCCCATAACATCTTACACATTTTTCAGTGCCTGTTTTGTCAGCTCCTCTTCACTTATTTCTCTTACTTGACTAGCGTCAGTCTTAATGTTAGTCTGTTGCCTCACTCTTAACTTCGTGTATGGTATTATTTTGATGAAAAATGCAGCGTTAAAAAAATAAAGGAATCAGTCACTTGTAAACAAAATAAGACGCCATTGTATTTTCAGCTGCTTGCACCGGGGCATGTTCGGCGTTTCAAGAGGGAACGAATACAATCTGTGATATTATTCGGAGGGCTTTTCAATTTGAAAATGGGGTTTATTTCATTGATCATTGACCCTTCTCTGTGTATTTACAATCAAACGGTTTTAGTTATCAGAATTAGTTTCACTTTCCCTTTTAGAATGGTGTGAAATAAGGTCATGTTAAATATACCAAACTCTTCATAATTTTGATAAATAATTGCATTGCAATTACGTTCATTCATTATAGGACGTCGTCTGCTTAATAATAATAATATTCAGCTTTTATATAGCGCCTAATACATCGGAGATGTCTCTAAGCGCTTTACAGATATATTATTACCCTGGTCATCGGATTCTGGCATGCCCGCACACAATGTATGCACATTCTCCGCTCCCTGGGGAGTATTCCAGCCAGTCGCCTGTTAAGCGCACACATGCTAAGCAAAGGACATTAACTTTCGCCATCCTACCGGGTACCCATTTAACACCTGGGTGGAGAGTGGCAAATGTAGATTAACGTCTTGCCAAAGGACGCTAGTGCTGCGGTGGGATTCGAACCCGGACCTCGTGGTTCACAGTCCAGGGACTTATCCACTGATCCACAACACCTCTACACCTCAACACCTCAACACCTCTTAAGCAGGATCGATCCCTAGTGTGACGACATCAAAACATCGCTATATTTCTGGCGAATCCTCGGATATTCCAGATGCTTAGAAGAGCTTTTATTTATGTTGTTTTTATAATCATCAGATACGCAGTTGACATAAAACTTATACGATTGCCATCTGTAAGCTTCCCAGTTTCTACTGATACATTTATTGCCATATTGTGATTTTCTTGCAATGTGATCTTTAAAAATTATCTCACAACTGATGTTCTTTCAATCGGCTATCGATGTCGTTATCTACTTATCTTCCTTTGTTTGAACAGTCATAGGTTTGACCGTGTATTTAAATTTGCATTCCTATGCCATGTTATAAACACCGCCCTGCAACGATACCAAACTCTGTACTTTTATCATTCATTCAAATCGGAAGTGCCGTCCAAAATAAGTATCATGTTCATATTGCCATCATACATATTTTCAACGAAAATGAAATACAAACAACAGAAGTTAGCGAAGAGATATATTGTACTACCGTACCGTAAAGTCCCTAATCTCCAGCACACAAGTTACCAAGGAGACAACGTTCTTTCATATTCTTGATTTATTTTTATGATTAAAAATATTTTGAACTATCACAGTTGTTTCAATACAAAATTTGGAATCAATAGCTCCGCCAAGTCAATTAGGGGTTTTACAGTTCAACAATAGATGCAAGGCATTGTAAGCAAGAGGTATGTAAACTTTTGTAGTGTTGCATTCATGAGGTAGGCACAACTGTTTTTTAACGGTAGAACTGATATTTGGGTCTCAGTTTAGGTAGTGTATAAATCTAGACGGTGTAGTATGTTGTATCTATCAAGCGAAGCAGACTGCTAACACTGTAATACGTTAGTTTCGAACTTTGATTATTTTTGGTTTTCCTTCTTCACTATCACAAAAAAAATTTCATATTTCAAATAGCAGTTGTAGTAGTATTAAAAACAAGTAACAGCACCATGTAGTAGTAGCAATAGAATCAGCAACAGTAGCAGTAGTACAATACGTAGAGTAATAGAAGTAGAATAATATATATTTCTGTAGTAGCAGAAGAAGTACGAGTAGTTGTAGTCGCGCTAGTCGTAGTACTAGAAAGAGAAGTAGTGGTAGAGGTATTAGTAGTAGTAGAATCAGTAGTAGTGGAAGTAGTAGTAGCAGTAGTAGGTGTGGTAGTAGTATTTGTAGTAGTAGTAGTCGTAGTAGTAGTAGTAATAGTAGTAGTAGCAGTAGTAGCAGTAGTAGAAAACACGAGTAGTCGTAGTTTAGGTAATAGTAGTAATGGTGGTAGTGGTGTAGTAGCAGCAGCAGTAGTAGTATCAGCAGCAGCAGTAGTAGTAGTATTAGTAGCAGTTGTAGTAGTAGTAGTAGAAATACTTAAATCTTTTGAATTTAGTTGGAATCATCAGTTCTACGACATACCAGGAAACCCGTCAATTCGTTTTGCAGCACAGCTTTTAATCATACTATCCCGGAGCATTTGCGGAAATAATTTGACTATTATCCTCAGAAACAAATTAGCATTGGATCGGAAAGCAGAAAGTGCACATTTGAATTTTCACACCAATCAAGACTAGACAACTTGAAACTAAGTATACAAAAATAATTTTGCTTATTACATTCTGGTATTGCCTCTACAATTAGTGGCGATTTATTCACAATGTATTTATTTATTTATTCACAATATTTAACCAGGGAACCAAATCAACAAATGCTGCTCCCCTCGGGGTCCTGTACAAAATAGAAATAAAATGCGAGCATCATACATGAATATTTAATATCATTATGTGTAATTTCAGTAAAGGAGAATAGCCGAGGAAGTGTAGATTCGTAGTTCAGAATCTACGAGGAGTAGCCGAGTAAATTGGGAGTGGCTAATCTGCACTTTCAAGGCTGTTCTCTGACTTAAACCATTGCGTACATTCGTAAAAATAATATACACTTCATTGAATAGACTGACGTCATAGCAATGGTTTAATATATGTAATAAACACATTATAAACATCTTATTCGGCATAACATAACACATGTTTGCTAAAATTACAAACGCAATTGATAAACAAATTGAATTATAAGGAAGGCAATTATAGATTATTCTGCAAATATTGACGGAAGGATGCAAGAGATTGTATATTTTGACAAGAGGGTTCCAAACTGTTCCGAAGTGAGACTGCTAAATAGTGAAAAGAATGTTTGAAGGGCTCTGTATTACATTTGGGATAATGTAACTTATTTTGGGACGATGATCTAGTTCCATGTGGATGAAGGTCTTTCCTAAAACTAAATAACTTCGACAAACATGGGGGCAATACCTTTAATGCATTTAAACATTAATATATATCTGAAAAAACCGCTTCAGTTGACTATTTTTTCCTAAATCCGAATTGGTTTTCAGATAAAATATCAGTGTCATTCAAGAACGAATCTAGTTCCATGTTTATAATCTTTTCTATTATCTTACAAATTACACTTAACACGGAGATAGGTCGAAAATTATTCATTTCTTGAAAATTGCCTTTTTATGAAGAGGTAAAACTTTAGCTTCCTCCCTTTCACGATGGAAACAACAAGATGAAAAAGACTTATTTATCAAAGTCACAAGTGAGGGAATCACACCTTGACCACATAGTTTAAGTATTTTAACTTATGCCATCAAGGCCTAAAGAAGCATTTGTGTTTAAACTCTTTATGACAACAACAGCATTTACAATGGGTAAATTGAAAGTTACATATTCTTGAGATAAATTATGATGAGCCAGAAACTGACTTCCAGAGATTTCACTACTATCAGCAGTCAAGTTCTTAGTGACTGATTTGAAATAGTCATTAAAATGGTTTGCAATATACACCGGGTCATCGAATTCATTTCCCTCGACTACAACTTTATTTAAAGAAGGTTTATCTTTAGCAGGTGTATTTCTTTAATACATTTCCATAATTCACTGTTATTTTTTTTACAATCGAAAATTCTTTTATGAAAATATTTCTTTTTACTTGACTTAATTATATCTATTAACTTGTAAAATCAGCACTGATTTTCTATTTACTATATAAATCTATATACCTACCTATTATGCCTGTAGTCTTGACTACGGGACCCCTTCGAGAATTTAACACACATGAGTCACAATATTGTGCGCACCCCCCGTAATCTATTGTCCCCTTCGCCACTCACGCGCGTCAACACGCTACGGCCATCTTCCTCTTTTGCGAGCAATCTCAAGTAGAAACATGTTGCTTGCAAGGTGAGGGGAAGGAGGGAGGGTCATAGGTAGGTATATAGATTTATATAGTAAATAAGAAAATCAGTGCTGATTTTACAAAATTTACTGCAATAAATCATATATACCTACCTATTATGCCAGACCAGCGCCAACTCAAAGACGGGAGGCATGTTTCGAGCAGAAGGGAATAGGATTACACCAAAGACTACAAAGAAGACACAGCAGCCTTCAAGGTGGCTGACGCAAACAAAGCTACACCTGCGGGAACATCCCTAAGGTAGCAAGAAATGAAGGAATTGGGCGAACGCCAATAAGCAGCCTTCAAAATATCAACAAGCGCCACACCTTGAAACAGAGCCAAGAAGTGCTGACACTACGAGTATCATGAGCACGAGGCTTACTGTCGGATAAAAGAGCCTCTGTGCCAGCGGCCCTAATAGCTTCAACGATCCATCTAGAGATGGAATCAAGAGAGGCAGGAGAAAAAGGCTCTCTAGTGATCAGGAACAACTGATCATCCTTACGATAAGACTTAGGGCTCTCAAATGGTATATTGATAAGACTTACAGGACACCAAACTTTGTCCTCACGCACCGAAGAAAAGTTAGAAAGCGGACAAAGAAAAATCTCAACAGGGCCAGAGGCAGCTGTCTGATTCTTGGCAACAAAAGAAGCCCTAGGAATCAATCTAACGCCTTTTCTCTCCCAGCGAACATGACCAGGAGTAAGACAGAGAGCATGAAGAGTACTGCGCCTCTGCCCAGAGGCAATAGCTACCAAAAAGAGCGTCTTAACCGTAAGATGATGAAGCGAAGCTTCACCTAACGGTTCGAAAGGAGGTTTCGCCAAGGCCTCCGGGACCTTAGGCAGACTCCAAGACGGCACTAACTTAGAAAAAGAAGGTCGTTTCAGAAAGAACGAACGAATCAAACCACTTAGTAGCGGGGAATTGGAAATCCCCGAACCAACCGAGAAACCCGAATGAATGGCCCCGATCGCCGAACGGTAGCCTCGGATAGTAGAGATAGATCTCCCTTTGTCAAATAACGAGATTAAGAAAATCCGCAATTGAACCAATAGGAGCCTTAGAAGGGGTTTGATTTCTCTCTTTGCACCAAAGGAAAAAGACCGAGAGACGGGAATTGTAAATTTCCCTAGTAGAAACCCTACGACTGGACATTAAACAGTCCGCGGCTCTATCAGAGAGACCCCCGACTGTCTTGCAGATTCCCTGACAGGGCCAAGCAGTCAAAAGAAGAGACTCCGGACTGTGGGGAAAAAATCCCCGATAGGGGCTGTAAAACCAGATCCGCTCTTAACGGGAGAACGAACGGTTGAGCCCTTAGAAGGCTCAAAAGTTCCGGAAACCGATTCCTCCTGGGCCAAAAGGGAGCTATTACAAGCACCCTCGCCCGATCTTCCCTGATTTTCCGCAAGACACGCGGAATCAGTTGGAGGGAGGAAAGGCGAATCCCTGAAGGTTCTCCCAGCTGAGGAGAAAGAAGCATCGAGAGCCCATGCTCCCTGATCGCGAACACGGGAGCAATACTTCGGCAGCTGGTGATTTAGCACCGACGCAAATAGATCCACTTCCAGTGGACCTAGGCAACTGCGAATGCGGCAAAATACCTCCGGATGGAGCGTCCATTCCGATGGAAGATACCTGCCCCGAGACAGAAAATCCGCAATGAGGTTTTCCCGACCGGGGATGAAAGAGGCCACGGGTGTGATTGCCATGCGACAACACCACCTCCACAGCTGAGCTGCTAGGGCATTCAGGGCAACCGTACGAGTGCCTCCCTGCCGATTGATATATGCCGCCACAGTAACATTGTCCGTGAGAATCAGAACCGAACGACTGAGAAGTCGACTTCTGAAATGGAGCAAGGTCAACAGAACTGCCATAAACTCCAGGACATTGATATGAGGAAGAGTCCCAAGATGAGACCAATCCCCCGCAACCGTGCTGCCGTTGCAGTGTCCTCCCCACCCCAACCGAGAGGCGTCCGTCGAAAACCGATATCGACGGAAGAGGGGCAGAGAAGGACCTGCCTCGCGCGAGAAACACCTCGCTCGTCCAACAAGAGAGAAGAGACTTGAACCTTACTGGTACTGGAATCCAGACCAAAAGAGAGTCTTTTCCCGGCTTGAAGAACCTGAGGAGATGTCTCTGAAAGGGTCTCATGAGGAGCCGGCAGTCCTCTAAAACATCGACTAGACTGGCTAGATAACCTAGAAACTGAAGCCACTGTCTGGCCGAGACTCTTCTGGCCAGCAAGAGCTTGCGAGCCAGCAGAGACAATGGTGAGAATCTGTCTCGACTGGGCCGAGCCAACTGATTCCTTATGTCTAACACCGCCCCAGAAAAAACTGGGCTGCGAGTGGGAACTAACTCTGACTTTTCCCAATTTATTAGGAAAACCTAAGTCTTGAGTAAGATTGACGAGCAAACTAGTCTCGTCCAACAAACAATCGCGCAACTCCGCTAGGAGAAGCCAATCGTCCAGGTAGCAAAAATAGCCGAAGGCCGCATCGCCTCAGAGAGGCTGCCAGCACGGCTACAACCTGAGTAAGACCCCGAGGGACTGGGCACAGCCCGAAGGGAAGAGTGCGAAAACGATAAGTCTCTGAGAGGAAGAAAAACCCCAGAAGATCGGGCAAAGCGCGATGAACGGGAAAGTGGAAATACGCATCTTCGAAAACTATCAAGACCGCGTAGTCCTTCCTCTTGATCAACGGGAGAATGGAGGCGAGAGTCTCCATCCGAAAAAGTACTGAAGTTTTCCCAAGCGCTTGGAATAACAAAAGTCGGAGAAAGGGAAAAAGACAGCCTGTGAGGTGACCGAGTTCCTATAGCACCTCCGGGGAGCGGGGCGGACAGATCTATGAAGAATCCGTCTCGTCCGTCAAAGAGAACAAAAGCGTCCGCGGAGATGGCCTCCCAAGCGGGGGAGAAAGGAACGAAGACAGCCACCAACCAATACTCTGCGACGGTACATGACCGAGGCAGCTGCAGTGGAAAACTATGACCACTGCAAACCAAACATGACGCTCAAAAGAAGCACCGCTTCAATGCATCCAAAAACCAGCTAGAAATCCTCCGCAAGAGAAAACGCTCGGAGGAATCCCGCTGCCTGAACCAAGCAAAGTCGAACCCTGCGCGCGGGTGACTAAAAGTCAGGGAAAGTTTAGAACAAAGCAATCGCTTCTACCCCACAAAGGGAGAGCAACTAAGGCTCTGCCTGCCCCAGCGATTCGGAGACCGAAGCTTGAGAGGCCGCTTCCAAACTGGATCCGCCTGAAATGATCGTGACAAAGAATCACGAACAAAGGCCGAAACGGTCGGATTCACGCATGAACCGCCATAAGCCTCCTCACCCGACGGAGCCCCGAGGCTGCGAGACTAGGAGGCTCATGTGATCTCATCACAGACAAAGAAGAATAAACCATAAAAAGGCTAATTAGTCTCGATGTCCGACCCAAAAAAGGGACAAGAGCAGGGGATGTGAATCCTGATACAAGGGACCAACCTGAGTCTGGGCAAAGCCCATCTCACACTGAACATCTCAGCTTGAGAGACCGGAGGGTTAGCTAAACCCGATGGGCAAGAGGCAGGCAAAGCCTTGCCTTTTTAGCCCCTTCCCTAGGCTTCTGATTGGCCCAAAAAGAGCCTAAGTCGAAACCGCTTTTCAGAGCGTTTATTCGGTTTCGTTCGGATCCCCGAAGCCCTTCGGGAACACGAACCGAACCCTCCACTGAGGGACGCTCACCTCCCTTTATGGGAGAAGTGCGCTGAGGGTATTGAACCCAAAGACGCGCACCAATTACCCATATCGGCCGAGCAAGGAGATGCAACAGCCATGGGCCGGACGCCAAGGCGCCCAGAGCAAGGGCGGACCGGGATGACCCGGCAAAGGAACGCCAACAAAGGACTCAGCAGGAATCCCGCTGCTTAAACCAACGCGAAGTCGAACCCTGCGCGCGGGTTGACTAAATTCAGAGAGATATCTGGATAACAAAGCAATCGCTTCCACCCCACAGAGGGCGAGCGATTGAGACTCCGCCTGCCCAAGCGATTCAAAACGAAGCTTGAGAGGCCAGCTCCAAATCTGATTCCACCCGAGTGGAAAGAGACAAAGGAACGCTAACAAAGGCCTCAGCAGGCAGAGCCCCGCATGGTTCAACGAAAGTCTCCTCGCCCAGCGGCGCCCCAAGGGCCGCGGGAATAGGAGGCACATGCGAAACCGACTCAGACAAAGACAAATCCAACACAAAAGGCTGATTAGTCTCAAAGTCAGACCCCTGAATAGGGACAGAAGTCAGGGTTGAAGTAGCCGGTACAAAGGACCAACCCTGATTCTGAGCAAAAAGCCCGCATCATGCTGAACATGTCAGCTTGAGAGGAGCTAGCTGGGTTAGCCAGGCCAGACGGCAAGAGGCCGGCAAAGCCTTGCCACTTTTTGCCTTCTTCTTGGCCTTTTTCTTGGCTGGCTCGACAAGAGTCGTAGCCGAAAACCCTTTTGTTAGAACGCTTAATCGGATTCATTCGGATCTCCGAAGCCACTTCGGAAACACGAACCGAACCCTCCGCGGAGGGACGTTCACTTCCCAAAAAGGGATTGGAGCGCTCATGGCGTAAGCCTAGAGAGAATCGCCCAAATCACCCATATTGGCTAAGCAAGAAGATGCAGTAGCCATGGGTTGGGAGCTAAAAGCTCCCAGTGCGTGGGCAGACCGAGATGACTCGGTATGTGCCGATGACTACTAAAGGCGTGTGAACCCGCTATTGGACCGCTCGAAAGCAGCAATAGGGGAGCACTAGTAGTCACGCACTCAGGTGAAAACACCTGTTGCTCCGAAGAGCGTCCATAATTGTTAGCTCGAGCATTCCCATCAGCTGGCACCTGAGACAGCCCAGAAAGTACTCGTTCCCCATATGTCGTTTAGCACGGGGCTAGGGTTTTGAGAACCCAGACCAACATTGACTAAGCCCGTGGGTTGCCCTGCAGTAGTGGGCGCGTCTCCCCTAACGGATCAGAGCGAGGTGAACGCTACCGTACGGGAAAACAACAGCCCCCCCCCCCCCCCCTCTGGTCTCAGCGACCGGGGGATTGGATTCGAGATATCCAAACCACTAGAATCTGACGCCACCCACCCGAAACCACAGGCTTCGGAGTTGACAATCCCGATTCAGTTAACGCCACCGTCCCGAAGCCGCAAGCTCCGAAACTGGCAAACTCTGCATGGGAACACCACTAGGCAACTTACCTTTAGCCCTCCTCCCTCCCCCGCGTACCGCTGTACTCGGGGGA